>CM022544.1:15146694-15654194 GCA_012273795.1 Dendrolimus punctatus
CGTTTCAATTTAGGATCCCTCATTGTGGCACGCATATAATCCTTTCCGACATCAAGCCAGCATTTCTTGGGATTATTCCTTCTACTGGGACCTGGCAGAGACGTTATAGCTTGACATTTATTTCCCTCAAAAGTAGTGGTATTAGATGAAAGCGAAAGTTCTTGCTACAAGCCGAGTATTCATATTCATGTATATCATACATTCAAGTTATGGAGTAATCTTCAAGCAAACAGGCAACTAGAGAAAGCCAAATGCATATTGTTACAACCTAGGCGCCTACAAAGACAGGTTCCACGTACAGATTTGTAGAAGCACATTTATTACCCGTCGGCATTTGAACTAATAAGATTGAAACTATTTTAATTCTTTTATGATCGTCTTCTTTTGTTTACTTATGGCATGATTGGTATACGTTTCTAGAAGACGGCCTATTGTTTTATTGTACTCTTTTATGGCCGTTGCGGCCGAGTCATTAGCCAGGTGTGGCGAACTAGTCGACTACGATACGGGCGGGCACAATTTGAGCAGTATATAACGATGAGCTGATTGAGGGAGGCGCAGTCGGGTGAGAACCACGATCAAGCGAGACGTTTGTACTACAATCAGGAATGTACTAGTGGCGGACTTTACGCATTTTATTGAATTACGACCTTCTGCATTACATTTGGACTTGTTGGTGTTCAGTTATATTTGTACCTGTGTTATACGTGTTTGTATAGTTCTAATAAACTACAATAATTCCAACAGCATTTAATACGAGTCTCGTTAGTCGTAACAATATTAAATCCCCTCAGATAAATTGTAGGTTTTTGACTAACGTCAAACACCGGCGACAACTCATAGAATTATATTTCACGGAAGAGTTCAGATTTTCTTATGTACATAATTCAAATAAAACAATAAATATGCTACAGCTCACATTATTGTTACGTGTGTGGGACTCAAATTAAAGTGCCGTTCGAATTACTATAGAATTTATTAGAACATAGAACGCGTATAACACAGGTACAAATATAACCGGACGTAACTAGTACAAACTGCACAATTCAATAACACGCACAAAGTACATCAATGTATAGCTTATCAAATGTACGTCTTGCTCGTATCGCAATCGTCGCTTGACTGCCTTACCCCTCCGTTCGGGCTTCCTTTTATCCTGTACAAATACAATATGTCTCGACGCAAAACAATATTCCAAGAATTAGTTCGACACACCTGTCTAATGATGCCAAAAGATTACAATACACAATAGACTGTTTTTCTTAATTACAAATTTAAACACAAAGTAAACAAAAAAAGTCCAAATGCTTGAAGGTAATAAACTATTCTTTATGGCAGGCAGGTGTGCATTTGCTTTTGTCGGCATGTAACATTATATTATAGCCTATCAATTTTAATTTGGTGAGAGGCATTGAGTAGTTCAGGGCCTCTCGATGTCATGGGTCAATAGATCACGTACTCTTATTGGGTCTACCTGATTTAATGCATAACCAATTAGTGTATCGATGTCCTAACAGGCTATTTGATCTGATGAAATGAATACCATTATTTATTATTTCGAACAGAAGCACGGTGGAAATGTTCCAGTAATTCCTTACAGGTACAATATGTACATAAATTGTAAGATATAATATCTATATATATCTAAACAACTATTTATATCTGTCGTGTCGTGATATCGTAATGGCTAGCGCACGCGTCCCAAGTTCAAAGGGCGCGGGTTCAATCCTGGCCGGAACGCCTGCGCCACTTAGTCACTTTTCTGATCTAATGTGCATATTGTTACAATTACCACGTGCTAACAACGGTGAGGGAAAACATCGTGATGCAACCTGCACATCGAGATTACCGATGTGTCAAACGTGCCAAGCCGCCTTGGACAAGCGTGGCGTATATACTGTCCGTTCCCCCTATAATGGGAGGCCGAACCCAGCAGTGGGACATTTATGGGCTGATATTATACATTACATAATATTTATATCAACAAGCACAATTGAAGAGTCTGCGACTGAAAAATATATGTCAAACTTTCGAATTTTTGTTTGTCAGTCTATCTGAAACGCTGTCTCGAATAAGCTCTTAATGGACTCAACAGATTATCAATAATGTTAAGAATGACAGTAGTTCATTTATTTTGATTTTATCATAGCCATGCGGTAAACCTCTTTCAAAAATCTTTCTTATCGGTCTCGGAGAATATCAAAATTTAAGTCTCGCAGGAATAAAATTGTCGTATAGCTAGTTCATAATAATTATATTAATAATGTTATTACACGTGAGGATGGACATGGGGATTTTCCACGGTCTTGGCTATACCTCCTTTTTTTCTACCTTTAGCAGGGGAGAACCAGGAGGCCGAGTCTTACAGACCCTCACCGTGAACTGCACACGGTTACAAGGCCGTAAATGGATTTTACCTCATCAGAAAAAAAGAAAAAATATCGCAGTCAAAATAGTTTACAACACCCTATTTTGTCATAGGTCGAGCGGATGGCGAAAATTATCTCATCATGTAACACTAATTAAAAGTGTTAAGCCAATGAATGAATAGCGTCACGCGATATTTAATATGGACTAGTAGTATAAATTAGGCATCAAATAATGTGGGCTAATGACGGTCATTTCCCGGAACTAAAATAAGTGAATCGGCACCACTTTATGTCATTCTTTTGGAAAATTGAAAATTTTGGAAAATCATTAAATAAAAAGTACAGTTTAGTTTCAAACTAAAGGATAGCTGCATGAACTAAGGTTTTCATGGATGATGTACCGAGGAGGTGACTTAGCTAGTCAAGTATGCTAGGTGAGTTTGTTGGGAACGACTCGGTCACGTCTGACACAAGACCGATGGCCGACGTAGCAGACGAATCCTGGAACGACACCGCGTCTCAGTAAATATGTAGGATACCTCTTTTCTCGGTGGACTGTCGTTTTGAACAAGATTACTGATACAGGTTAGATAAGGAAAGACCAGGAAAGGAGTAGACCTCCAGCAAATGATTGTGATTCCTTGACGACAACAGTCACTTTAAAGGTAGTAATAGCCTACAATCATCGTATCTACGAGGCTCAGGTGTCAAGATATATTATCATGATTGCCTAAAAAATCAACCACATCAACAACAAAAACCTGAAGCAACTTTAGATCATGATTATCCACTAATATACTTTAGACAAGCATGGGGAGATTGTCGACCGTTTAATTTTAAAATGAGAAGGCATGAGCCCCTTCACGGGACGTTTATAAGCTACTATTACTTATTATGATAAAACACTTACATTCAACTAGGTACATAACGAATCTCTAAACAGTTCATTCCACAAACAACAATAATCTGAACGAAACTTCCCGCCGAGAGTTTCCTTGTACGACATGTGTTATCTTAAATTGCTTAGAGGCCGGCGACGTCTCTGGTGTTGCAAACGTTCATAAAAGACGGTAAACACTTTCATCAAGGCCATCTGCCTATTTGCCTGCATCAGGCAATAAACTTAAAGTAAAAAGACACTCACCGTATCAAATCTAACAATGTATCCGTTGTAAGAGTGTCCTTGGCGACAACTTCCGTGGCAGTCGGCTGTTCATATAAGGCAGAACTGTATCCTGGCTTAATCGTGGTCACCAGCGCTATGCCCAACATCACAGCACATACCGTCGTCGTCATGTAATAGATGATTGCTCGAAGGCCAACCCTAGAGAAAACAAACTACTAATAATTTTTGTTTCTTATCTGTGAAAGCTAACAGTTCGTCTCTATACTATATAGTTATATAACTATCTTTATACCTAGTTATCTCTATAACTATCTTTATACCTAGTTCTTAAAACTGTAGATATTAGCTCTGCAAATAAAATAACTTTGCTAAACTTGTATTGATACATTAAAGTTCCATGCTGGAAATAAATTTCTCCCAAGGCATCTCACTGATCCCGAACGTGTATTAAGTAATTAAGTGTATCCAGTGCCTATTAGGTTTCTATCGCAGATTAGCACCCTCTCTTATGGGGAACATTTCAAGGCAAACATGGTGTCCTCGCAAGGTATAGTTTAATACACTGAAAGTCGATTCTCCGGCAAATATGGTCACAACGTCATACCAGAATCCTTGGAATTATGTGATTTTAACTTGGAAAGACCAATTATATCAAATACTAGGATCACACAAACGTTCTACTGCTGGGTTAGAGTTCCCCACTTCAAGGTAAGGGATGCTAGCTCGCCACGTCTGCCCAACCCGGGTTCGTGAATATCAAATATTGGTAACCTCAATGCGCAGATTTTTTTGTGATATTTATCCTTCATCATCAGAACGTGATGATTGTAAAATACGTCGGGTCAGAAAATGTGCTTAAGAGGAGCATGCTATTCAACTAGGGTAAGAATCTATGTTTTAAACATGAAAATCGGGTACGTTTGCCAATAAGCTACCACGACTATAGCCTGTCAGACCTATCAGCTAAGCATTTTCGCTATTCAACAACATTATTTAGCAAGATGCCCACAAACAAATCAACTTACTTGCCCGATAGACTTAAATCCAAGGATCCAATGGCGGACACTATCGACGACACCAGAAGCGGCACAATCAAGCTCTTCAGCATTCTCAGAAACAGTTCCCCTGGATATTGGAAGTACATTACGTCTCTCTTCGTCCATTGTTGGCCGGACGCCCTCAGACTCCAGCCCAATATCGACCCGGCAACGACTCCTATAATTGTCAATATGGTCAGGAGATTCTCCCTCACAAATCCAGGACAACCGTTACGCCTGATCTGACGCGGCATTTTTGGGCGAGTCGATGTTTCTGAAACAATTAAACGTAAACAAATAAAGTTCTGGTTGTTATTTCAGTCATAAGTAACTTGATGATCATGCATACTATCTAATCATAAATGACCCTTATTAGGTTTCCTACGTATAAAGGTCAAAAGGATATTTTGTCAGATTTAAGCGATTTTCATTCATCAGCTAAAAATAAATTATAAAATTACTGAACAAAAAAGTGAAACAAACCAATATTATTTACAAAATTTGATGTATTTTTTTATTATATTACATTGTACAGCTATTTTATTTTTTGAATAAATTTTATCAGGAAGCTTTTAGCTATTCGCACTGTGAAATTGACACGCGTCTAGATATATAGTGGTGGGTGTAAGCTGTAAGCACCAGCATAAAATTGCACATTATTTTAACACATCACATTAGTAATATGAATCTGCGAAAGATTCTTTGGTGATTTCAAAAGCAGGCCGCATTGTTTTAAATAATAAAACGTTACGCTGAAATTGTAAGTAGTCCTTTTTCTATATTAAAAAGAGAGTGTCTCATGACGCTCCCTGGTTAGTAGTGTAAATGAAGAAATTTGGACCTTTTTCAGAATGACTTTTTTTATTACCATTCTTACTTCTCCCTATCACATATAAGGAAATAAGAATGGTATTAAATAAAAGTTATATGAGCCTAAAATAGAGGTAGGTTATTTTTTCATAATCGTAGAAAAGTGCTTTTCAAAATCGTATTCCAAATACAATAATGATCGCGATGTTTATTTTAAATCGAGCCTATAAGGTACGTTGGTCATCATCACCATCATCATTCGAGCGTTAAATCCCAGTTGCGTTCTTAACGTTCACGACCGATACGCAGGGTCAGCTTTCCTACTTTTTCTACTCCACTTTGCGCGGTCTTCAGCATCCCCCGTTTTGAGACTAACGGTATGCATGTCATCCTTCACAACGTCAACAGAGGCGGCATGGCTAGACATTTGTTCCCCATACAATTAGCCGGTCTCCGTAAACCGAAGGCCGCACCGGCGTAAGCGACACTCGTGCAGTTTGTCTGCTATGTCACAGACATCCAGACTACCGCGGATGCTGGATTTCCTGACACGGTCTGTCCGCGTCACTCCATACGTCCATCGCAGCATATCCATCTCCGTGAGACGCAGTTCTTGCTTATGTCGCTCAAGTACAGGCCACGTTTCACTGCTATACAAAAGGACAGGTCTAATGATGGATTTATAGACCTGTCCTTCTAATTTAACCGGCATTTTGGGGTCCAAATGACACTATCACCTCCCGCCATTTGGCCCAAGCTGCTGTGATACGGGCCATGACGCCGTGGTCAATATCTCCTTATCTACATATACATCTATATTAGGAACGAATCATTTATATTGCAATCATTTCTACATATCTCTAATTATCACATCAATAGTTGGCACTGTAGGACATTCTTTTCTCACTTTTGACGTATACTGGGTTTAATATTAGTCTAGGAACTTGGCAAACCTACTGGACCTGCTTCAGATATTGTCGTCAGATCGACTCGTATGGCATATAGAGTTTTATTGTTAGAAGTACATATCGACGCCTTCATGCAATAAGTCAGTAATTTACTATTACTGCAAAAAAATGTTATATCAAATTTACCATCTGTGAATTGGGCTTTATCTATGCAATTTTTCAGGTATTACCTACAGTTTATTATGAAAAAATCCTCATGACATGATTATTGTATAGAATTTTTCTTACTTTTTTTATGACAAAATAATGTTATTTAAATTCAAATTTCATTACTGTTGGTTTAGTTCTATTACTGTAAAATATTTTTTCAGTTTTTGATATTTAAAATAAATAATTGACAGGTGGTATTTACCATCTCGCGACAATTTAAATGGCACCACAATATATCAATAATAGAAATTAACAGTTTATTACTACGATGAGAAATTTCGTTAAATAATCCAATAAATAACTCTTATTGTAACAATTTCCTGCGGCCGGGCGGCCTGTCGTGAGAGGCGACATAACAAGCTTGAGTTGTGTTTCGGCATTAGTAGCCAGGTTCCAGGCTCTCTTAAGAGGGCAGCATCGTTTATAGCAAGCACCTTTGGTGTTACAAATATAGTAACTGCTTTCCGTCAGATGTGGTTTGTAGGTTTGTACTGCAATATTCCGTTAGTTAATATCACTAAATTAGTTTTAATTGTTCACGAATGTAATATCAGTTTCTATTATAATAGTACAAAGACTTTTTACATAGTATGTATTTTTAGGTATTACATTTAATCTGTATGTGTTATAATGCTAATACAATAAACTAATAGAACAAAACCACCTTTCATATCATTCATAAAACTTGTCATAATAATCATTCGTTAACAAGTAATACCCAAAAAATTCAAAATCAAAGATCTTGTAAAATTTGAATATTTCGCATACTGCATTATTAAATCGGGCGTTGATATCTATAATCTTTTGGTGCTAACAAAGTTAAGCTTTATTGTAGTTGATATAACATACAGACATACACAGACAGTCAGACATGTCGATATCATAATTGTAGGATTACGTTTGGCCGAAATGACTCTGAGAACCTTAAGAATATGACAGTTATCGCGTGAGACACGACATCGCCATCTACATGAACAGAAACTCAAGTTAGTAAAATAAAGCTATACATTTAAGCACCCAATGTGATTAAGCTTTCTAGAACCCACGCGAAGCAATACCAACAATCTCTATTACAAACAAATCATGTTACATGAGGACACAGTTTATATATTAATATGTGAAGCAAAAACTTTGTACCTCTTTTTACGAAAACTGCGCTGACGGAGGAGTATGATATTTCGCCCATTTATAGTTTATATACAGAAGAAGCGACTATTGCCAATATTTTTTTTTATTATTCATCAGAAATACATTAAATTAAATCAATTAAGAAAACATTACACAGACTACCATGTATTTGACACACACACGCATTTACACTGTGTTTGTTTTTCAAGTCTAATTAACAGTGTAGCCTTAGCGAATTCGATTATCGATAGGTAACAGGTATATCGCGGGTATCAAGCCAGAGGGGCGTATAAGCCAACTTTTCAGGAGATACAAAAAAAATTATAAGTTTTTTTTCAATGTATCTCTACAACTGAAAATTTGCAATAGTACTTCTTGATTACGTGAAATGTTTTTTTAATTAACCTACTATTAAGAAAAAAACAGAGGTGGTGTATCGATAAAAATATAAATGATAGACGAAATTTAAAAAAAACGCATTTTTATACGCGCCTCTGGCTTGAAGCCCGCGATATTATAGACAGAGTCTTTGACGTTAATATTTATGCTCGAATTTCGACCACGGGCGACCACTATTATCTATAACCAGGGCAAACATTAATAAATAAAGTACAACATAGCTATTTAAAAATATATGTAAATGGAGTGGTTTTTTTATATTTTTTATGTTATTACATGAGTTCAACAGGCCGACGGCCCACTGCTGGAAAGCGGTTACCATCGTCTATGGACATTCGCAACACCAAAGTTGCTACAAATGATCACTCATCCCGGAACATAACTCTAGGTTATTATGGCAGCATTCCCTAGAGTGTGGTAGCCATCCAGACAGACAAATGGCCTACCACTTGGCTGTGGGTTATTTTGTAGCCCATTACGACAGGCTGCCCGGTCGGAGGAATTCTATTCTTTCTCCGTTCTCGCTCGGATAAAAGTGAAGTAATTTGGCTATGAAACCCTAAAAATAAGATTTTATTGAAGTCTTCAAAACCACTTAACGAATTTGCTTTAGTGCTTGGCAGACTGTAAGTATGCAAATTTGTATAAAATCGGGCGGGCCGCGGCATTATGCTACGCAGTTTGTGACGCTATGGCATAAAACGGTCAGCCTTTAGCTAAATCGTGTTTCGTGTGATGAGTGAGAATTCAGATGAAGAAAGAAAGAAATATGTTTATTTTTCAAAGGCGACACACACAAAATACATATTAATTTAATGAAACAAAACAATTCTATAGTTGCATGCCGTTGGACAAATGAGTTTTGCACTCAGTATATTGCTGTGCCGAAAGTTAATTCGACGCCGCATTATTTTCAGCGCCCAGATGGGAAAGTTCCACATCCCTCTACCGAGTCTTACTTATTACATGTCTCTATACCAATCCCATATCAATCCAAACGCCTACAGGCGACGTTGACCACTCCATGAGCTGGGCCGACTGCCTGTCTGCCAGATTCGCAATTTATATAATGTCAGCCCATAAATGTCCCACTGCTGGGCTCGGGCTTCCCATTATAGGGCAACGGACAGTATACCCGCCACGCTTGTCCAAGGCGGCTTGGCAGGTTTGACACATCGGTTATCTCGATGTGCAGGTTGCATCACGATGTTTTCCTTCACCGTTTTAAGCACGTGGTAATTATAACAATACGCACATTAGATCAGAAAACTGACTAAGAGGTGCATGCGCGTTCCGGTCAGGATCGAACCCGCGCCCTTCAATTTAGGGGCGCGTTCGCTAACCATTACGCTACCACGACTTTTTTGCAATTTCGCAATTTAAATGAAACAGAATATTCCCAAAATGAACACTGGCAATAACAATTTCGCCATGCGATGCGCAGGCGCACGTGGGACCAGCGAGTGGTTCCCCCGCGCGGATGTCGTCGCGGAAATCTTTATTTAGTGGTATCGCGATCAATCCGCGCACTCCCCCTGCGGCTCACACGCACCGACCAATGTACCTGTTCGTGATAACCGAATGCTACCTAGTGCAATGTATTCATTGTAGTTTTTGTGCCTATAAAGACCTATGAATTTTTAATTACTGATAACGTTGATTTGCGCGCCCTAGCTGATGATAATATATGACATATGATAAATACTCATTATTTATGATGTATTTAATAATCTGCACCACCTACTTCGTCAGATTAGGTTAAATTATTCCTTAAGTTAGGTTGCTTGGAAGAGATTGCTTTAAGCGATAAGGCCGCTTATTGTTTCTACCATGACAATATTGTAATTGTGTATTTTTAAAATTGTATATTTGGTGAGCAATAAAGTGTTATCTATATATGTATATATCTATTAGGGTGGTCGTTAAAAATTAAATTTCTTGCGACGCCCCCTAAAAAGCTTCCTTTTAATGAAAAAACACTGGGATTTTTTTTATAATTTTTTCAAGTCAAGACAACACGTGCCTCAAGACGATTCAAGTTAATTTTTGGGTAATATCATGTTTTTTCAGGAAACTTCTTCATACTTAGAAGTAATAATTATTTTAAGATTGGAAAAGTTTTAACAATGAAATACCTTCCGTGTTATCATTCTCAGTGATGAATTTCAAATTATAGTTTCAGAAAAAGTTTAAAATTCTTCGTGATTCAAGCTTATCTTTCAATTTTTTTTTTTATATTTTTAGTTTTAACTTGAATCGTTTTGAGGCACGTGATGTCTTGACTTGAAAAAATTATAAAAAAATCCCAGTGTTTATTCATTAAAAGGAAGTTTTTTAGGGGGCGTCGCAAGAAATTTAATTTTTAACGACCACCCTAATATCTATACATATATAGATAGCACTTTATAATGCTAACATCATCCCAGGTGTATCAAGAGAGCATTCATTGTTGTCAATCTTAATCAATTGGTAGTTATTTCCCACGTTAATAAAGAAGGATATTGGCCTTCCTAGAGACTGTAGAAGTTGCATCAAAGCAACATCAACAACAAGCTATAGCGAATGCAATTTGCGCCAACTAGAGGACGACTTCCGTCCACTGCGCACTGCCAAGGCGAAGTAACCGAAAAAATAATATGGACATACCATTTTCAGATAACAGAATACATAGACGCTCGCGGACCGCGTTCGTAATACCGAAGTAAGAAAGAGAGTTGGTCTGAAAGAGAGTGTCGGGGTGAAGGTAAGGAAAGGAATGCTCCGGTGGTACGGGCATGTGGCAAGAATGTATGATGAAAGAATGACTAAACAGATATACAATGCAAAAGTGGATGGATGAAGAAGTCCCGGAAGGCCACGACACACCACGAAGGTGATGTCAGGAGCCTTAAGAGCGTCCATGACAAGAGCTATGAATGTCAAGAAGCAAGTGAGGTGTGTAAGAATAAGCCTAAATGGCGCTCTGTTGTTCGTGCCTACCCCGCAAGGAACTAGTTAATCAGATAGAAGGGACTTGATGAGTCAATAGCATTGGGAGATTCGCTAGTAACTAAGTAACTAAGTTTGTAATTAAAAATATATTGACTGTACTTGCATATCTTTTATGCAGTAAAATTAATAATGCTTTAGTTATTAATATAAACAATATTACATGATATAGCAGCAACGTAGCTGCATACATCTATTAATACCTATATTTGTCACATAGGTACAAAACAAACAACAAGGTAATCTCAGATATTAATATGATTCGAATATTGTTTTTAATTGAACAGATTGTGTTTAGTAATAAATGATGTTAAATACACGGCCCTTATTTTTATTTAAACAAATGTACATCCTTGCATTTATCTAGTTATATAAATATTCGTTGAAATCTTAAAACAATTTTTTTATGCAAATAAATATTTGTTTTTTCTTACAGATTTAGGTATTTGGAATAAACTGATAAATCCGAAATTTGATAAACATAATTATGTTGCCAATAACATGCTACGAGCAAGGGAAATCAGAAATTAATTTATTCTTAACATTGTTACACAATCAAACATTTTATGGCATTAAAAAATACTTATAAACTATGAATTGTTACTTGCAAAAACACAGTGGCTAAATGGCAACCCAACTTAGATGAAACCGAAAATATAATTATCTAACTTATAATAAAGTTAAGTAACATTTTCAAACATCGGAATCAATTGTTTGATTTTGAAGTTGGCAAGATTTTTAATGATATTGACTACTAAAGCGTAGTATATTATTATATAGGTGATCGGTTGTGCCTTCTAGGTCCATACACGCGGGTGCCATGCAACCCTTACGGCCCCTTTTTCTCTAGCCAGGGGAAATCCGCTTGAGGACCATAAGCCTCAACAAAGGCAAAACTTTAGGGGGATAACTCGCGACCCGTGTGTGGGATTCTCCAGATCGGGATGGCACCATCATGCCCAGTCAGAACTGGTGCCATGTTGTTGCTACCCCCAGTTAGGGATACCCACAAAACCTCTGGGTTTTCCGTCCTTCGCCTTATGCCAGGGCTACGGGTATATGACCTTGCTTCTCCGCAGCCCTGGTAAGAGTAGGCTCCTCTTATGAGGGCTCTTCCATTGCGGGGACTCATCCCCCGGCATCGTCATAGTCTCTTTGAAGAGAGATGAGCGCACACGGAACACTCGCGCTCTCATCTCGACGGCATATGCGGGTGAGTGAGAACCCTTATACCCCAAGGGGTACTCGCACCGCAATCCTTACGACCCCGGGTTAAGTCGGCTCGAGTAATTATTACGTGCATTGTCTATGAACATGTTTGAAAAAATATGCAAAATTCAACAAGATATCCCTGTCCGGCAGGTCCACAATAATCTATAGTCGCGATAAGATTCGTTAATCTGTCATTTGCAATAAACGATGTCACAGGCACCCCGTAAACATAATCATTGTATTTGAATTGTTAGTATTGTTTTACAGGTTACGTAATTATTCTATCATTTTAGTTTAGAAAACACAACAGATGAGTTTTCTAGAAAGTACTTAATTTTAAAATATAATTTAGAGCCTTTTCCACGGACATTACTCGATCTTGGTTTACTTTGAAAAGAGTTAAAATAAACTACGTAAACTACCTACCATAGCAATAAAACTAAAGGAGACGGAAGCGTTTTCATACATACTCAGGCCCAGATTGTAAAAATATGAGTGATTTTTAGATTTCTTTTTCTCTTACAATTATTTATTGCAGGAGTTCGGCAGACAGGCGGACGGCCCACTGGTATATTATAAATATATTTCGATGGGTGAAAGGCTATTTGTTTTAAACGACACTTTTTAAATTGTCGAGAGAAAAGTTTAAAGTTTCTAATGACCCAGAAAAACACATCACTAACGAACTATGTCCCATATTTAAAAAAAAGAACATCTGTAGACTGAAACTAGAGATCAGGTTCTTTATATTTCTTTAAGTTGAGACATTAGGATTAAAAAATCCATCGTGTTGAGTATCACACAAAATGTCGCTTAAAACAAATAGCCTTTCACCCCTCGAATTTATTATTTCAACTTTAAGCTTAAGATTTTAATTGTTCATTATAATTTGTAACGTGAGAGTTTTTAAGGCGTTTTCGCTATTATATTTGTGTCATACTCTGCAGAAATAGTGTCCTTTTCCGAAACAAATAATAACCCAGGTTTTTTGCTATTATAAATATGTATTATATTAAATTATGTGATATCACAAGGTCATGGAAAATGAAGGCAGAAACGGCCAGATATAAAAGAACTTTAAAGTTTATGTAAATACCTGCTGTTGTGGAAATAAGCCTATTTTAAAGGTACAAGCTTTTGAGAGTCTGGATATAATGTAGCAGCAGAGTCCTAGCCACGACAAGTAAAATCAAGCCCAAACACGACGGGTCTATCTTGTTTAGTACAAGAGTTCCTATGGCCACCTTCTGACTCCAACACCAGATCCGCTCCATGGAACCATATTATTGCATTGTCACGCGATATACGTATGTGTGCAAAATTTCAGCTCAATCGAAAACCGGGAAGTTGGTCAAATTTAACTTGCAAGATTCCACCCGAACTTATATCCATTACAAGTTAAATAAAAGCTTATAATAAAAAAGCGTAAAATCGGCGAATGAATTAAATTTAACTCAAAAATTTATAACAGTACCAACTTACCGTTAGGAAGAAAAACAATACAACAAAACACTTAATATTTTTTATGTGATAAACACCGCATCACTGGTATCGTGTGGTCGATGTGTCCGCTGGTATGCAACACGTCCGTCGCGATCGACTGCCGGGACCTGACTGGCGATAATATGACAATTTCCTTGTTTCCTCGATCCTGGATGCTGGATACGAGGGAACGGGGAAGAGGGGCGAGGCGATTGATCTGCGACGCGACTTCCGGCCCTTCGTGTCCTGAATGAGTGGAGGCCCTATTCACATAGACCTTTTCAACGCCTATGACACAATGGGGCTTGGAATCGTATAAACGCACTTTTCAAGACGGCCATAAAAAAAGGATATGTCTGAAAGGAGACTTTTTACTACGCTATTAATATATTTTATAACATACTGTTTACATATTAATTAATATGACAAGCCATTGATGATGTCTCGTTAACCACGAAAGAGTATAAGAAGTATCTAATGCACACTAATTTTAGAATATATCGAAGGCTTCATAACAAATGAGCCTAGAGACAAAAGTGCAGTGATACAGAAGGGACAAAACTGTAAAAAACAAACAAAACCAGTTGAATGTATAAGGCTGACATTTGGAATACCCTTTTTTTAGGTATATTTGCATACTGGTAAGACTTTCTTCATTGTAACGTGGATAGTTTTTAGTATACAACAAAACAATTATGTATAAGTTGTGGCGGCATGCTTTAGACCAGGAGTAACCTTCCAAACGAGAAAATACCCTACCACCTGGCTATGATTAATTTTGTCGCTTCTTATGACAGGCCGCCCAGCCTCGGGAAATTGTACACTTTCTCCGTGTCTGCCCGAATGTCTATAATACAACCAAATTGCTGTATAGAATAGCCATTTACGTAGATTGTAACTAATTAATTCCCTTTTCTCTTACGTCTGATACTTACCAAAATATAACTAAACATTTAAAAAAGCCTAGACCAGACCTAGCAGACCTTTGAGTCCAAGTTTCAAAAATTCCGCCTAATTGAAAAAATAAACACAAGTGAATCTGAATAACAACTAATACTAGTATATTGTTATAACTTAGCCTCCAACAAAGACAAATTCCACGTACAGATCTGTCAAAGCACATTTTATTACCTGTCGGCATTCTAACTAATTGTAATCCTTTTATGATCGTCTTCTTTTGTTCACTTATTTATTGGCATGCGTTTCTAGTTATTGTGGAGAACAGCCTATTGTCCTATTGTACTCGTTTACGGCCGCTTGCAGGCTGCATCATTAGCCATGTGTTACGGATTATAAGTACAAGCAAATCTTAGGAAATTATGTCGACGTTGCCGGGCATTTGCATTTGTGAAGTATAAAACGATGGCCTGATTGAGAGAGGAGGCAGTTGGGCTACAATTACGATACAGGTGTGACGTGTGTACATGCGGGAATCGAATAATGACGGACTTTATGCGTTTTATTGAATTACGACCTTCTGCATTACGTTTGGATTTGTTGCGTTATATTTGTACCCGTGTTATACGTGTTTGTATAGTTCTAATAAACTCTATAATCATTCAAACGGCATTTTAATTCGAGTCTCGCAAACTCGTAACAATATGTTAATTATCTTACAAAGATAAAAAAATAGACATTTCTGATTAAGATAAAGTGTAATTTATAATATTAATAAGTCCTAAAATAAAATTTTAGACAAAGCGCGCAACGAGTTCAGTATCATAGCGTAGCATCTACAAGAGAACTTATGGACATTGCTGGAAAACCGTAGCACGCGCCTTAGATGCTACGTCGGAACTTCAATAGCTACAAAGACACTACGACTTGACGATTACACTATTTTAGTTTTTTTTTTTTTTTTTTTATCATCTCATTTATTTAGGGGCTTTTAGTGATAATGTCACCATGTCAGCCCCATCTTACCCTAATCATACAATTTCACAAATCATATAAATGGCTTAATTATTTTATAAAATAAAAGAGCCGCAGCAGACTGTGGCCGCGACAAAATGCTCTGGAAAGCACCCACGTCCATCAGATTAATTCCCAGAGCATCCACCAACCCCTTCCTGCCGTCTCTGGTCCGAACACATTCCACTAACAGATGCTGTACGTCTTCCACAATATGGCAATGTAGACAATTCGGAGTATTGCTCCTTCCCACAAGATGATAAAATTTATTTAGTGGAATGTGACCGGAGCGCAATCTATGAGCTAGGACACAAAGCCGTCTATCAAATCTAGTATTAGTAAACCAGGGAATACGAGGAGGCTCGCTTTGCAATGTTCTATACCATATGCCCTTTTCTCTTGACGCCAAATCAAAGTACTCTTTCCATTCCTTATAAATACTTTCTTTAAATTTTGACAAACATTCAAAACTACTTGCTTGTATATTTACTTCTTTTCCGTCGACGATAGATGCCTTCGCTAAGCGGTCTGCTTCCTCGTTCCCTGGCAAGCCTATATGTGCTGGAACCCATTGCAATACAATGTCTATATTGTTAGCTATGAAATACAACATTTTACGCAGAATCACATAAGCAATCGGTGCCCCTCTGCGGCCAGAGGCACACCGAGCTATATGTTGAATAGCGCTTTTACTATCAGTGAATATAACACATTTTTGGCCATTTAATGATTGAAGATACGTAAGAGCCTCTGATATTGCAAAGAGTTCAGCAGACATTATACATAGGTTCTTGTTAATTAATTTGAAACAGCCACTAAATTTTTTATCAGAATCATAAAAGGCGGCGCCAAGACTTGTGTTGGTTTTTGATCCATCTGTATATAATTTAAGCCAGCCATTATATTTACTGTATATTTCTTCTAAGACATTAACTTTCAATATGTTAGAATTATATGATTTCTTACTTAATGTGATATAATCTAAGTGTTCACAAAGAAATTTTTCTATTTTAATATTTGACACCCAAGTACTGAGTTGAAACATTTCTAATGGATAACTAGCTGATATATTTTCTTCTTTAGTATTAATATATACTGTAACTAAAAGTGGTTTTTTCTTATTTTGCCAATAAAAAATTGAAGTAAGACTATTTAAAGCATTAAGTAGTTCTATTATCATCTTATTTTCAAAAGATTGAGCCTTCAAACAGTATTTGGTTGCCAAAAACTTTCGTCTTAAAGCGAGACTAGGGATACAAGTTTCAGATTCTATGACGTGAATGGGTGTGGTACGAATAAAACCACCTATTATCCTCAATGCCTGATTTTGTAATTTATCCAGTTTTGATAAATGTGTTTTTGCACTGTTGTCATAAAGAAAGCTTGCGTAATCAATCCTACTCCTGATAAGAGCTATGTATAGTCTTCGCAGATGTTTAGGGTGAACACCCCATGTTGACCTTGCTAGTACTCTAAGTAAATTTAAGAACTTTTGTGTTTTTTCCCATATTTCGTTTATATGTTTCCCCCACCGCAAACTGTTATCCAACCATATTCCTAAATATTTGATGTTTTGTGTACAATTTAATATGTGTCCATGTATGTTTAAATTTATTTGTTGTCTCCTACGTCCTCTACTAAAGAGGCAAATTTTTGTTTTGGTCTTAGATAACTCCATTCCTAAATTTCCTAAAAGTATAGTTATGGTATTTAAAGCATTTTGTAGTTGTAAAGTACTTTCCTGCAAATTGTTTGAATTAGTGTATAAGACAAAATCGTCAGCATATTGACATATAAAGACTTTTGTGATATTTTTACAAATTTTATGAGTCAGTATATTGAAAATCAATGGAGATAAAGGATCACCTTGGGCAATTCCCTTACTTGACCATCTCACCAAAATATTGTTATCCTTATTATAGTCCAACGTAGTTTTAAGGTGTCTTTCTTTAAGGAATTCCCATAAATATATACAGATTCGTTTACCGACATTGATTTCATCTAGAATTTCAATGACTTTATCTATTGGCACATTATTGTATGCATTATCGATATCTAAAAAGCATGCTAACGTTGGTTTATTTGCTGAGAAACCGATTTGTATTTGACAAACTAAACGAGCAAGACAGTCTAAGCTTGATTGTGAACGTCTGAAGCCAATTGTATCGTTTGACAAAATATTATTTTTTTCTACGAACCATTCAAGTCGTTTAATTAACATTGTAAGGAAAATTTTACAGATGCATGATATTAAAGAAATAGGTCTTAAACTTGAGTTTTGATCTAAATTAAAATTATTTTTAGGGATTGGTACTATTTTAATACTTCGCCATTGTATCGGGACATATCCCGACTTAAGTACTAAATTATATATATGGATTAGACAAAATTTAACTTTTTGTGGAAGGTTATAAATCATTGAAAAGGTTATTTGATCGTCTCCAGGTGCAGTATCCTTTTTCTTGAGACAAGCATTTAATTCTTGAATAGAAATTTCTGATTCTAAATATGTGTTATTAGATTGAACTGAAGGACATGGAGGTATGACAAAATCAGGAGCTAAACTACACATTAAATCATCTAATTGCGATATTGAGGGATATATTTTTGATTTTTTATGCCCTTTCATCCAACGCATATTATTCCACATATCAGCTACCGATTTAGTTTCACTAATATTGTTACAAAACTCCTTCCAACTTTTTGATTTAGCAACATTTATAAGACGTTTTGTTTCTGCTATTTGTTTTTCTAAGTTTCTTAGATTACCTGGCGTTGGATTTCGCCTAAAAGAGGATAAAGCTAATCTCCGTTTGGCAACAGATTTAGAAAGTTCGATGTTCCAATATGGCTTCGCTTTGAATTTAGCCAAAGGGTCAATGCATACTTTTATAAATGGTATACTTTTGTCAACGGCATAGTTTATATGTTTAACAAAATTATCATATAATATTTGAACATCGTCGGAATTAGAAATAAAATCTGAAAATGTTTCGTGAAGTATTTTCTTATAAAGAATCCAATCTGCTTTTTTTAAAATTGCGAACTTTATTAAAATAATTGTTGGACTCTGAATTTGAATTATTTATAATAATCTTTAATGTTAAGTGATCACTTCCCAAAGACTCATTTGTAGTCAACCATTTAAAATTTGTAGCAATATCTGAAGTCACAAATGTAATATCAGGCGAAGTTTGTTGAAGAACATTGTTAACCAATTTAACTCTTGTCGCTCTACCGTCGTTTAATGACATGAAACCGTTATCTAAAGACGCATCGAATAATTGTGTACCCCTAGTATCGCTTACATAAGACCAATTGGTATGGTGGCCATTAAAATCACCAGCAACAACAGATTTGCGCGAAAAACTACCAAATAGTGTATCCCAGTCAGATTGCGAAGTTCTTATGTTAGAAGGACAGTATATACTAATAATGTTTTCTAATAAAGGACAGTTATATAATTTAACATGTAAGGCCTCTATTCCTTGATTACTTAATGTAAAAGACGTTTTTTGTGCTTTCAAACGATTATGGGTAATGATTGCAACTCCTCCATATGAGTCTCTTCTATCACATCTGTGTACAGTATACCCGCTAATGTGCAAATTTTTCTCTGGCTCAAGCCAGGTCTCACTTATAATTGCAACATGTACGTTTTCTTGTGATAGTAGACATTCAAATTCATTTATTTTTGGCTTCAAACTCTGTGCATTCCACTGAATTATGTTAAAGGGCCTATTTTTTATTTTATTGTAAGAGTTCAACAAACAGAGGGCCCACTTGATGGAAATTAAAATTTCAAATTCAAAAGTTTTTGTTCAAAAAAAGTTCCACTGGAGAACACTTTTTGAAGGTCATGCATATAAGTTAAAATTTAATTTTACTTCCTAGTCTATGTACACCGCTTCACAGCGTGTTATTGCTGTTAAGGAGAAGAAGCGGCAAGAAACTCCCCAGCAACACGTCTAGCTAAAAATCGTTTTTCTTTATATTTCTCTTATTCTATTTAAATCTCGAGTTCGTTTCTTTTTTTTATAAGTTTTATACGGAAGTATGTTACAGAATGACTTTTGAAGAATTAATGGAGTTGTAGCAAAAAATGCATATTCAATAAGACAATTTGGCAAGATAAAAACGTTATACAAAATATAGCATAGGCGGTTATCATCGCCTATGGACAACACTAAAGGTGCAAAGACTGGAACCTGGTCACTAATGCCGGAACACAACTCAAGGTTATTATGGCGACATACTTCAGACCAGGGGTGGTAGCCATCCAGTCGGGCAAATGCCCTACCACCTGGCTGTGGGTTGTTTTGTCGCCTCTTACGACAGGCCGTCCGGCCGCAGAAAATTGCATTTTTTCTCCATTCCTGCACGGATGAAAATTTATTCAGCAATGTCTGTTGTTTTTAATATTATAATAGAGGTCAAGCGGACCTCCATGAACAAATCTGACACTATTAGACTAAGAGATAGCGAAAAATAGTCAAAGGAGTCTCGGTGCTGATTTTAATGAAAACTCTAGTTAGTAATCAAATCAGTTGTTTTGAAAAAAATCACTATGTATATATGTACATTTTTTTGAAAATCTGAACGGGGACTAAAATTTCACGAATATTATGGATAGTCTCCTAAGACCGTTTTCGTTTAGCTACAACGGTTAAGATGCTACCCCTTCCCACCTCGCTTAAAGTTTCCACCCTGTATAGACTAATCCTCTGCGATAACCGGAAAATATAAAATATTTCCTGCATCTCCTATAACCAGGTATTTCATGACAACCTTGGTCCAAATACCACATTCGCGTAATAGACGCGACTCTATTAATTATAATTAACTCTTATTATAGCTCTGACCTTAACCATATGCAGTATATATGGCAATAATTGGTACATCCTATTTAATTAATTATAGCAACTATCTCATTGTTCGGGAAAAAACAATAATCCACTTATGAGTCCATTTCCGTGGTCACTAATAAGTATTAAAAGAGAGTATTTTTAATTATTGTTAAATGTTTGCAGGATCTGAACTTAAAATGCCATTAGGAATATTACAAACTTTATTAGAAATACACAGACGTAATTCACAGTTCTTGCAAACAAAACCAAATACAACAAGTCCATACCGGAAGGCAGAAAATAGTAATAACCTCAAACGCGCCACGTGCGTGAGATTCTCGTTCCGCAAGTACACTTAGGAACGCCTCGATCACAGATGAAACTCAACTTATTCTATCTTAACGGGCCGTTTATATTCAAATATTCGCAAAATAGACATATACCCCCCAGCAATATGCACATCATTCATTGAAATTCTGGAACTGGTTGAATCCGTAACGCATGACTTTTAAGAACTTGCAATGGTACTTCAAAAATAAAACCCTTTATGACCTTTTGCTTGAAGCCCGGCCGGTTAACATAAAGAGGGATTATCGATAAACAATAGACTTTTATACTTATAAAATTAACGCGAACAAATAACTGTGAATAATGAACGCTACAATAATAGGATTCCAGATAATTTAAATACCAAGGGTAATTAAACACCTGGTTAAGAAAATGAAGAAACTATAGTAGAATTATTTTCTCCGTGCAGTTTGGGTCATAAATAATCGGAGCGATGAAGCGAGTATTTCGCTCTCTCTTCCACTCATGGGCCTTATGGGCAGGCATAGTGAGACGCATTATTGTTGCTGATAAGCGTTATCGATAGTGTATTTAATTTTGTCATTTTGTGGGTTAGTGATATAAATGAAAGAAAAAAATAGATAAAACAACGTATTTATTAAAATAAGAATAATAATTATTTAAAATAAATTATTAATTAGGTATCTACAAAACTATAAGTATATCTAAAACTATAAGTACAAAAGTTTAGAATGTAACAAATTATATTAAAAATCAATATAAATACTTAAATCTAAGTTTAAAATTAACAGCAAAAAAGATAATAATGATTTTTATAAGAATTATAATCTTTCTTTGATAGGAATGAGTTTTTATCGATAATGGCGTTGCACCCGCGCAACATGCACACCGCCTTAGCCGGGCTGAGGCCGAGTTTTGATTTATAACCCAACTGCACGGAGAAAATAATTCTACTATAACCTCCTGACGCCCGGGTTGTTCAACGCTTTCATAAAGTAAACGCCCGAAGTCCTTAAAAAAGGTTTCAATGGCGAAAACCCAAGACTTTGAACTTTAAAATTTTTGTCTTACAGTAATCGCACAAGTATGATATTTTTTTCCTTACATCAGGTGAATGAGGAAAAGCAAAAAAAGGGTAAAAATAGATTACCTTTTGGTAGGCCTTTGGGTCAAAAGCACTAGATTACAAACAAGAAACTTTATCACAATTTTTTTTTCAACTATCTTCAAAACGATTAAAAGAAAATTTAACTTTAAAAACCAATTTAATAACAAATAATCCTTTAAAATTAAGAGAAAAAATTATTTTATTATTATTTATTTAAAACATTCGAAACAATCATGATAGTCGTTATATAACCAAAGGCCTATCAAAAGATCTTAAAGTTTGAATTATGATCATTTTCACTATATCTCAGATCCATATAAAGTTTTGATGTAAACAGCAAATATAGTACATGAGTAACTATTTTTGATAAGCATATGAACACAAATCGTAGAGATTTCATGAATAAATTAAGATTAATGTTCACACTCGATGATCTTGTTCCATTTTATGTCAAGAAAGACAAATTTCTTTTGTGTTTTTGGCACTGGTGCTTGGTCATAGACAAGCAAAAACCTCGAACATACGTTCGGAGATATCACATTTTAAAAAGGTGGTAACTTAAAATTAGTAACAATGGTTAAAGTTGGGGTACTTAGAATAGTACCCTGGGCATTAATTTGACAAAATTGGATTTAGTGTTGGGCTTTAATCACTATTTCATTGAAGTACTTTTTTAAGAACCGTGGGCGCTAGGAGGATAAGTTGTAAACTAAGATCTGGCTCAAAGGCCAAACTGCCAAGCTATAAACCTAAATTAAAAAAACTAGTTGTCAAATTATCAATTGTCATTCTCATTGCAGCCATAATCTAAAAAAAATTGACATTCTGCTTGGATACTTTGTAAATGTCATTTATATTTTTATTTACATTTGTATTGTATGGCTAAAGTTGGTAAAAGAGACTGTTTAAAATAATTTTTATTACGTTTTAATAAAACAAGCTATAAATGTCAACCAGAAAATTGTGGGGTGAACTGGATGAAGAACGTACCGATGAAACACTTCTGCAAAATGTGAACTTCAACCCAATCATAGAACTTGGTATGCAAAACATACCCGAAATACCAATCACTGTAAAATCTTCGCCTATTGAATTACCTAAAGCAAACCTCATTACTCATACAATTCAGCTGCACGCTTATTCTAGACAGCTTTCGGCGATATTAGAACACTCTGAAAACGCAATATTTGAAGGTGCCAGATTGGATCCTATGAGCTTGCCGAATATACCGCCAGAACCAAATTTAAAATTGGAACACGAACCTACGCCACCCATAAATTTTCTACAAAAACAATATTGTGATTTCTCTTTGGGCAGAGGGCCTGTTATACTACCTTTTACACCAGAAAGCCATAAACGCGCCTTAAAGCAGTGTGCTGCCATTGCTATTGGGCATGTTGGCATTTCAGCTTGCACTGACACAGCCTTAAATGCTGTTGCAGATGCCCTAGATTTCTACATGACTAACATGTGTAAGTTAATGCGGACAGTAACTGATAAGGAAGCAAGAGGTTTAAAGTCTGGTTATCCAGATGTGATATCAAAAGTATTTGCAGAGTTAAATGTTGGAAATTTACATGACTTTTATGAGAACAAAGTAATTAGATATCATGCGAGGATAAAACATAAATGTGAGCAATTAAGAATCCAGTGTGAAGCTTTAGCGATCAGAGATATAGCACCACAATTAAAATTGGAGGAGGAAGTGCCAGAATTACATTTTCCTGCTGCCCTAGATGGTGCTTTTACACCTTCTTTGGAACCCGGTTTCCAAATGCTCCACAGTTTGGAGCAAGAGCAACTACAAGGCCTAGATCTACTTGATGCAGTTGCAACAGATGATATAAAAATAGAGGCATGGAATTCTCACAGCCTGACATGGCTAAACTACCTTCTTTATCACCTAGTGCTAAGAAAAAAAGAAAATAAATGTTATTCTATAGTATAACAATGTTTTCTGTTGTTTTTTCTAACCAGTAATGTTTGAGAAACACAAATGTTTTACACCATCTTCAGGGTACAATGACATACTGAGCATAGACATACTCGTCTAATTAGCAGCTGGAATCTGCCAAATGACTTAATGTTAATAAGTGTAATTTATCCATGACACAGTATAAGCTTGAGCTATAATTACTTGATCTGCAGCTTCATTGTAATTATTGATGTTGATCTGCCGATTTATTGTAATTGTTGAAATTGATCTGCCAATTCATTGTAATTATTAAAAGTTTTTTTTTAATAAATTCTCGATTGGTAATAGTTTGTACAATAAATTTTAAAAATCTTAAATTATGTTCTTAAGAATTCTAATCTATATTTGCCTATTTAATTTATATTTCTTGATTCATAAACCTTCCAGGTACAAGAGAGTCAATCCATTCAACTAACAGATTATAAAATATAGTCTATATAAATTCCTTTAAATCAGTTTTGACTGATATTGATTCAATATTGAGCTTGATTGTTTAGAAATTGATTTCAATTTGATTCGATTGCCAATTTCAGTTACAACACTCTGAGTCCAGATTGTCCGTTGTCTAGTATGCTGCTTCATTTGTTTCAATATACTGGCTGGCCTATTATAATTATTTGCAATAATTAGTCTATCACTTATTTTACATACATACATACAACTTCACGCCAGGTCCCTTACGGGTAGGCACAATAACAGAGCGCCATTCACACACCTCACTTGCTTCTTTGACATTCATAGCTCGTCACTCATTTTAAAACTGTAAAAAGCATTTGAGAAATAAAACAAAACTTAAAACATAGCACCAAATAATTTATTTGCATTAAAAACCCAATTGTTACATAATTAAAATGATGAAACAAGTGCTGCCATTAGTGCCAAAACATCAGTGATCACATTAATATTTTACATGCAAACGAAGTATGATGCTTAAAATTGATTTATAATAACTGTTAACAAATCGAAAATATCTTTTCTTGACATTTCATATACGTAAAAATTATTTTTTATCTTCATACATGACATTAAAAAAAAAATTACTGTGAACCAACCCAAAAATATAAACACTAGTATATCGTCGGCGTCAGTGCAGGACCTTGTACATAGCTACATTTTTTTTTCGTCAAAATTGTTGCATATAATCAGGGCGTTCCATTTGTAGCTCACAACGCCCAAAATGCTCTGTTAGACGTTCCACAAGGCGACCACGGTCGTTGTGGTCGTGGCGAAAACTTCACTAATGACGTCATAATTTTCGATCATTCAACGCTCACAACGACTCATGTCAAGAGCTGAATCGAATAGTGTTCCACTTGGGTTTACGATTGTAACACCGGCAAGCAAGTGGAACGGGAAAAATCGTGGTCGTTGCGAGTCCCTAATGGAACATAGCCTACATGTATAATATCACAATTTTGACGAGAAAAATAATGTCACCAAACAAAGTAGCTAGCTACAAGGTCGTGCTCTGACGCCGATTATATAGAATATTGAAGCAAAATAATTATTTAAAACCTTATTAGTTATTTATTATAGTATGCGCAACATTTAAATTCAAACTTGAAGTTCATGGATGCCATTGCACAGATCACCAGGTGGTTGCAAATAGAGAATGAGAAGCAGCTATAGAGATTCACATAGCATCTCTTTCACACAATACAGTCAGTAGTCATAAACTTTGATATTTGACAAGATTTACGCAGCTTCTGTCAAGGCAAATTTAAATTTTGCAAATACTGTACAGTCAAAAGAATATGAAGTAAATGAAATATTCATAAAAATTCAAACAGATCACATGCTCTTTTTCAGAAGTTGTTCAAAAACTTATAACTATTGGCATATGACTTGAACATGCAAATCATAGCTATGGGCGTAAGAATCTAGGTTAAAACTTGAATTTATATATATATATATATATATATATATATATATATATATATATATATATATATATATTTTTTTTTTAATTTAAGTTCATGTTTGTATTGGTGTACAATAAAGAGTTATCTATCTCTATGTCAAATATTTTCTGGGATTTGACCTCTCTGCCCACATACCACATGCCTCTTATAGCCAGGTTCCTGAATCTTCCAGATCATTCATTTGCGTTACCATCAGTTAAAATTAGACATAAGCTTCCTACACGTAATGTCAACACGAATTTCAAATGATGATAAGGCAAGTGAATTAATAGTAGGATATCAGACCCAGCCATTAGTGTACCGTTCGCAGGATCAGTATTTATACTAATTTGTTTACTTTTATATAATAAACAAATCAAATTAAAAGTATCCACAAAAACCAAAGTCATAAATTAGTCATAGTAGACACTTATTTAAATAAAGTAATTAATAACAACATTAAGATGAGGAACACGAATGCAACCAATACATGTTGGTATTTTTTTGCAATCCATACCACAGATAATTTGAAATTCTTTTACTTTTACTTGCCTTAGTAAGACAAGATAAGCAATCACTCTGTATATATGCGCCCTTGAAATTTACACATCTGTTGATTACCCCATAGCTACAAATAGCAGCAATGACAAGGGTGGTAGGTAGACAAATGTCCACCATCTTCTTTCAAATCATATGCCCAGTTTATTAATGACTAACATCTTGATTACATTTTGCTCTCTTCCACGACAATGTGAAGTGACGAATGAAATGAACAGTGCATGTATCAAATTTACAAGTTGCGATTACACACTTCCCGCTGTGCATTTCCATTGTCACTGCTTGCTGCTGTGGATGTGGGCATAATGCAAACAAGGCATATTATTAAGTATTTTAAGATAAAGGAATGAGGATCGACATTAGCCCATAACAAATTAATTAGATTACTTAATACATAAAATTTCAAGTCTCACTCAATATAATAAGGCCAAAGTGTACAACATGTTAGTTATCATTAAAATACACGCATAATCAAACTTGTCTGTCCATCAATTTTGATAATTTGCTTTACCTAATTTCAAGAATCCATACAAGCATGTCAATTTAAGCTGATTTTTTATCTGATGTTTGTTTATTATATATTATTATAGGTAAGTATGTCTAAAATAATATAAGTACCTAATTATGCTTTATCCATCATGATAAAAATACAATATATCAATATAGTCACGATATAACAATATAGAATGTGTGGTTGCATTTACAATCGGGCACATTAAGTGCAATAGTCGAGTTCTTGCAGTTTGAATGAATTGGATTTTTGAATAAAATTATCTTTTCTTAATAAATGGAAAGATCATAATTATATAAGTTTTATAGAATACTACCCTACAATTAAGAAGTTACACCAACTTGAAAATAAAGTTTTGAACCTGAACTAACCGAGTACCGAAGTCACGCCGACAATTCCCGAACAAACCCGAGCGCGCGTGTGACGTTTCTCATAATTAGTTTTCGTAAACTTCGTAGCACATCAGCTGTACGCTAAGAAGCTACGATGAGTAGAAATTATCATAGTGACGTCACACACACATCCTCGCATTTGTTCGGTAATTGACGGCATGTTTTCGATACTCGGGTTAATCGAATTCAAAGATGTATTTTTACTTTGGTATAACTTTTTAGTTATAATGAAAAAAACATGAAATTAGTTTGTTATAAGATATATATTTCCATTAATGAATAAAAAATTATTAGATTAATAAACCCCGTTATATATAACAGATTCAGAGCACTTTTGTAGTGTCCACCCTTCTAGTGCGCCAGGCTATTTGGCACCTGTGAATGACTTACGCTATTTAGTAAAAGTGGGTAGATCCGAATACAATTCGGAGTTACGTCCCAGCATGCATTCATATCTGAAGATGGACATCCTGGTTCCGCGTCCGTAACACCCATATGGATTCGCTGACTACCGTGTGCGGCGAACTATGGATTATGATGATCCATTTAGCCAGATTATTTAAGACTGACTAAAAATATTTTGACTACATTAACAGTCCATACGTCTGGGACAAGGTTGCCGGTGCTATCCTGGTATCCAAATTTGTGTTAGTTGTACATCCATCAATGATACGATGGGAGTACGTCTGAGACTTCATATCCATACCGACCTACCCACCTCTATTGATGAGCTCGATAAAAGCAGAGTACATGGAAGAAACAACAGTGCTCTGAATGTAACAAACTAAGAAGCTCAACAGTCCTCCGAAATTCTCCTCTTCTGAGGATCTCTTTTAGTTTTTAAGTACTTCTATAATTTTATAATAATTCTACGGTTCCACTAACCAATATATATATAATAGTATTTAATATAAAATAATAAATCAAGAAAATGATCAAATTGTCATATTCATCTAAGGTCATAACACATAACTAAAAGCAGCATGCAATTTAAAAACAATAAATCCTTACCATAATTATTGTATCAATTTCTCACTCACAAAATAATGAAAATTTTAAGAAATTTAAAAATTCTTAATCTATATGAGATTAGATGAATTCTGACATCAAAAAGTTTTGGTAAGAAGCATGTTTTATATCCAATCTTAGCATGTTTCTAAACAAGTAGAGTAATAGTATTTATTGCTTTTGTGTTACATTAGCAATGATAATATTTGTTTGTGTATGAACAGCATGAGGTACATTATCGGTGGGATTGGTTTGTATGTATAAGCAGTAGTACAGCTCTTGTATTTTCGAAAAAAACGTTATATGCAAACTACAAATTTCACATGAATACCCATCCAAGGATTCGTTATAAATAAACACATAAAATTACTGGTTTCTATCTGCAGAAACATTTCATCTATAAGCTAAAATGTCAGTTGAGTTTCTTCATTAATAGTGTTAACTTAGTTATCAAAACTAGTAATGTTTTATGAAAAGCTTTCTTACTTTAAATTACCAATTATATCTAATATAGTGAAACAAATCCAATACATTGCTACCTTCAAACTATATGCAATCTCCAGGCCTACTGCAGAATAATACTCAATACTTGATTGATCCAGAGTGTATATTTACATAGAATTCATTATTTTAAATTAATTATTCAACGAACGTGTTAGATTTTTCCAATCGCCTTGGCGACAGTTCTCAGTTCACGAGTCTGATACAAACATGGAATCATTGTTTTATTGTCTAAAGAGCTAAGTGTAAATAAAAATACAAAAGTATAAATTTATTAATTATTGATATAGTTCCTGGCACGAATCTTGAGCGGTCGACGGAAAAGTAGGGGCGCTTTGCACAATTATCATAGGAGATTTATCGATGTTTTTTGTCTACGTCTATATTTGAGAGGGACAATATCGAGGCTGTACCGCTATTTTATGGTAAGCGACATTTGCACCTAAGTATATTTTTGCTTGTACAGGTGTATTTTGTTTAATAATAGTTTGAAACACCTAAACAAGCAAAAATATACATTCGCTTACCATAAAATGGCGGTAAAGGCTCGTATGTTCTACCTACTTTGAGAAAGGATGGACATGTCACTGTTCATAGGACCTCAAGAATCGTGCTGGGGTCTATAATATATTATTATTTTAAAACTCGGATTAGGTTTATAATTAGTCTTAACCAGAAAAGATTTTTTGCAAAACATTTATAACTTATAATATTGAAATCAATGCCACTTCGACCTTAAAAAAAACTTAGCTCAAACACTATTTAAAAAGTGATTGCAACTATCAATGTCGTAACTAAGTGCTTTTGAAGACTTTGTGATTTAAACTTATTATGGGCCGTTATTAAAAACTAAACTAAAACTAAGTATGAGCGCGTTCCCACTATGTCGTAACGATTAATTTATCGTTGGACGACTGTCGTCTCTAGCTGTTCCCATTGGATCGCGAAGACGTGTTGTAGCCACATTCTTGTAGATTTGCCGACACGATTTAGTCGTAACGATCTTTTATCGTTTTACGACTGTCGTGCTAGCCGTTCCCACTGTCATGACAATCTGTCGTCACTGCAAAAAATGTCGTAGACGACAATAAGTCGTGTCGTTCTATATGTGAACACCTCCATTTAAACATATAAGCCACGATACTTAAAACTACACGATTATCTGTCGTCACGACACAGTGAGAACGCGCCCTATAGCGACACACCTAAAGAATGTACCGCGAGGAGTCTGGCGACTGATGGTTCACCGCTAATTTGTACAGAGCGATAATCCCACTGACGTATCCATAGATTATTTAAAAAACATTGCGAGCATATTTAGCCGAACTTTCTCCGCTGCCAAACGTTCCGCAGGTGTGTCGCGTCGTTAGCCTAAATGTTGAAGCTGTACACTATACTTATTTCTAAACTCACTTTTTGTCTGATGGAATCTTTCTCCTGAATAGCAAAATATGTGGTTCTGAAAACAATACCAATTTAGACATTTTAATTATATGTATAAAATTTGTAAGCAAGGGCCACAGCTAATTGAAGACGTGAGTGGATGAAAGTGATATGTCACATATTCGGTTTTTTGCTTTTTTTGTGTAGATAAAGGTTATAAGTCAATACCAAATGACTACAGACCTTAGACCATAGATATAAGGCATATTTAAAAAAATAAAAAGTCGAAGAAGGTGTTAAGTTCAGTTCAGTTTAAAATAAAAGTAAAACTTTTATCTCGATTTACTCAGAATTGGAATTATGCGACTTATCACCTTCATCCACTCATGTCTTTTGTCTTTTTTTGGGTAATAGTTTTTTAGACCAAATCAAATATAAAACAAATAGTAAATGGTTACAATCGCTTCTGGCCCTCACCGGCCGATGCCGCGGCACACTCACTTTGCTCATTCAGCTCATGCGTTTTAGTATGAAGCTAACCAGAAATCCAGACCATAGTGGTTGCACAAAGGGTAAGTATATCTCCCCAACCCTACACTCACTGGCCGCCCATTACTTAATATGTGTGTACTGTATATCTGAGTTGCAGTCAATTAATTTAATAAAATTACACGGGTCGAAATCCCCATACCTGGTTGATGTGTCATATAGTGAATCCAGCCTTGACTCTGCTGCACACCAATACTGCGCCACTCCTGTTCTGACATCAAATGGTTTTTTGGTACTAATTTCACCATCTCCTTTGGCAACACAACATGTCTGAAATATAAAATGTAACATTTTTAAGACAAATTACAATCAGATAAATAGATCTGATGCAATAGAAGGGGGAAGGAAGTTTACACTAAAACACAATAAGAAACAACAATAAGCTGAGTGCAAGCCCCTGACAATGTGGTGTACATGTTCTGATTTTTATTTTACTATGAATTGTAATTGGTGTATGTTGCAATCTCTTCAAATAGTCTTTTTCTTTCTCTCATGTTCACTGGTCAAATGATAGACAGATGTAGTACTGCAGTGTTTGAGTGGGATCAGAGAGAAATATCACATCAAAAACTTCAACAACCATCACAACTTTCATGTCAGGGACTTGGTAGACCAAATGCAGGACAGTCATGCATTTGTATGGTCAAGTTTTACAAAAACCTACAACATATCTGTAAGGTAAAAGTCCATGCTTGTCATCTTATTATAGAAAAAATCTGAATAATAACACTGAGTATGAGGAATGTGACTACTACTGTGCCTTTTCAGAAGTTATACATACAAAACGCCCAAATCATTGTGGGCTTTATAAATATTGAGAAAAGAAGCTAATGAATTGGTTGCAGCGCTTTTCTGTAAATAGCTACTAAAATATGCTTGTAAAACAGTGTCAGATTCATGACTGTTGATAAGTAATCTGTAAGATATACAGACAAGTACCTAAAAAGTAAAAAACCTATATTAAAAAAGTTCAGACCTGTTCATCTATACTAATATTATATATTGTATGATGTAATGGGCGGTCATGAGGGGCAATACCAGGAGATGGACATAGGATACTTTTTATCCTGTTGGAAACGGTAGGTGGCGCTGAGATCGGGTACTAGAATCTTCCTAATCACCCAGACCGATTTTTGTGGTTTTGTTTTTGTGTATTTGAGTGGGTACTCGCATGGTTTAAATCCACAATTGGGACAACAGGACAACATCTGCCAGGGCCACTAGCAATAAATAAATGTGTGTCCTGTAACTATACCCAATTTTTAATATCTGACATCAGTCAAGCTTTACCAGACCATACTTGATGGAAAGAATCATCATACAGATATTTGTAACACCTTTTATTTAAAATACTTTACTATTAGTCATATGTACTATACTATTCAATTTACTTAATAATTAAGTTATAAATAATTAACAACTTAAATTAAGTTTTATATTAATAATAAGACCCTTACCATATAGGTACAATATCAGAAAGTACTATTATAAAAAAAATCTTACTTATTGTAATGTATGAGTATTACAAGAGAGAGAGGTATTACAAGTGTCGAGCTGAACTCTAAAGGAATTTTGAGAGAAGCTGGCACACAATGAGGTGGTAATATGTGTAAACTAAATAATACTAATAGCTCATAAATACATATCAAAAGAAAGTTCTAGAATAGTTTTAAGATTTCTGTTCTGATACTTGCAAACTGATTTAGGTGCACTCTACAAGTATATCACGACAACAACAAGTATACAATACAAAAAATAAAAATATACAAGTATATATATCTAATTTCAAAATCTGGAAACCATTGAAAATTAGCAGTTTTATGAACTTTATAACAAGTGAATGAAGTAACCTCATCCAAACTCGGCTTCCGATGTTAATATTCAAAAATTTTGACGAATAAGAAATAAAATACAATAACAAATTAATTTAACTGTCGTTTTACCTGTATTCGTGTTCCTCGTCATAATATTTGTCCGAATAATAGATATCTCTAGACATGATGTTGATACCTGTTAATAAGTTAGCAAACAAGCAGTCCCAATAACCTGCTCCAAAGATTTAAGAATCACTCGATAAATTAACAATTTGTAAACAATTTTCGCTGTATTCACTTTCAAAAAACTCTTCAATTTTTATTACAGACAAAAGAAAAACATCGTCACAGCAGACTACAATGCAAATCGTTAACGAATTTCAAAATTCAAAATTTGTCATTTTTAACGGTGTCGGTGTTGCAGTAGTCAGTAGAAGAATTTGGCACAAAGGCAGGCAAAGGAATCTTAGTCCATACAGCCAATTCTGATGTATTAAGTCTTCGTATAGTTGCGCAGTTATATTGTAGGCTACAACCGACGCAATTCAACGCAGTTCTTGGAAAAACTCAAAAGGCTACATTTAACTATACATTTCACATTTCTCACAAAAACGCATAATTACTACTCCAAAACTGTCAATATCCTACAACTATTGTTCATTTTAGAGTATTTTTACACATTTGTAGAAAATAAAACTGCAAAACACAACGTCTCTTTTCAGTTCCTGACAAAAACTCCCAGTGTCGGTGTTATAATTTGACTTTATATTATAGAGTTACCTATACACAGCAACAGTTTTATAAATTCATTTTGTGTTCGTAATTTAACAGATATTTTTAATCTATTGATTAAAAACTCTTGTGAAATGTTTGTCAGAATGACCAAACGGTAATACGGGGTACATATAATAGTGCGTTGTAGTAATTAATAAATAGGGACCCGCAGGTTAGCCTGTTATACAAGCCTGCAGAGTGGACGAAGCTTGCAGGACGTAGCTCAAACACTGTACTGCATTACAGTTAGTCATGAGTATTGTTTCGCTTCTCACTCGAATCGGTGTTCTTAACCAAACTACAAATATAAATTATAGTCTCCTGGTATCTAATACAGGCCTATCATTTAAGAAAAAAATTATGAACATGAAAAAACTAATAATGAAAAGACGTAGCAGAATTAACATAAATAAATGGCTTATGCTTGTAGTAGCCTAACAGGCTTTCATCTTTAAATATTCAATGTACTCTTTGGGCTTTCACTAGACCAGACACCTTTCAAATTTTTCCATTGCCAATTCTCACTCGAGTAGCTATAAATCGCCTTCGATGGCCCCCACTGATTCCAACGAATTCCGAGTTGATGAATTGGATTGTAGCTACAGAATGAACAGATTAGACACCAAAACAGCCATAAAAATATTGTGAAGTATCCACATATAAAACTATTTTGTTATGTTTTATAAAACTGACTTTGCTACTTAGCAACACGTTGTTTTTTTTTGACTTACAATAGTGTATCATCTATGCTTACAATAAAATGAAAACCACAATATTACACAGAAAGATTCATTTAATCGTTTCTAATTTAACAAATATGCACTAAACATTTTGACAACAATAGGACTTGAACCTACTCATAAAGTTAGAAACATTCATATGAAGCTTGTTTTATTTAATGTACAATAACGGAATAAAAGCTAATTAAAAATAAATATATGCTATTATTTATCGACAAAGCCAGAACCTAGTACCACATAAGAAACGGCAGTTGTTTAGAACCACATCATCATCATCCATCGTCACTCTCCTGCCTTCATCGCAATTACTTTAAGTTACGCAGCATATCTTCTCCTCCGCATAGAATGTCTTTACCTATCGATGAAAATCGATTTGTCAGGCTCATTTTACAATCTTCCTTTCATACAAATTTCTAATTATCACAGTTATTTTTCCTCACGAGGTAACCCTAAATATAGATGTATTCTTTTTTTTAAGTAAATTCGCCACAAAGGCAGGCAAAGGAATCTTAATCCATACAGTCAATTCCGATGTATAAATCTTCGTATGGTAGCGCAGTTCTATTGTAGGCTACAACCGACGCAATTCAACGCAGTTCTTGGGAAAACTCGAAAGGCTACATTTGACTATACATTTCACATTTCTCACAAAAACGCATAATTACTACCAAAAACTATCAATATCCTACAACTATTGTTCATTTTAGAGTATTTTTACACATTTTTAGAAAATAAAACTGCACAGCGCAACGTTTCAGTTCCCGCCAAAAACTCCTAACGTATTTTTTGGCATTTTCTTAGACACACCTATTATTATTATTATTTAGGTTTATGGCTTGGCGTCTCAGCTTTTAAGGCAGATCTTAGTTTACAATATGGTTTCTTCATTTTCTTAGGCCCACGTGTAGCACAGCTGAACTGTAGGTAATCAGCTAGTGCCATTCAACGGAGATCTTGTGACAACTCAAAAGGCCACATTGACTATACAGTTCACATTTCTCATAAAAAACATAATCAATACTCAAAAACCATCAATATCCTACAACTATTGTTCATTTCAGAGTATTTTTTAGAAAATAAAACTGCACAGCACAACATCTCCTTTCAATTCCCGCCAAAAACTCCCCGACACGCTATAGCGGTGTCTATCTATAGCAGTGGTTCCCAAAGTGGGCGATAACGCCCCCTTGTGGGCGCTGCTGGCCTAAAAAGGGGCGATAAGAGACCCAGAAAAAAATAGGCATTGGCAGGTGTAGCCCATAAGAGTTAACTTGAGACCTCAGCGCCGTTGTGTACTACCTACTGCGCCTAGGTCTCAACTTACTCTTGCGGGCTATAGTAAAAGTCTCGTTTAGAATGAATGTTTAATCTCTTTAATAATTAATTAATTTAATTTGAAGTTATAGTGTTTTTTAAGTAGGTGAAAAAATGGGGGCGCTAAAAAATAATTTATTCTGAAAGTGGGCGACATACAAAATAAGTAAACCTAGGATTCTCTGTCCACGATCTATAGGTTTCTGCAAGAAGCTTACACACAAATGTGATATGTTTCAGGCTTCAGTTTTCAAATAGACATCACGCAAATCAACGTTTTTGATCTATACCAATAAGTTTTTGTGGCAATTAAAAAAAAACATTTTACTGAACAACTGACATTTTCTACAAAATCTTAATGCACCACCAGCTTAAATGATTAGTTATGCATCCTACTGCAGTTGCATGGATACTGTACTCGGATGTTATTTATTGTTGACGTTCAGGCAGGCCTTAATAAAGGTTAAATTGTATAAAAAATTATGTTAGTGCCATTTGCCCCCGGAAGATTTACTTCATTTTATATAACAAACTATCCCATCTCGGTATTAAATCTACATAATTGTACAAAATTACACAAAACCTATGCAGTACTCCTAGTAGTTATTTGTAAAGCATAACACTGACCGAGTTACTTTCGCATTTTTAATATTGTTAAGAGCTACAAGACTCGAATTAAAATAAATTCCGTTGGAATTACTAAAGTTGATTAGAATTAGTCGAAAACAATAACAATAGGCTATTGTCTAATTGCAAATTTTAAATGCAATAAATTTTAAAAAGTAAACAAAAGAACTCTGAATGCGGGAACGGCAATAAACCAGCTGCGCAGCATTTCTTTGTCGGTATGTAACAATAGGTACGCAGGTGGCCCAATTTATAACAATATTTATAGAAAATTATGTTTCATTGCCATTAATTGATCAAACTAAACACTGATTAAAATGGAATACATTTTATTGTGCATCACAGAGTTGATTTATAAATTAGCATAACATAATAACAAAAGGCAATTCAATGCTTTGAATTTATTTCAGAGCTATTCAATAGCTGGTGCACCTGTACCTATTGCAGTTATTCTACCATTTGCTTCCTTTGTGTCTTTATTTTTTTTAATATTTGTTATTTTAGATATTTTCTCAGCAATACTTTTTTGGCTTCCGCCATGCATTCGTTGCATATGTCGTTTCAAATGTGAGGCTCTAGTAAACCGCCCTCCACACTCACAACATACGTGGGGCCTATCACCGCTGTGTGTCATCATGTGATGTTTTAGGTGGCTCCGTGTAATGAAGGCTCGTCCACATGTTTCACATTCAAAATTCTTCTCTCCAGTGTGACGCCTGAAAAATTCCATCGGATTATAATTATATTAAATAAATAAATTTTTAATGGTCAATCTCTCTATGTTTAATGCATTGATTACTGATTGTAAATAAAATCTAAGCTTTTGTCCGTGCAGAAAGAGAGAAAGAATACAATTTTCTGCAGTTGGGCAGTCGTAAGAGACGACAAAACAACACGCAGCCGGGTGGTAGGGTATTTTCCCGACTGGATGGCTACCACCCCTGGTTTAAAATATGTCGCCATAACAACCTTGATTTGTGTTCAGGCATTAGTGACCGGGTACCTGTCTCCCTTAAGGACCAGCAGCACATTTGTAGCACTTTTCCATTGCAAATGTCCATAGGCGATGGTAATCACTTTCCATCCATCTGCATGTCCACTGAACTCGTACAATAAAAAAAAACAAAATGGTAAAAAGTAATATAGGAAATTGTTTGTTCTACATTAACTACCATCTAATTATAAGTGTATATATGTATATTAAAATATCATTGAAGTCAGACAAAGCACTATTATAAGTGTAATTTATAGAGTACTAGAGTTTACCCCGCGGCTGGGCCGCGGGTTAACCTCAAGTGCTACAGGTTATATTATATCACAATATTTTCATGTATTTGCCCACGGAAGATTCACTTCATTTTATATCGCTAATTATATATACTATCCCCCGTCTATCTGTCAACAAAATAAATTACAAAACTTGACCAAAAGGCCAAAATGGTCTAAATGACCAAAAAAAAAGACCATAGTGACCGACATGGCTAAAATGACGGAATAGGCAAAAACAACCAAAAAGGCCAAAATAATCAAAATGGTCAAAATGACCAGAGGCCCAAATGACCAAATAGGCCAAAATGACCAAATAGGCCAAAATGACCAAATAGGCCAAAATGACCAAATAGGCCAAAATGACCAAAAAGGCCAAAATGACCTAAAAGGCCAAAAATGACCAAATAGGCCAAAATGACCAAAAAAGGAAAAATTACCAAATAGGCCAAAATGACCAAAAAGGCCAGAATGACCAAATAGGCCAAAATTACCAAAAAGGCCAAAATGAAAATTATCCCTTGTTCATCCTCAGTATTTAATTTACATACGTGCCGAATTTCAGCCAAATTGGTCCAGTAGTTTTTCCGTAAAAGCATAACAAACAAACAGACAAATATAATTTTATCCCGGAAACTATCCCATTTTTCGGGATAAAAAGTATCCTATGTTCATCCTCGGTATCGAAAATATATATATACTGAGTTTCAGCCAAATCGGTCCAGTAGTTTTTACGTGAAAACGGAACAGACAGACAGACAGACAGAGTTACTTTCGCATTTATAATATTAATAGGGATAATAGGGATGACAGAACCTGGTATGGTATTGAAGATGACCAATCGTTCGGAAGCTCTTAGGACATAGTGTACAGTGATATGGAGTATGTCCTGTATGCTTACGTCTATGAGCTGCAAGTCCTGCTGATTGTGCAAAAGCTTCACCGCATATTGAACATTGAAGAGGTTTCTCTCCCTAGAAACATAAGTAAATGAATACTGTTAAAGCTGTATGTCATGTTTTGTAAACAGCCACTACACTAAGAGACTGTAGGTGTCTCCGCTTAAATAAGGGAAGAATGATGAGATAGATGTGCTGTGTCGAATGGATAAGGTGAAAAGAGCACACAAGTTTTAAGTAAGCCTCTTTGAAAGATGCACTAATGTCTAGAAAATTAAGAGGGACAAGACTAATGGTAAATGGGCATGTTATGAGGAGAGATGCAAGATGATGTCAAACTGGAATAACGTTGCTATTGCAAACCGCCTCTTTTGCAGGAGTTTTATTAATTACCCCTTTATTAGAGTGATCTCATAAATCTATGTATGTATGTATATATGTCATTATCTATCTATTGTTTAAATTTCATGCGCATTCTGAAAAGCCATTAAGCTGACAGTTATTCATTCCAAGGACCAATGGGCGGTCAGTCGGACGCTGAGTTATTTGTGTTTCAACTGAGACCGAGGCTTTACCTACCTGACGGAGCGGGTATCTTATAACAATGGACTTTGCTCAATTTATGTTATTGCGATTCTATGCTTTACGATTTGGTTTTGTTGTATTTGTTTGTATATGTAAGAACTGTGAATTACATGTGTGTACTTCTAATAAAGGTTGTAATAATTCCAATGGTGTTTTAATTGACATCTCATAAATTAGTAACAATTTTTAGATATAAATACAAAAATAGACCAAAAAAGCTGGATAGATTGTGTAAAAAACTAGATGATGATTTGTGATATGCCAGAATAGAGAAGTACAGAAGGGAAAAACATTGTGTTGACCTCACATTATTGGGTAAAAGTGAAGAAAAAAAGAAAGATCATAGACAAATACAGAATGATATTAAATTTGGTTGGTAATCCAGTAGTTAGTAAAAAGTCAAAATTAATAAAAAAAATATTTACTGTGTGAGTCCTCATATGCACTTTCAAATTTTGTTCCAATGTAAAATTCTTCTTACAATGCGGGCAAGAGTATGGGCGCTCACCAGTGTGTGTTCTTAAATGAGTTTTTAGTCTGAATCTGAGAAACAGAATACTTTCATTTAATAGTTCATCTAGAATTTATTGTTCTTTCATGCCTCTTCTTCACAATCGGCGATCACAGACAATTACACACAAGTACGATCATGTTGAGGGCTACTCGTCTGTAGTCGCACATCATCGTCCTTAATCGCCATCATGATCATGGCAATTGGTGACTTGTCGGTTTCTCGGGGACACATCAAAGACAATTTGCATGTAGTTGCATGCATGTGCCCACATGGACAATCATGTGGATGCTTACTTGATATGTATGTATGTATGTACGGTATGTATGTATGTACAGTATGTTACCTTGCCGATAACAGACAATCAATGAGTAATGATCATGGCAGATTGTGAAGAGGAGGCATTAAATTAGCTGGGCAATACTTTTATTGTACACCCATCTGTTAATAAAAATTGCCATACAATTTCCTGTGGCTTATGACAAAAGTTATTATTAACAGTTTATTTATGTCTTTCAATTTGGTTAGAAATGTAACAAATAAAATTTAAAATTAATAAAGGAACTTAATTACAGGTTTTTTATTAAGTGAATTTTTTTATTGCAGGATTTCAGCAGACAGGCAGATGGCCCACTTGATGGAAAGCAGTTACCATCGCCTATGAACATTTGCAACACCAAAGGTGCTACAAATGCGCTGCTGCACTCTTAAGGAAGAACACAAATCAAGTTTGTTCTGGCGACATACATTAGACCGGGGTGGTAGCAATACAGTCAATCAGATGCTGCCTACCACCTGGCTGTAGGTTGTTGTGTTGTCTCTAAATTTAACTTGACTTAACTTTCGTTACTTAACTTGTGGCTATTCAAACACTGAAATAATGAGAGGTGCATTGAGTTCCCCCACTAACGATCTTCCCCGCTCTGGCTATATTAGTCACATTGATTTTCTTATGGATATACTAATTATTAATTTTATCCCTTATGGCCACTTCTTATACATGTTACCTAACTGTTAATTTGCCTTATGAACTGTTAAAATTTGCCATAAGCTCCTTATAAAAGGTTACCATTGCTAAGGCATGAAAATGGCTAATAAGTTATATACCAGTTATTAAAAATACTGAGTTTAGATTAACTTGCAGTTTTCACATGAATTATGGTATCAATGTCCACATCACATAGCTTTTAAAAACTGAAACAAAAACAATGTAAAAAGCTAGTTACTGTTATAAAAACAACAAGAAAAGGTATTGTAAATCAATTACCTATACTTACCTAGAGGACATTACTTTGCCACAAGTAGAACATTGTTGTTTTACTGTTTTCTTAAGTTTGCTATTATTCTGTATTCTGCTTATATCTTCAGCATCACCAATTGTATTAACTTTGTTTACTTTTTTGTAGGAAATAGGAAGTTCAGTACTATTATTAATGAATAAGTCTTTTTCTATGTCACTTTTTGGAGAATATTTGCATTCATTAAAATCAGTATCATTGTTTAAATCAATTGATTCAGGTTCTGATTTTATACTTAAAATATTTGCCCTAAGTTTTGCATCCGAAGTTTTACATAATTGTATGAATTCTATACAAGTGTTAAGTTTTTTGAGGCACCTGGTGCATATATTTTCTGGTAACCCGTCATTTGGCGATACCTGTAAAACAATCAACAATTTTAAGAACTTAATTAGAATAAATAACAGTGAACATCATTCACAAGGTATTAGATTCAAATCTTACACTAACTTCTGCTACAGAAATTAGTTTTGTTGAGGTGGTGTTTTCGTTATCAAAAATATTAATCAAGGATTTTTGACTCAGACATATTCTACATTGATTTTTCACATTCATTTGTGAACACAAACTACTATGAATACTGCGTTTGTGAACCGAATCGTACACAAATATAGTTAATTAAAATTATAATTTTATTAATCGTAATTACATTTATGATCGTCTTTTTTGTTCAATAATGGCTTGACACGGTTTGTGCATTCAGCCGCAGCCAGACGATGGCTTTTCAATTAATTTAAAAGTACTATTTAATTTAGGTGCCTAACACCTACCTAGCCGCTTCAGAAAACTCAAGACTCAAGTTCGCAGACTACTAGGTTGGTATCTATAATCTTACATTTAAGTTATCGTAAACAACAACAACTGCTGGTATCGATTTAAACCTTCAAGTTCCCGCCAAGAATTGTTTAATCCATCTTATTTTTTCAAATATGAATACCAGGAACTTGGATCCTCATAATCTTCGAATCGAAGTCTTTTTTTTTCAGGCGGGGGAAATGCTGTTTACGCACAATACTGGGTTCTGGCAAGGGATCAGACCAACATCGCATGCGATAGGGTTACTGCATGCTTTGTAACCCACTCGTAATCGATCGGCTTGTGTGGAGATTTCGAGATGCTGCACGGGCACCACCACAATACCCACTAAAACCACCCTACTCCCATGTGCCCCGCGCTTTTGTGTAAGAAAGGCTAAGACTTAGAACGTAGTTACGCCCAGCCAGATCCAGCGCAAAAAGTGCCTGAATGTGCCCCGGGAATCAGAACACATCCACTTCGACAAACGGGGGTCGATGAATCCTTTGCTCCCTAACTAGCTAAAGGCCCCCCGCAGCGGTCGAATCGAAATCCTACAACAAGCTTAGCGAAACACCCGGTTTTTGCCGGAGACAAATACATGGTATCCATAATAGTCTGTGGACAAAATAACGTATAGGTCCCGCCACGTAAAAAGAACGCCGAGCGGTAGTGGAGGGGATGTGCCTGCACTGGTGTACAGTACAGTTGAGTTAGCGATGGGCGTTTTCGTTAAATTTTGTCATCCGATGCGCATCGTTAATTGTAAACCGCATCCGATGCCGGCATCGTTATTTCTGGCATCGATACGATTTGCCAAAATTAGTTGCCGGCTAAAGTATCTGCAACTCTGCGTATAACATTGGATGCCTGTTGTCTTAGTTGTCTAGTAGTTATGTAAATTATTTAGATACAATATTCAACATTACGACTTCTACTGGTATATTGTTTTAAAAGCGTGGAAGCTAAAAATAAACATAAGTTAATCAATATTAGTCGTTATTATTAACAAAATTAGAATTTACATTAAGAAAAAACCAATTTTGAACAAATTTGGAACTTGTAAGACGAGTTCTTCGTTCATTCAAAATATGGTTTTGGAGAATATCTGTTCGCATGGCACAGAAGTTATAATAATACTGCACCTCGAACGGTATATTTCTGCCAACGTCGAGTATATTTTGGAATGACGAAGCCACCATTCAATGGGATTGTTAAAAAATACATGAGATACTTTAAAAAATACATAAGTACCTATATTATTATAAAATTTTCTAACAGTTACGCACGCTCCTAGTGTTGTATTACGTTGATTGTTTGCCTTGCACAACCACCGATCGTACCGAGAGCACCCGAGAGCACAGAACACAAGTACTCTCTAACGAGACCCGAGAGTTAGCGAGCGAGCGATTCGTCGAGTCTTCGGTTTGTCATCGTTGCGTTTTCCGTGGCGTGGTCAACGGTGCCTCTCGCTCGCTCGCATTCGGTGAAGTTCGCATCGGATATTGCGGGCATCCGTTTTTCAATATATCGGCATCGGATGCCAGCATCGTCTACTGGCATCGTTACTCAAAAACGTTTTTACAAAAACGACCATCTCTATTTACAGTACAGTCATATCCTAAAGAATCACCCCATCTCGCACCCTTCATACCACCAATTTGGTCGATAAAACGCTTACTGCGCAGGTTCGGAGCCAGCGTTCTTTTTACGTGGCGCGAATTATACTATTCTTTAATTTTAACTTAAATCCACCGGTTATTTGAAAATAAAACCTAATAAGAAAGCATGAACATTCGAGTTCCCAATTTCAAGTATTGCTTTTTAGTTTGAACCGGTATCCTTAGTAGTTTGTGGTTCAGACTAGGGCATGTCGTTTTCTGAGATGCCCTTCCTGATGTAAAAAAAAATGACTTACATTGACACTAAAGCAATAGGAGAGAGGTTATCAAAAAATATCATTTTATTTATTTATAGAAAAATTATATTTACTAAGTTATATAAAGAGTTTTGTAATATTATAATCATTATCTATACAACAGTTATTAAATTTTAACTTTTAATAAATTTTAACACTAATTGTTGTTCATTCCTTACTCTTCTTTCTATAATTATCTCAGATTTAAATCCACATTTGGACATAATTTCAATAACTTCTTCTGGAATGTTCTCTCTTATAAGTAGAAGGTAAAAAGCGCCTTTTGAAGCAAGCTTCTTTGGTATCATATCAAGTAATTTATCTGTTATTTCTCTACCTTTTAAACCACCAGCCCAACTGGCAGTTATACCTTTGCCACCACATTCTTTTGATTCAGTCACTACATATGGAGGATTGAACAAAATAACATCAAATAAGTTATCATTAAATGCAGTAATAAGATCCATATTGACTGCATCAAATATAACCTTGTTTCTTTCAGCGGTAGATCTTGACATAGTACATGCCTTGAAATTTATATCAGTGCTTATGCAAAAACATTTTGGGAATGCCATACCGAAAGCTGTAACAACAATACCACTTCCAGAGCCAGCTTCTAAGCAAAATGTGGGGTTGATTTCTTTCAGGTATTCTAAATCTCTTTCTAAAGCATCAATAAGGAGAAAGCTATCCTCAGCAGGTTCATAAACATGGTCAAATTCAGCCTTGTTGATGTGGTCTTGGTATGGAGTCTCCATCGCTAGTTAATGCTTCCACGATCAGATATAATTCCACTGGTACTTTGTAGAGGCTCTAGGGATTGACTGTCTCGTATTACAGTTGTTCTCACACTTTTTTCTTTATTAACCATACGTCTTATTTCATTTAATCTATCCTGAAACAAAAAAAATACAAGAAATTGGTTTGTATAAAAAAATTATGAACCTATTTATTGCTATCAGGCATTTGATGCATTATTTTTTTACAATCTATGAATTGACAAAGAATGAAATGGTATATTTTCTGTAGAATTGTTGAGTATGTCTTTTGATTGAAGTGACTATGTGAAGTGTATAAAAATATTTTATATTTGCAAATTTTCAATTATGTAAAAATAAGGAAAATGTTATCTAAGTATATATAACTGGAGACCATTTATTTAGGTCAAAGTTAACAAAAAAAAAAGTTGAAACATTCAGTTTAGGGAAAAAAGAGGCACTTCATAATTTTCACACACAGGCACTGTGGGGAGTCGGCACAGCCCTGCCCCTAATATATGTGTTTTAAATAAAAGACAACAAACCTGTGAAGCTTGTAATACATTAAGTACAACTGTGACTTTGTGTTTGCAAGCAATCAGCTTCTTAACATATGGGTCCAAGTCTGGATGGTTGTTAAGTGACTCCCTAACCTTTTGCAGCTCCTCATTCAATGATTCTATCTGCTGTTTTAGTTCCAATTGAGAAATTCTGAAAATTATGCATGAATACTTTTGAATAATTATGTAGTGAATGTTTTATTACCTGTAGCTGACATATAGTTTATAAAGAATTTAACTGACTATTTCTAAATTAATTTAACATGTATAATTCCTTCCTTCCAGTCATAACTGTGTGAAATATTTGATTTGTTGAAAGCAAATAAATTAATAAGTATTTTATACTACTAGAGGTCCAAGCAGACATTGTCTTGCTCTGAAAAAATAAAAATCTAGGACCCGATCCCAGTGCCACCTACTAGGTCAAATTATGAATCCAGGAACCCACCCAAACACACACAAATAATTAAAACAGAATCAGTAAAGTCATTCTGAAGTTATGTACATATATATATTTCTACTATTTATATAGGTTTATGAGAGGGATAAACAAAACATTGATCCATTAAATGGGATAGCTTTTACAGTAGAATTTAAGGTTAATAAAAATTAAAGTATTTGCATGTTTAAACGTGTTAATTTTAGGAACTAATAGTATGATTTGAGAAGTCAATTTTTGTTAGTATACTTATTTCAGGATCATTAAAACACTAATATAAGGCAGAGATAGTAAAAATATGCTTATTGAAAAAATATTGCATTCTCTACTTAATTCTAATTGGCTTGGGCTATGATTTTTCCCCATTAATTGCCTTCCAAATCAAGTTACTCCATTATGTTTCCACCATCAATAAACCAAGATGGTATATTTTAATAATGCTTCTTATGAAATCTACCAGTTACATTTACTTCTTAAACGATACATAACTGAGAAATAAAGCAGTGAAGATGTCGGAAGCTTCACTTTTACTATTTTCAGTCAATTGGATTACACAAAAAGGCCCTGTGTTTATTAACGTCGAGGATGCCCTTTAATACCCTATTCATAAATATCGATCAATGTCCTAATTTTGTTTGGTTTTACCTTGTAGCCCGCACTCTATCGTCAAGCTGGTCTACAGTAGGTTTTAGAAGGCCGAGTAATCCTTCAGCTAGTGTATCTCTAGTCGGGTTATCGCACAGGTTACCAGTGTTCTCGTCTGCCGATGTGGTTGTGCTTTCTGTATCGTCCATCATTTATCAAATTGCTACTAAAGCTCCATATTCTACTTCAATTGTAATATTTAAATTTCCTGAATTATTTCTTGTGAATACGATTGTCGACACGGCAATTACAATGTACTCTTTGTGACAAATAACTATTTTTTTAACTTCGAAGTTCAATATTCAAGTTTGGCAACAAACGATGACAGATTGACAACTGACAAAAGACAAATGAGAAGTGGGAACGCCTTTTTTTTTGAGGCGAGGGAAAATGCTACCGATTTACGCACAGACTGGGTCGTTGCCAGGAAACGACACACGTCGGTCGGGGGAGGCATCACTGCAGCAATAGCATGCTCTTAACAGTGATCCGCCAGCGATCGACTCAGCTAGTGTGGAAAGACTCAGAGGAAGCTGCACGGGCAAGCAACCCCAATAATACCCACTAAAAACCCCTCCTCCCTGTCGACCCTGCGCTTTGTTGTGAAGGAAAGGCTGAGACTTAGAACATAGTTACGCCCAGCCGATCCAGCGCAATAAAGTGCCTGGAGTGTGCCCCGGGAGAACACACCCCACTTCGTTAAACGGGGGTCGTGGTCCTTTGCTTTCCTAGCGAGCTAAAGGCCCCCCGTAACGGAACCTAACTCAAGGAGGGAAGTAATGCGCGTACCTGCCTCTCCGGGTGCCAGCTGAAGGTCGGTGACCTCGAGTAGACGTATACGCACGCGCAGTAAGACTGTGGTATATCTATGACATCTTATATCCGGTCTATGGACGTTCCTTAGCAACCGATGTATTATAATTATTATGTCATATTAACTGTAAAATATGTAACGCCAATTTCGTTAATAAAAACCTTTTAATGCAAGGTTTTGTCTTTAACAATTTTATTAACAAAATATTTATGAGTAGTTGCGAATATTAAAGAAAAGAAAATGGAAAAGTATTTAAAACCCGATCGGTTAGATATCGATCCATCAAGCTCGTCGGCGTCTAAGGAATGGGAACATTGGAAACGAACATTTGAAAATTTTCTTAAAGCTTCCGAATCAACCACTGAGCAAGTACAAAAGTGCAAATTAGACTTACTTATAAATCATGTTTCGTCAAATATATATACGTACATTACCGAATGTATTGATTATTCGCAAGCTATGAACATACTTAGTAAATTATTTACAAAACCTAAAAACATTATCTATGCGAGATATGCACTTGCTACTAGAAAACAACAAGGTGAAGAGTCTCTCGATACCTTCTTACAGTCACTGAAACAGCTCTCAAAAGACTGTGACTTCAAAAGTGTTGACGCCAATACAAACAGAGATGACTATATAAGGGACGCGTTTATTAGTGGTATAAGATCTAGCAAAATTAGACAACGGCTTCTCGAAAGTTTAAGCCTCACTCTTGGTGAAGCCTATGATAAAGCTCTTTCTCTAGAAATGGCTGAAGTGAACTGTCAGGGATATAATTCTAGCAATTTGAACGCTGTGCCAGATACATCAGGTGTCACAGATTCTAACATCGGCCAAAATGCTTTAGCGGCTACTCCCATAAACTTCTCAAGGAAAAAGAGTTGTTTCTTTTGTGGTGACAAAATCCACCCACGAAGAAATTGCCCAGCTAAAGATATTATGTGTCAATTATGTAACAAAAAGGGTCATCTTGCAAATGTCTGTCGAAGCAAGAATATGACGGCTAATGCTATTTTCGTCTCTGACGAAAGCTGTTCTGCATCGTATGTAGTGGCTGCGTCCCCAACATCTCTAAAAAAGGCAACAGTTTCCGCCATTATAAAAGGATTGCGAGCGGAAGCTTTGATAGATACCGGAAGCTCCATTAGCTTTATTAACGAGAACTTCTTCAAATTAACTGGTTTGAAAAAATTTCCTTGCCATCAAACTATAACCATGGCAAGTACAAGCCTTTCATCTCAAGTCGAAGGTCAAACTATTGTGTCCGCACAGATTGAAAATCATAATTATAAAAATCTTACTTTGTTAATTGTCAAGGACTTATGTGCTGACCTCATCATTGGGCATGATATTTTGCAAAAGCATTCTTCTTTAGAATTTTCATTTGGAGGACCTAAAGAAACAATGAAGGTCTGTAATGTAGCAGCAGCATCGGTGCCTGCTGTCCCACTATTTGCGAGTGTCAATTCTGATTGCAAACCGATCGCCATGAAATCACGCCGACATAGTGAAGAGGACAATCAGTTTATTCATTCCGAAATAAGAAAACTCTTGAGTGCTGGAATCATCGAAGAGAGCTCCTCTCCATGGCGAGCCCAGGTCCTGATTACAAAGAACACGAATCATAAAAAACGCCTAGTTATAGATTATTCACAAACAATAAACAGGTATACTCAGTTGGATGCCTATCCGCTACCCAATATTGAAGAAATAGTTTCAAAGATATCTAAATACTCTATTTTTAGTACTATAGACTTGCAAAGTGCCTATCATCAAATTCCTATATTGCCAGAAGAGAAGAAATATACAGCATTTGAAGCAGCTGGAAACCTCTATCAATTTTGTAGGATACCATTCGGAGTAACGAATGGAGTATCAAGCTTCCAACGAACTATTGATTGGATTATCCGTAAAGAAGAACTGAAGGGCACGCTAGCTTATCTCGATGATATTACCGTGTGTGGAGAGACACGAGCCGAACACGATGATAATTTACAAAGATTTATGACAGCAGCCCGAAAGTACGGCCTGTCACTTAATAATGACAAAAGTAAATTCGGTCTTAACTCTATCAACATTCTCGGATACACCATTAAAAATCACACTATAAAACCTGACGCTGATCGGCTTCGTCCTCTTTTACAGCTACCACCACCAGACGATTTACAGTCGTTGCGTAGGGTTATTGGAATGTTTGCTCATTATAGTAGATGGATACCGAATTTTTCTGGGAGAATTCATGGTCTTTCGAATACAAAAATATTTCCATTGTCACAAGATTTAGTACAATCTTTCGAAGAACTGAAATCTGACATTGCAAAATCATCAATATACGCTATAAATAACGATATACCATTTGTCGTTGAAACCGATGCTTCAGAGCATTCCATTACTGCTACATTGTCACAGAATAATCGTCCGATAGCCTTTTTTTCTCGCAGCTTAAATCATAGCGAGCAAAACCATTCTGCAATTGAAAAAGAGGCATATGCTATTGTGGAATCACTGAAAAAATGGCGACATTTTCTCATAGGTAGACATTTTAAATTAATTACGGATCAAAGGTCGGTTTCATTCATGTTCGACAACAAGAAAACAAGTAAAGTTAAGAATGAGAAAATACAAAGATGGCGCCTTGAGCTTGCACCATTTAAATATGACATCGTGTACCGTCCTGGTAAACAGAACAATGTAGCCGACGCATTATCGCGCGTATGTGCAAACATGCAAACGCGAGACGCAAGATTAAAATCTCTACATGAATCCTTATGTCATCCAGGAGTAACGAGAATGATCCACTGGCTAAGGTCAAAAAATTTTGCTTATTCGATAGACGAAGTTAGAAGCATGACCAATTCATGTCGTCACTGCGCAGAGATCAAACCAAGATTTATTAAATCATCGAATCCTGGACCACATATTATAAAGGCAACCTCACCATTCGAGAGGCTAAGTGTTGATTTTAAGGGACCCTTACCCTCAAACACTAAAAATAGATATATACTAACAGTTATTGATGAATTCTCCCGATTTCCTTTTGCGTTTGCGTGTCACGATATGACATCAAACACCGTTATCAAACACCTTGATGAGCTATTCATGCTTTTGGTATGCCAGCATATATGCACTCGGATAGAGGCACGTGCTTCCTTTCGAATGAAATAAAAGAATTTCTATTTAAGCGTGGTATTGCTACAAGTAGAACTACACCATACAACCCCCAAGGTAATGGACAAGTAGAAAGATTGAATTCTACACTTTGGAGAACAGTACAATTAGCCTTAAAAACTAGAGGCCTATCCACTGAAAATTGGGAGATCGTTTTGCCACATGCATTGCACTCCATACGTTCCCTACTATGTACAGCTACAAACTGCACACCACACGAGAGAATGTTCATACATCAAAGAAGATCGACTAATGGAAACACAATCCCAAGTTGGCTGCTCAACTCAAATCAGGCCCTAATTAAAAAGTTTAATCGTGCAAACAAATACCAAGCCCTGGTGGAGGAAGTAGAACTATTGCATGTTAATCCAGACTATTCTTACGTTCGAATGCCCGACGGTAGAGAAACAACAGTATCTAATAGACACCTAGCTCCATTAGGTGCACACGACGAAACCATGGATAATTTTGTACCTACACATATAGATTTGTCAAACCTTGAAAAAACTTCTCCGGAAGTGCCTCGACTTGAGTCTGATGCACTCGAAACCACTGAACAGGACTTAGGACTTCCAGAAGTTGAGACATCTACAACTGACCCACAGATAGTGAAACCACAAAATCAAGACCCTTCTGGACCTTTACGAAGGACGTCTAGAGAGCGCCGACCACCCAGTTACCTGAGTGACTACGTCACATCTTAGCACGTCGGAAGAATGTGGTATATCTATGACATCTTATATCCGGTCTATGGACGTTCCTTAGCAACCGATGTATTATAATTATTATGTCATATTAACTGTAAAATATGTAACGCCAATTTTGTTAATAAAAACCTTTTAGGGGTCTTGTCAGAAGCGTGCACGTCGCGATCCCCGCTGGCCCAGAGGGCCACAATTCTGACCGAATTGACACATGACTGTAGTGCATGATAGGGCGTCCCCCGCAGGCGACGCTCACCGATACGCCCCCGTCGGTGTGGACTCTTGCGCATGCGGCGAAGGGGGCCGCCACCCTTCACGCAGCGCCAAACCTGGCGGGTCGAGAGGAGCAGAGTGCCGTATAGGCACGTGGAATGTGAGAGGTGGAATGAAAGATAAGATGGACGAAATGATTGATATAATGAATGAGAGAAGCCTGGATGCCTTATGTCTGACAGAGACAAAGCGGAAGGGGTGTGACGTCGATGACCTCCCCGATGGCATGCTTGCTCTGTGGTCCGGCGTGGACCTGGACAAGCGTGCAAGTGGGGGGGTGGGCGTCGTACTCTCATCCCGCTTTGTGTCTGGAGTGAAAGACTATTGTCTGGTGAACCCGAGACTTCTTTGGGTCCGTCTAAAACTGGGGATCACGCGAGTTTTTCTGGTCGCAGCTTATGCTCCCGTAAGCTCAGCGGATCCCCAAGAACTCGAGAAGTTTTGGGAGTCTGTGAGAGAAATTCTGGATCTGGCTGAAGGGAACGAAAGACTAATTATGTGTGGTGATCTTAATGGCTGGGTGGGGACCAAACGAGACGGCTTTGAGGCTGTCCTTGGACCCTATGGCGACAAGAGAGCGAACGATGCTGGTAAGCCAATCATAGACGTATGCATGGAAAGAAACTTGCTTGTGTCGAACACCTTATTCCATCATAAGGATATCCACACGTATACATGGAGAATGAATGAACAGAAAAGTATGATTGATCTGATTTTAATAGATAGTCGCCTCCGAAACACAATAATGGATACAAGAGCCTACAGAGGCCCCACTCTTGGAACGGACCACTACCTGGTGATAAGCCGGTTTGTGGGTCTTTTCAAGAAGTGGAGGCACTGGCGAGAGCGTACCAATTTCGGGGAGCTTGAAAGAATAAGATGTGAAAAATTGGAAGATGTTAGTGTAAGGAGTATGTATGCGCGCCTAGTCGAAGAAAGGCTTGCAAAAGCGGACTTCTCCGACTTAGATGTGGATAATGACTGGGATAATATGAAAGAAAGTATAGTGGAAAGCGCAAAAGAAGCATGTGGATGCGCAAAGAGGCATATAACAACGAAAGGAGACGAATGGTGGGACGCGGATGTTAAATCTAGCGTAGAGAGAAAGAGAAAAGCCTGGCTGGATTATATTGCATCTTTGCATCAGAATGACAGCATGAAAGAGATGAAGAAAGAAATGTATCGCCTCTGCAAGAATGAAACCAAAGCTTTAGTGAAAGAGAAGCGTGAAAGAATAAAATTGAAAGAAGAAGAGAAGCTGACGGAGAACTTCGAGGCAAATACCAAACTCTTTTGGAGAGAGGTTAAGAAGTCTCGGGGATTTTCGTCAGCTTCCAGAATGGAAAGAATTAAATCTAAAGCAGGGGACATTCTTGCTAACCCACAAGAGGTTTTAGCGCGATGGAGTGAATATTTTAGAGAAATGTATGATACTATCCCGGATGCTGGCACCACGACTGAGTCTGTGACTGACTTCGAGGAGTCAGCATCCGAGATCACTTTGGAAGAGATCGAATGGTCGATAAGAAGTCTGAAAAATGGAAAGGCAGCAGGAATCGATAGTGTGTCTGCTGAGATGATCAAATATGGTGGCACCTGCGTCCGGGACGCTTTCCTGTCCTTATGCAACTTGTGCTGGAGGACGGGAAAGGTTCCCAACGACTGGAGGCGCGCTGTCATCGTGCCCTTGCATAAAGGCAAGGGGTCACGTATGGAGTGTGCCAGCTACAGGGCCATCAGTTTGATCAGCACAGCATCTAAAGTGTATGCGAAAATTGTTGAAAGGAGAATGAGAGTGGTATCCGATGGATTACTGTGGGATGCACAAGGAGGCTTCAGAAATGGAAGGGGATGTATGGATCAAGTTTTCTCGCTCCGCAATATCGTGGAGAAGCAGCTGGCTACGGGCCGGAAGGTTTTCTGCGGTTTTGTGGATCTAGAGAAAGCATTTGACAGGGTTGTGCGGAAGGACCTCTGGGACATATTGCCCGGATATGGGATTGATGGCCATTTGCTGCGTGCTGTACAGTCCACTTACGAGGACTGTATGGCATGCGTGCGGGTGGACGGCAGCCTGTCGCCCTGGTTTGACGTCAATATTGGCGTCCGGCAGGGCTGCGTGCTGTCGGCTTTGCTGTTTGTCCTATATCTGGACAATTGTCTCCAGAGATTAAGATTGATGGATGTTGGGGTGCGGATGGGTGATCTAGTTGTTAGCAGCTTGCTTTATGCGGATGATGCCGTGCTTTTAGCCGAATCGCCATCAGAACTGCAAACACTAGTCACAATGATGAAAGATGACTGTCAGGCGAGAGGCTTACGTTTGAATGCGAAGAAAACAAAGGTGATGGTGTTTGAAAGAGAAACAACCAGAACGAATGCAAGGATAATGGTCGATGATGTTATGCTGGAACAAGTGAATGAGTTTGTATATCTCGGATGTGCTTTTAGCAGAGATGGAAGGTACACCGCTGATATAGAAAGAAGAGTGAATTTGGGGAATAGTGTGAATGGAGCGTTAGGTAAACTTCTAGGCGCTAAGAACCTCAGCCAGAAGGCCCAGCTTGCCATACACAACGCGGTGCTGGTACCTACGCTCACGTATGGAAGCGAGAGTTGGGTATGGAATAGAGAGCACGAAAGTAGAGTAAACGCGGTCGAGATGCGAGCACTGCGCAAAATCTGCGGAGTGACGCTCGCGGACCGCGTTCGTAATACCGAAGTAAGAAAGAGAGTTGGTCTGAAAGAGAGTGTCGGGGTGAAGGTAAGGAAAGGAATGCTCCGGTGGTTCGGGCATGTGGAAAGAATGTATGATGAAAGAATGACTAAACAGATATACAATGCAAAAGTGGATGGATGCAGAAGTCGCGGAAGGCCACGACACACCTTCCATGATCAAATTGATCGTGTACTAGCAGAAGGTGATGTCAGGAGCCTTAAAAACAGACGAGCGTGCATGACAAGAACTATGAATGTCAAAGAAGCAAGTGAGGTGTGTAAGAATAAGCCTAAATGGCGCTCTGTTGTTCGTGCCTACCCCGCAAGGGACCTGGCGTGAAGTTATGTATGTATGTGTGTATGTAAAAACCTTTTAATGCAAGGTTTTGTCTTTAACAAAGACGTCGCTCCCTGTCCCGCTCTGCGGCCTCCTTGAGAGACATTACTGCCTCACAAAAAGTAACCGCAGCACCCCAGGCGTCGCTGCTCTGCAACCTGGCTTTCACCAGGTCGCCGAGCGAGTCGATCGCTCCAACGTGCGTCTCGAGCTCGAAACGCTGCGGCGCACTCGACTAGCGTATGGAGCGCCGTGTCGGGCGCGCCGCATTGGCGACAGTCCAGGGTTTTTGCGTAGATGAAGGTTATAAGTCGATACCAAATGACTACAGACCTTAGATATAAGGCATATTTTAAAAAATAAAGAGTTGAAAAAGCTATTAAGTTCAGTTCAGTTTAAAATAAAACTAAAACTTTTATCTCGATTTACTCAGAATTGGAATTATGCGACTTATCACCTTCATCCACTCATATCTTCAATTTCCGTTAAAATAGAAACTTGCAGAAACTATACATACCTACTAGCATTTTATGGACAGACACCGCTTCTCCGCCAATTAATATACCTAATATAGATATAATAATTAATGAATTGTGCTAAAAATCTTTATAACTTAAAGGTTTACGAAAAAAGTACACTAAGTTACATTGTATCTATTATTTATTATGATATATTTTGGTAACCCTTATATGCTATTCATTAATACAATATAATAATTTCCACTTTCCAGGCTTTACATATACGTTTACGTATTGTTTGTAGAAACATTGAGCAAATTTCTAATTTAAATTATATACTCGCTCTATTTAAAACTACTACATGTTACTACGATTTTTTTGCTTTGATATTTAAAATTCATGTTGCAAGTTTCAATGTCATATAATAACTGCCAAATCTAGGCAGAAATCCAATATAGTCTATCCTGTTCCAAGTGTAATTCTTTATCTTTGCCTACAAAGAATCAAAAAGCAAACGCATTTGATCCTTAACATGACTGTCTATATCAGAAAAATCCTTGAGGATATCCTCGATCATTTCAACTAAAATGATGGGCCATTGAAGTTCCAACGAGCGTACGCGTTGTGCTGCACCGCAAGCTAAATCAATAGCACGTGATAATTGGCCTCGACCTCGCACTCTCCAACTCATATCCTCCTGAAGAAAACAAAATTTGCGAGTGTTTGTAATGCTGAATCTATGAGTTTGAAAGAAACAATGTTCGACGTAAATATTTAGTGACACTATAAAAAAAGGAATAAATACTATTTTTGCATAGTCTTCTTATATATAATAATGAATGTTTGTTTGTATTTCCTTTATAGAATAATTGTAAACTGCACATCCGATTTTGATGAAATGCTGTGTGTGATTGAGTGGGTCCCGGGATGGTTTACAGCCCCACAATTGGAAACGGTAGGTGGCGCTGAGATCAGGTTCTAGAGTCCTCCTAATCACCGGGAGCGATTTTGGTGATTTAGTTTTTGTGTCATGGAACAAAGTATTTTAGGAATTCAGGAAATAGGCGGTACGAGGTTCGCCGGGTCAGCTAGTACTATATATTTTTGTATAAATAAATAGATGTTTTTATAATTAAATACCTGAGAAACGTGGCTTTTCTTATACTGCAAGGCTTCTTTAGCTATGACATCTCTTAAAGCAGGATCTGCAGCTCTTAACCATGCCTTTGCACTAACAGTACTATTACCGCTTCTACCAAGTCGGGATAGCAAAGGCTGTAACGGAGCATCGGGCAGAGCTCGTAGGACAATATCACTGAGGCCAGAATAAGTTTTGTTTGCAGACTTTATTTCATCATCAGCTACCTGTTTAAAAATCTCTCAATCAGAAAACAGATATAAGAAATATTTTGAAGCACATATTTAGAAAGAAAAATGTGTATATTGATATTCCTAAGTATGAAATTCGAACCAATATTTATAATGATTAAGGTAATAACTATTTCAACAATTATCACGAAGCATCACAGTAATTAGAAATTTAAATAAAACTTAAAATAAATGAAAAACTTTTACCGGTTCACCATTAACTTCTTTCAAACCCCAATGAGCGAGTCGATATATGGCATATTCCCTCCAAATTTTGGCGTGTATAGGGTTGCCTTCAGGTTGTACAGTTAAGCCTGTGATTCCCCGTAACTCAGCCAATGCATGTAGCTGTCCTAACCATTGCAGCCCTGTAGCACGTACTGATATGTGAGCGACGTTTGGAAACCTATTATTTTAAAAAATAATGAGACAATGCATATCACGTCTCATGAAATACTGTTTTATGTTGTATCACTCACTTGCTCTTTAATTCTGGTAACGACTGGGCAACCGCATTAAAGTGTACATAATGAAATGCTGCATGTGTTACCGATCGAGCTCTTTCCCAATCCCAATCTCGAGCAAGCCGACGAACTGCCCCTGCACCCCAAGCACTTACTACACCGTCACAAACCTCGACTAAGTAATCAACACCTGTACGAAATAATTATACAAATAAATATTTAAAAAATACAACAATTACGTTTACCAATGAACTTTTGTTACCTTGTTCACGATCTTTTGACAAAGGCATTGATTTAGGAACTGGTTCTGAAGTTTTGAAACTAGCCAAACTTTTACTAGATTTTGTTCTAGCAGTTGAGGCTCGACTTGCTGAAGCGGCTCTTTCACTTCGTCTGGATGTAGTTGCACTTTTTATATTTCTGCTATTAGATCTACTATTCAAAGACCCCTCTCGTCTCAAAACTTTGCTATTTTGATCACTGCCTGATGTAGAAGAATTAGCAACAGATCCAATATTCGTACTTCCTGATGCATTACTCACATTTTCACTGTTGTCAAAATTCTTTCCTTTCACTTTTCGACTTTCAGGATCGCAAACAGATTTTGATCGCATAGTTCCGAATTTTTCTCTACGCCTAAAAGCAGTAGGTATGCGGCGAATTAGTTTTTTGTTAGTTTCGTCATCTTCGCTATCACTTGTCGATGATGGAAGGGAACTAAATGATGAATCAACAATAGGTTCAACACTCGATATGCTTTCCCAACGTTTTAGGACAGGTTCGTTGCTGTCAGCTAATTTTACATTTTCCAATGAAGATATTATTGGAAGGAGTATAGGAGGTAATCGTAGGTCACTACTTGTGGACGTGGAATGCGATGCGTCGGTGTCTTGAGACGCACTTCGATCTGAAAAATTTACCCGTCTTTCTGAAGGCTTGCGAGCAGTAGCACTTCTTTGCAGTTTTTTAATAGGGGATGGCTTGGGTACATTATCTATTGTTGTTTTCACATTTGTATCGCTGTAGTTTTTACAGTCCGAATCTTCAGTCTCCACTTGTTGCACTGTTACAATAACATCAGGTAGAGCTGCTACATCAGCTGCCTGCATATCAGTTTGTGTGATAGTTGTTGTGGCTTTTAAAGTAAATTCTTTTTCTAGTCCTTCAGTTTTTATTACACTTCCAGGGTTTACAAAACATTTGTTTTCCGTTCTACAAATAAGTACATAATTTGAAAGTAAAATTTAAAAACTCCTCACTTACTATTTTTTATATACAAACCTTAGTAATTCCCAGTTAGTTCGAGCATTATTTATAATTTGGTCACGCCTCGCTTCTTGTTGTGCTGTTCCACCAAGAGCACAATAAGCAGCGTGCGATGCTTCTTTATTTATTCTCCATGCCATTGCGGCTCTACGGACCTATATTTGGAACAATTTTGTTTATTTGCTAACCATTATCAAACACCTAATTATTTGGCTGAATTATTAAATTTATTTACCTGTTCAGTAACATGCATATTGGTGAGTGTTAATAAATTAGGTAGATAGGAAACGAGAAAGGGTGTACAATCACCACCCAAAGCTACAGGATTCCATCTAAAGAACATCAATCAAAGAAATTGCTTCTGCAACGGACGACATGTCTTCTACGCTAAAAGAATTATTAACACATTTATAAGTTTTATTGAGTTTGAATTTATTTGAACATCGTATCTCAACAAACTTTGTTTCACCTTTGCAAATCATTGTTTCCTAAGTACAATTTTTGTAGTTTGGGTGTCTGATGAAAACCTAATAATTTTCTTAAACGATTTCTCTTCAGATTTAGCTCTCTAAGAGATACGAGTCCCTGAAGATCAGTTTGACCGATAGATTTTATTTGGTTACCAGCCAAGTTCAAAACTTTCAATTCAGTTAAGGTTGACAATCCACAAACCTTTCCAATCCGATTTCCATGTAGGTCTAGAACTTCTAACTTTATGAGATTTGCTAGACCTTCTATTCTTTTTATTCTGAAATGAGTAGTATTTTGTGAAAACTATGCAGATATTAATAACGTAGTGAATGAACCTTATTTTTATACCTGTTTTTACCCATCAAAAGCACTCGCAAGCTGAACAGCCGTTCCAAGCAAGTAATCTTGTCTATCTGATTGTCGTATACATCTAGAAAAACTAATTTACCCAAATCTAGCGGTGATAGACCCGTTAAGCTGTTAATTAAATTATGTTGGAGCGATAGAAGCCTTAAGCCTGGTTCTCCAACGATGTGCGGAATTGAAGACAATCCTCTCCTGAAAATTAAGTCCAACAATGATTTTAATTATAGGGCCTGGAAAAAATGTAATATACCTATCAAAAAAATTATACCTATCAAGACTTATGCGATCTGGTAATCGATCTTTCTCTGTGCAGTTCGGGATAGTTGTACGTTTCCTTCGCCGACTGCTTGTAAATGTATAATTTCTTCTTTTCATCGCTTTTGTGTGGAAAGTCAGTTCTGTAATTTATATTTAGATACAGGATTGAAGGATGACGATGCCACACAATAAATAAATTTAAAGAACTATGATAAAATACCCTGAAAGTACAGTATTTGATCGGTGTAGGGCTCCTCTAGGATCTGCGATAGCTGGCCTAATTTGAAGGAATAAGCGCCCATCTCCACCAGCTCCTTTATCTACTCTTGGGCCGTTGACGTCTAAAGACTGGGCAGATCTTCCTCTCGTTCTAAATGCCAATTTCCTGACCTTAAGCAATTGTGTCATAAAAATAGTATAAAAAAATTATATGCGTTAAAATTTATTCACAATCTAGAGAAACACATTTACTTATATAATTTATGATAGCTACGTGTGTGACAGTACTTACATTTCCGCGGTTATACATTTTATGTTATAAAAAACTTACTAACTACAGTAGAAAACTTAAATACACTGTTGGTCCCATATTTTTATTCCTTGAAAAATAAATTCGTATAAAGTGGTACCTATAAAGGCAGTATTGGTCCATTTTTCACATGCCTAAACGGTTGCTAAGTAACAATGCTATCGATCGCGACCTGTATTTATTTATTATAGAATGCCAATATTCTATGAGGTAAACAATGGAATATTAAAGATGTTTTTATAATGTAAGAATCAAAACTTTTAATTAATCTTTGATCTTATTTTATTTCGTTTAAAATTTTGTATTACAATCTATGAGTTCTGAACACATCCATATCAGTCAGGGTCTCCAGATTGAATCAATATATTCAATATACTCTTTGGATTGAATGTAGGAAAAGTGCCCATTTCCGCCAGAAACCCAAGCAAAAATCAGTGTCCTAACAGTCAGTACAATTATTTTTTCTTAGAGATTTTTTTGCATTAGTAGGTAGGTATTGCAGTAGATGTCACTGTTCTCAAATTAATCACCAAATGAATGAATATAATATGTTTCTTTATACGCAGTTGTTTTAATACTTGTTTAAGAAATATTTGATATGTTTTTATGTTTTTGCAAGCCATATCAGCTAATAAATATATTTTAAAGTGTGTAAATTCTAGTCCTCACCTTTTTCAAATTATAAAGCTCTTTTTAACTTTAATTAATAGATTTTTGATGAATTGTCGATTTACCAAAAACTTATTTCAAAGATATCAATTATGTCAAAACCAAAATGACATTCCGACTGATACAAGTTACATTCGTGAACGTATGTACTTTGTTTGTGTTTTGATTATTTTTCGATAACTTTGTTTGATTCCTGGACTCCGAAGACTTCGCTTATCACGTTTACTAGTGTTCTGTGATCACGTTGGACTTACTCATGTACCCTGAACACTAATTTGCCTAACGATTTGTTTTCTGATGACTTGGATTATGGCTTCTTCTGAAAGAGGTTGTTGTGTGCCCAGATATGGTAAAACTTGTAAGTACATCATCTTAACGGTACCAGATTAGATGTGGATACAAATGATGTTATGAAAATGTATGCCTTTGAATATTTTAATAAAAGGAAACATAATAAATCACGCTACCGCTAAATTGTTGTTTTATTTACTAACAAATAAATATTTTTTGGAAAGGCTTTTGGGAATTGCAGGAGTTAAATTATAACTCCCGCCATTTCCAAAAGTCTAATATAAAAATCAAAACAACACTAGACCCCCTGGATGGTTTTTGCCGTTGAATAATGCCGTATACCGATAGAGTGCGTTAGTATATATACTATGACTGTTGACTCTATACCAGTATATATAAAGTACTCTGTGGCAAAAATGTAGTGTTATTTATAGAAATTGTCCCCCTACATATAATTCGATGAAAAAATTAGACAAATGCGTGTGACAAGGACCACATTGAAGGATTTCTTAGAGTCAATAAATTTTAAAAAAGGAGGTTCTCATTTTGTCGAGTAAATATTTTTTATAATTTGATTACAAAACCCAAAAAAATTCGAATTAAATGGCTGTGACATATTGTTCAAAGACAGATTATGATTTCATAAGGATACCGTTTTGGTAAAATTACTACAAAACTAAAAGAACCTGCTAAATTGGTGTTACTTTATCTTTTTTCAGTATTCTATCGATTTTTTATAAATTTTAATTTAGCTATCGTTATTTTATGTAAAGATGATGGTGAAGGTGAAAATATCTTCCATGTCGTGATGAAATCTACTAATCGAGATTACCATATGTCTTCCTGCCAATCTACCTGAGACAAGCGTGGTGGGTATACTGGTAATATAATAAGGGAGACCTAAACGTAGCAGTGAGAAGATTACAAGCTGTTATATAAAATACACAAAATTCTCTATTAGGTTATAATATATTTACTTAAGGAATAGATAATATAGCTATTATTAATTATCGACTTCGTAGGTTTGATACATCGGTTATTTTGATATGTGAGTTGCATCACTATGTTTTCCTTCACATTTGTTCGCACGTGGTAATTATAACAATATGCATATTAGGTCAGAAAATTGCTTAAGTGGTGCATGCGTTTCGGCCAGGCCCTTTGAGTTTGGGACGCGTGTACTAACCATTACGCTAGCTTCTCATTAAATATGATAGTACCCAAATCCTGAGTATTATCATATATAATGAGATAAGTAATCCCATTATGCCTATATTTATTACACCAAAAGTGACATGTAATTTGTTTATTATTAAAATATTTGGATACAAACATGTATATACATGTATATATTTGATAGGTTAGATGTATAACTAGAGATGGTCGTTTTTGTAAAAACGTTTTTGAGCAACGATGCCAGTAGACGATGCCGGCATCCGATGCCGATATATTGAAAAACGGATGCCCGCAATATCCGATGCGAACTTCACCGAATGCGAGCGAGCGAGAGGCACCGTTAACCAAGCCACGGAAAACGCAACGATGACAAACCGAAGACTCGACGTATCGCTCGCTCGCTATCTCTCGGGTGCTCTCGGTACGATCGGTGGTTGTGCAAGGCAAACAATCAACGTAATACAACACTAGGAGCGTGCGTAACTGTTAGAAATTTTTGTAATAATATAGGTACTTATTTATTTTTTAAAGTATCTCATGTATTTTTTAACAATCCCACTGAATGGTGGCTTCGTCATTCAAAATATACTCGACGTTGGCAGAAATATACCGTTCGAGGTGCAGTATTATTATAACTTCTGTGCCATGCGAACAGATATTCCCCAAAGCCATATTTTGAATGAACGAAGAACTCGTCTTACAAGTTCCAAATTTGTTCAAAATTGGTTTTTCTTAATGTAAACTCTAATTTTGTTAAAAATAACGACTAATATTAATTAACTTATGTTTATTTTTAACTTCCACACTTTTAAAACAATATACCAGTAGAAGTCGTAATGTTGAATATCGTATCTAAATAATTTACATAACAACTAGACAACTAAGACAACAGGCATCCAATGTTATACGCAGAGTTGCAGATACTTTAGCCGGCAACTAATTTTGGCAAATGGCATCGGTGCCAGAAATAACGATGCCGGCATCGGATGCCGTTTACAATTAACGATGCGCATCGGATGACAAAATTTGACGAAAACGCCCATCGCTATGTATAACATACTTCTTATGTGTCCCCAAAAATATCTAAAATTCCCAATCTGGAGACCCTGACTTTTTCTTAATGGCAGGGATGAAGAACTGTCACAATCAGCTGCTGGCTGCTGTCAATTAATATACGAAAATTGAAAACAAAACAAAATCGAATTTCAGAATTTTCCGCACAGTTTTAATACAATTGGAGAATTTTCCGACAATACATAAAGTGAAAATTGATGAGTAAACGATTACTAAAAAAAATATCTTTCAGTGGCATTAGGAAGTTGTTTTCAGCTTCATCCTCTTTTGGTTTAAAAATGGTTCGTTATTTTCCTAACCCTTTGACGATTTCACGCAAAGTACATCTTTGATTATCGACAAAGATGAAATAACTAATCAGATTAATGAACATGTAAAGAATATAACGAAGAGATTACAACCATCTAAGAAGAATGTTGATGGGGGTTTATATGTTGGGATATCGGGTGTCTCTTTCATGTTTTATTACCTTTCCAGAAATCCCTTACTATCGGAGAATAAAGGTATATATCTAGAAAAAGGCATGGAATACTTACAGCCTGCTCTGGAAACGTCTGTAGGGGACAAAACCTCATTTTTACTTGGAGATGCTGGCACTTATGCTTTGGCTACTGTTTTAAACAAAGAGTTAGGTAATGATCAGTATAAAGAGACTTTAAAAATGTATAAGGCATTGCATAACCAATATTTGAATCCTAAGTTTCTAAAATGTGGTGGTGATGAATTTTTTGTTGGCCGAGCTGGATATATCGCTGGAGCACTTTGGATGTCAAGGGAACTACAAACAGAAGTGTGTGCAAAAGAAGATTTGTACAAGATTTGCGATATAATGGTTACATCTGGCCGTGAATACTCCAAAAAACATAACAGTCCTTCACCTTTGATGTACCATTACTACAACACAGAGTACCTTGGCGCTGCACATGGAGTGAGCTTTATTTTGCAGATGCTGTTATCTGTGCCTGGATATTTGAACTATAACAAATCAGCTGCTCAAGACATTAAGGCTACTGTGGAGTTTCTAGCTTCCCTGCAAACTGGTGATGGGAACTGGCCTTGTTGTATGGAAGAGACAGGTTTGGCTGACCACAAGTTGGTTCATTGGTGTCATGGAGCTCCAGGAACTATTTACTTGATGGCCAAAGCTTTTCTGGTTTATAAGGAACAGAAATATATGGATGCTTGTATTAGAGCTGCAGAAGTTGTATGGCAAAAAGGATTATTACGTAAAGGTCCAGGAATTTGCCATGGAGTTGCTGGAAATGGTTATGTATTCCTCCTATTGCATAGATTAACTGCCGATGAAAAGTATTTATACAGAGCAAAAATGTTTGCAGATTTCATGAATAGTGAAGAATTCTTAAAGGATGCAAGACTTCCTGATAATCCAGAGACCTTGTATGAAGGCACGGCCGGCACTGTTTGTTTTTTGTCTGATTTATTAGTCCCGGACAAGGCAGAGTTCCCTTTCCAAGATATTTTCTCCACTTATACTTTTTAAGGCTATGACTGCTATGCTCTTAGGCACTGAGCCATCTAAAAAAGATGACACAAAAAATCAATCACAACTGTAGATTAATGACATGTCATGCTATGGGGAATCTAATACTACCAAAGCTGAAGATTACTTCCAATAAGCTGGGAGGGCTCAATCACTAAAAAAAAAACTATACTGCAGCACTGTCTAGGTGTGATGGGTAAACAACCATAATTTCAAAAACATATATATGGCTCATGGTGGTTCAAAAGCTGGCTATTTGGCTAAAGGGTAAATGGCTCACTAACCGACTGTCAACAGTTGACAGCCAAGCCATAAACTCATTAGTTGTACTAGATTTTTGCTGGCTAAAAGGCCTGGTTGCCAAGCCATAAATGCATAAAAATAGTAATTTTTGGGTTTGGCAACTTAGCCTTGGCTCTTTCGTGAACAACCAGTATTTAAGCTGGTTTTTACAATAGTTATCCCTTGCCTTATAAAGTGTTAGTATGGCTGCATAAAGTGCTGCTCATAGGTGTGGGCTGTCCAGGCTACTTAAAGCGCTAGCCTTGATTCAAAGTTTTATTGCTCACTATTCCATTCTTACAGATGGTTTGGATACATTGGCCTACCAGACTTTCTTGTTTGCAGTTTCTGCAGTCTGTACAGTTAGGAGTATAGTGAGGAACTGATAACAACAAGGACCTTGCTTCTTCATTTATTTCTGGCAATAAAAAAATGATATATTTGAGCTTTATTAATGTTGCTTAGATGGCCAAAATGTAAGATTATTTATTAGTATGTGTTAATTTTGACAAGATATGAGACTGAAAGTGTTTTCTTATTTATTATTTGTCTTTGACTGCAGCAGTGAATTAATGGGTTTTTTATTTTTAGGTCAGTGTAATAGCTTATTAAGAAATGTTATTATTGAATAATATAATTTAAATAAAAAGAACATTCTTCCATCGGTTTATTGATTTGAATACACAACTTCCTTGGAATATAATATTGTTTCATGAAAAATTACAAATATTCGAAACATATATGTATATTATTTTAGGACTTTGTACATTAGATTCTATTGCTTTCAGTTATTTTATTAGAACATACATAATATTGTATTCGTTTTCTATTTGATCATTTTAAAATTATATCTCTTAAAGAAGCTAAAAATCAGTTAATTCAATTCTCTCATATTATGCTTAATTGATTACCACAGATGTGAAGTGATGATCTGCACAACCAGATGCCTTCAACAAACCAAATATTTTATTACACAAATAATAGGACTGAAGAAAAGAAATCCTGATTTTAGATGGATCAAAAACATATCTAATGTCTAATATCTGTCTAAGAACGAGTTTCGCCAGGTAAAGGTGTTACATCTGAAATAGCGCAAATCAGCACCCCAGAGGCTCCACAAGTCTTTTTCGTATTTTGAAATTGCAAAACCCATTCAACTCTATACTAGTATTAAAACTTACTTATAGAAACTAATTAAGTCAAAATTGTGAATAATGCCATCCATATAAATATTTTTTAAATAACTCGTGATTGAAAATCTGAGGGCCGCTTGCATACGATTCTCTTTAAATCAAATTTAGTTAATCATATTAAACTGCCTAAATACGTTTTACAAAACGTATTTAATGTTGTTTAATAATAAAATGCAAGAGACGATAAACAGATGACGCTTGTTGGAGATGTGGGATTTAGGTGAATTTTCAAAGTTACACTTTTACTAGGCGATTGTCACTCCAGCATTTTCTATATGATAATAAAGGCTTATTTACATTTACTACAAAATATTCGATCGGGAATATTAAAGTTACACTGATATGGTAATGCTGTACCGCTGTAACCTCAAATCAATTTACATGATGCGAGTATGAAGTCAGCACTGGCTACCTCGAAGTTGAAGTCAGTAGTTTAAACAATGTAAATCGGCTTTAATATATATTTGGGAATGTTTACGCAAGTCCCCATTTACTCAAGAAAAAATCATAAAAGTTGAATAATTGGCAACTTTGGGACACCCATTAAATCCGTCCAAGTTTTCCCCTCATCAGCTTATATCAACTTCGCAAACGATGGGTTATGCGTATTCAATCCTTTTGCGGGATAATTTCATGACTTTCCTGTTAATTAAACTATTAGAAATCACCTGATTACTATTATAATTTCACATCCTTAACTCGAATTATTTTTATAAGTGGATTTTTAAAACGTGTTATCTACTTAGCTATACTTATGGAAGGCATTTGGTTGTGAGTCATCCATATATTAATTAGTCCGCTACAAATTACGAACTTTCTTACTCGGCATCACAGTTATTCAATACATATTTTTCCATACCATCAGCAGGGTTAGGACTGGTATTGACCTACTTTCTGTACTAGCCCTTAAATTTGGAGTGGATTTCATCATCATTCATCATTTCTTCATGTGCGACAAAATATATACTATATTTGCCACCACTGGTAAATATTCACAACAATCTGATTGGTGATTCAGAGCAGTTATTTCTTCACGACATACATTTAGTGAGAGCGCGAATGGCTAATGGGCAACCGACCACAGCCACTGCACGAACTACAGTAGAGGTGTGTAACTCTTGAGTGATTAACTCAAAAGATATATATCCGACGCGAAGAGTGGTTAGATCTGTATATCACTTGCGTTCAAAATGTGTCTTTATATCTTTAACTCTTTAGTTAATTCCTGTTCCACGCGATGAGAGAGAATGATTAGCCCGCGCACAGCGCATGCGTAGAAAGTGGACGAGGAAACCGAATATAATTGCAAGTCAAAATAATTCGTAACACAGTTTTATGGTGTAATTTTCTTTTAATGTAATTAATTTTATTATATTTTTTCACTTTTTTTATATCTTTTGCGTTGCCACAGGTACACGTGTCGGCTCTGCTAGTTTAACACTCACAGATAATAACTCATCTTGTCTGCAATTGACACTGACACTATTCAATGTAAAGATAAAGAGTTAAAGATATAAAAGAGTGATATACATCTTTGTATCTAAAATATATATCACTCTTTTCTTCTTGGTGAATGATTTTTCCCATGACTAAACTACAGTGGCGGTAGTAGGTGGCCGCCACTGGCCACGTGTGCAGCGAGCCCTACAAAGTGTATGATAAAACGTCGGTAGCCCGTTTGCGCCGAGCCTTAGAAGCCATAAGCACCAAAGTGGCCTAGAAACCCAGTCTATTTCATTTAAAAACAATCGCCTAGTAAGAAATTGTAACTCTAATAAAGCCAGCATACATAGAAGGTGCCAAATGTCTTGCGTATTACTTACTAGAGTTTACCCCGCGGCAGCGCCGCGGGTTAACCTCTAGTACGTGTCTCTTGTTTATAGAGCAAGTGCTAAAGGTTATATTATATTACATTTTTTATGTATTTGCCCACGGAAGATTCACTTCATTTTATATCGCTTTATACCATCCCCCGTCTATCTGTCAACAAAATAAATTACAAAACTTGACCAAAAAGGCCAAAATGGTCTAAATGACCAAAATACCACAGTGACCGACATGGCCAAAATGACGGAGTAGGCAAAAACGACCAAAATGGCCAAAATAATCAAAATGACCAAAGAGGCCAAACTGAACGACATTGCCAAAATGACCGAAATGAGGCAACAGTGACCAAATAGTCCAAAATGACCAAATAGGCCAAAATGACCAAAAAGGCCAAAATGACCAAATAGGCCAAAATGACCAAGAAGTCCAAAATGACCAAAAAGGCCAAAATGACCAAAAAGGCCAAAATGACCAAATAGGCCAAAATGACCAAATAGGCCAAAATGATCAAATAGGCCAAAATGACCAAATAGGCCAAAATGACCGAATAGCCCAAAATGACAATATGCAAAATGACCAATTAGGCAAAAATGACCAAATAGGCCAAAATGGCCATAAAGGCCAAAATGACCGAATAGGCCAAAATGACCAATTAAGCCAAAATGACCAAATAGGCCAAAATAACCAATTAGGCCAAAATGGCCAAATAGGCCAAAATGACCAAATAGGCCAAAATGGCCAAATAGGCCAAAATGGCCAAATAGGCCAAAATGACCAAATAGGCCAAAATGACCAAATAGGCCAAAATGATCAAATAGGCCAAAATGACCAAATAGGCCAAAATGATCAAATAGGCCAAAATGACCAAATAGGCCAAAATGACCAAATAGGCCAAAATGATCAAATAGGCCAAAATGACCAAATAGGCCAAAATGACCGAATAGGCCAAAATGACAATATGCAAAATGACCAATTAGGCAAAAATGACCAAATAGGCCAAAATGACCGAATAGGCCAAAATGACCGATTAAGCCAAAATGACCAAATAGGCCAAAATAACCAATTAGGCCAAAATGGCCAAATAGGCCAAAATGACCAAATAGGCCAAAATGACCAAATAGGCCAAAATGGCCAAATAGGCCAAAATGACCAAATAGGCCAAAGTTACCAAAAAAGCCATAATTACCAAAAGGCCAAAATGACCAAATAGGCTAAAATGACCAAATAGGCCAAAATGACCAAATAGGCCAAAATGACCAAATAGGCCAAAATGACCAAATAGGCCAAAATGACCAAATAGGCCTAAATGACCAAAAAGGTCAAAATGATCAAAAAGGCCAAAATGACTAAATAGGCCAAAATGACCAAATAGGCCAAAATGACAATATGCAAAATGACCAATTAGGCCAAAATGACCAAATAGGCCAAAATAACCAATTAGGCCAAAATGGCCAAATAGGCCAAAATGACCAAACAGGAAAAATTACCAAATAGGCCAAAATTACCAAAAAGGCCAAAATGACCAAAAAGGCCAAAATGATCAAAAAGGCCAAAATGACCAAATAGGCCAAAATTACCAAGGCCAAAATGAAAATTATCCCTTGTCCATCCTCAATATTTAATTTACATACGTACCGAATTTCAGCCAAATCGGTCCAGTAGTTTTTCCGTAAAAGCATAACAAACAAACAGACAAATATCATTTTATCCCGGAAACTATCCCATTTTTCGGGATAAAAAGTATCCTATGTTCATCCTCGGTATCGAAAATATATATATATATATATAAATATATATATATATATATATATATATATATATATATATATATATATATATATATATATATATAATATATATATATATATATATAATATATATATATATATATGTATATATACTGAGTTTCAGCCAAATCGGTCCAGTAGTTTTTACGTGAAAACGGAACAGACAGACAGACAGAGTTACTTTCGCATTTATAATATTAATAGGGATTTCACGTTATAGCATCATTGAGCTATCTGTTATAGATTTTTAAAAGTTATCTTAGGTCACTTTGATATTTAAAAAGACCATATACAATTTACGAAGTTTAAGAACTATTTTTGAAACAATATTATACTATATGCGCTGTAGCATGGTACGGGTGACAGCTGTCAATTCCATTTTACCGAACATGACAAATGTAAACAATTTTAGGTGTTTCCGACTCTAATATCAATTTAGGTAGTTTAAACAAATAACATTGATATAATTATGCATATTCTTTTGTTTCATTTGTGTATGACGATTTATTGATATGATTGATGTCTAAGGAAGAAAATAAATAGTACGTAGACTGTTTACTGTATAATATATGAGTATGCTTTATTTTTAATTTAATTTGTTTCTATTTGTAGACAAAAACTAATTCTAGCAGGGTAAATTTATTTAAAATTGTAATGATTGTGTGTTTCACGTAAGGGCGCGTTCCCACTTTGTCGTGACGACAGATAACCGTGTAGTTTTAAGTGTCGTGGCTTATATGTTTAAATGGTGGTGTTCACATATAGAATGACACGATTTACTGTCGTCTATGACATTTTTTACAGAGACGATAGATTGTCAAGACAATGGAAACTGCCAGCACGACAGTTGTAAAACGATTAAAAATCGTTGCGACACATCTATAAAAATATCGTCTCATCACGCACGCGCGCACCTTCCCCTCGCGGCGGTAGTAGGTTGCTAATGATGTGTAAACGACAAAACGACTGCCGTGAAACGATAAAATGTCGGCGCGATCCAATGGGAACAGCTAGATACGATAGTCACTAAACGATAAAAATATTAACGACAAACAATCGTTATAATGGGAACAGCAAGAGACGAGTCGTTCAAAGATAAATTAATCGTTACGACATAGTGGGAACGCGCCTTAAGTGATTGTCAGTTTTATGAAAACCGTCTCATTTTAAAAGTGAAAAAGAACGGCTAGCCTAATGTCATTCGCACTATGCTACAGCGTAAATAGTATACGCCATCTTGATTCTCATGACCTCTTAACAACTAAGCAAACCGTTAAATCAATCTAATACTATAATCAGACATAAAAATGTTGTGATGTGTAATTTATTATTTTGTACAAGCCGCATTGATAAAAATATTAAAAACAACACAGAGTCGACCCCACGATTTAAAAATGTATATTTTATTTAATAAAATAAATAAGCCAGCCGAATTAATATTCACAGGAAGTTATTATGTTATTCTTAATTATTTGTGTTGGGATCATAATGTCTCGTCGCCCTTCGGCCCCGGGAGGCCATTTCACCGCTCCTCGAGCATTATCGTCTCTTGCGGGTACAGTTTCAGCGCTCTGAGTGTACTGCTCTGAGATTCTGTCGTTAACTGAAAACGATATTTTGAATTTGAAAATGCCGTTGGAATTATCACAAAGTTTATTAGAAGTACACACACGTAATTCACAGTTCTTCTTCATAACTTACAAGTATAGTTGAATACAACAAAACCAAACCGTAGGGCAAACAATCGTTATCATATAAATAGCGCAAGTTCTTCGTTATAGCTACTTGCTTGAAAGTGTACTAGGTAACGCTTCGTCCGCCGTCAGAACACGACTGGCGCATTTATCGACTGACCGGCCCTGGTCCATTTGTAAATTAGACATGGCCTCCTAGCAACATGCCGCCCACTGATTCTTCAAATCGTTAAATGGTCAACGTAATGATTTCTGAGAATTCGCATGAAACACCAACAGAGGAAAGAAGGTTTTATGGCGGCGTAAACAATAGATCACTCAAATTCAAAGCGATAATAAAACACCTGCAAGGGCCGGTTGGTATCAGTATTTTTTTAAGTTTTACGCGGCTAGTACACATATATAAAACAATGTTTTAAAGGTTTTAAGCTCGGCATTTTATTTACTGAATTCTTTTAAAATACTGTATCACAGTTATACGCGTACATAGAATTTTTGAACATATGGTACCGCGAAGTGTTTTGTAGATAATGATATGCAACAATTGATATGCGCATGCGACGAAAGACATTTTATGACTAATTTTTTTACTTAATAATGTAACCCAAAATGGGTAAGATCCCAATTTTTTTTTAGTAATAAATATAGCCTTTGATACTCAGGAATAATGTAATATCTGAACGTTGAAAGAATTTTTGAAATCTGTCCAGTAGTTTATAAGTTTATTATTATGTTATTATTACAAACATACAAAAATATAACTCTTTATATATACTTTATTAAAATTTAAATAGTAGAAATCAAATAAATAAAATGCGCGCCTAAGACCGTCAAAATGTTTTAATAAAATACGTAGATTGTTTAGTATACATATCGGCTGCGTATTTAACAACTTAGTGCAATCCAAGAAATTTTACACCATAGCGCAAAAAATGACAGGAATTTCAATGATATGCCATTTCGAAACTTTTTATTAAGCTACTTAGTTTTTCTTAAGGCGGCATTAAAAAGTAGTTTTGGCAAAATTTTGGATAGTATTGAATTAAGGGTGCGATAAGTAGAATGTTGATGTGTGGTTTAACAGTTAAATCAACTGAGAGACTGTTTATCATATTACAAAACATTCAACCTATAAAGTATTTAATTATATATATAAAAATATGATAGAAAACTTACGTCTCTCCTAGGCCAGCTAGAAATCACTTTGTAATTTTCTTGTGGATAACCTTTGGATGCAAGATAGTCTAATAACGCCTGAAAAAAAGAAAAATATATAATCTTTAAAAAAATTCTATTGCTGACAAGTAAATTATTAGAACTCTAGAATAGGAAACGCTTTATTGTTCACCACGTACAACATTAAATCAACAATTTACAGCGGTCACATTAAAATGTGAAGGCAGGAACAATGGGTGGTGTAGGCGACGCACACACATGTATAGATATAGAGATATTTTTTTACTTATTTATATTATTTACAAAAATTAAAGTATGTTTTAACGGTTTTCAACTTTTTTTAAGCGCGGCTTATTATGTTCGCTAGTCACGCTATTTACGGCAAAATATTTATTATTTTAGTAATTAAAATACGGGCAATACGACGGGGTGTGCTACACGGTGCTATTGGCTCAATTTGGATATTAGTGTCACGCGAGCGCATACGCCGTACATATAATTCCCAACGTCGTGTAAACACCCCCGAAGCCTGGCAGCCATGTTTTTTGATGTTTTATTTAAATACTACCGGTATCACTTACAAGTGGTCTTATTACTTTAGAGCGAACTCTTTCAGACAACCCCTAAGGCTATGGATTTTATAAACGGACTAACAAGTGTATGACGGTGGTGTGCACATTAAATACATATACATGTATAAATAGGATATATAAATATTACATATACCTAAAATCTAGATCTGTATGACACGTAAAAAATTAAGGTTTTTTTCATGCAGCACACGACATATTGACACCATACAGCCTGTGTGCCGTGCCGCTTTAGGCGTTTGACAGAGACCATTAAAGTACATTTTCATAATAAGTTTGTAGTAGTTTGTAACAGATCAACGGCCTAACGTTACTGATTGCATTGATCTGAATTTGGCCCTGGGGGATTCCTAACCATCTCTTGGACCAATGGGAGGCTTACTTGTAGGGCCCCGGCGTGTGACGACAGGAGTAACACCGATGTTTTGGAAATAGCATACGGCCAGTACCACACTAGCCCACTGTCGTGTCCCCCCCGAGCGTACGGTCAGCAAACGGACAATAGAAGCGAAAACTTTATCAAGACTACTAACGTTGCCGAACGAGAATAGCAGTGACGCGTTGACTGTATCTCTTTCGCTCTCTTGGTCGACACGAGCCGTCGTCACCCAAACGGGCATTACACAACCGAGCGTGACGCCGTTACATATAAGAGTGTGACGTCGTAACAATGGCGAGCGTGACAGCATTATACATTCTATCGTGACGGCGTTACATATGAGTGTGACGTCGTTACAAAGCCGATCGTGATGGCGTTATACGTCCTATCGTGACGGCGTTACATACCCGAGCGTGGTGGCGTTACATAGCCGAGCGTAACGGCTCAGTCTCAATGAATGCGCAGCGCGCCGAAAGAAGTTTTCACTTGAAACACGATTTTTTTTATTGCTGGAGTTCAGCAGATAGGTAGAAGGCCTACTTGATGGAAAGCGGTTACCATCGCCTGTGGACATTTGTGACACCAAGGGTGCTACAATGCGCTGCTGCTCTCTTAACGGAGACTGGATTGGTCCTGATCACCAATGCTGGAACAAAACTCAGGGTTGCTATGGCGACATACTTTAGACCAGAGGTGGTAGCCATCCAGCCGGGCAAATGCCCTACCACCTGACTGTGGGTTGTTTTGTCGCCTCATACGACAGGCCGCCCGGCCGCAGGAAAGTGTATACTTGCTCCGTTCCTACTGACCGCGAGCGTGTCGTCCGCGTGGAACCGCCTCTCGAGGCAGTTGTCGTGCGGCGGCGGCAGCCGGACCCTGATCCGGGACACCTCGGAGGGCGGCGCCGCCGGCGACGGCTCCGCGGGCACGCGCGACTCCGCCGACGCGCGCATCGCCTGACAAAACAAATGCACTCAACTCTACTCGTGTCACTATCTTGCCGCTTTTTTTAAATTTCCATTGTAGTATAGGTACGCTTTTGACCACAATCATGCCCTGCAAAGATGTAACACGCTTACCTAGAAGGTACTTATTCACACGGGACTTGAAAACACCCAGGTTATAAGTATCGGGAAAGACCAGATGCCTAGATTGTTTATATGTAACCTTCAAGAAGTGTTCTCCAATTGAACTTATTTTGTATAAAAACTTTTGAATTTGTACTCTGATTTTTAACTACCTGGACTAAAATGACAGCTGCGATTGACCGCTTTTTTTGTATTTCGCGAGCTATGCTCCAGAACAGTGTTATACTATGATTCATTCATAAGCGAGTTCAATCTATAACTCACGCCTGTGAGTTGAATCATCGACTCCATAACTCACGCCTGTGAGTTGAATCATCGACTCCATAACTCACACATGAATGAGCCATACAAAACACTGCTCCAAACTTGCAAGAGAAATCGTCAACCGCAGATGTCACTATAGTCTAGAAATCAGAGTATATACCATTGTTGGCCACCTAACTACACCAAATTTTTTAACTTTTTATTGCAGAGTTCAGTTCAGAAGAAAGGCAGACCTGATGGAAAGGGGTTCGATGGTAACCAGTTACCACTGCCTGATGGAAAGCGATTACCTTCGCCTATGGACATTTGTAGCACCAAAGGTGCTACCAATATGCTGCCGTTGTCTAATAGGAGACTGGAGCCTGGCCACTAATGCCGGAACACAATTAGAGGTTCTCATGGCGGCATACTCCAGACGAGGGGTGGCAGCCATCTAGACAGACAAATACCCTAACACCTGGCTGTGGGTTGTCTTTTCGCCTCTTAATCCTGGCCGCCTGATTGCAGGAAATCGTAATTTTCACTATTACTGCACTGATAAATATTGACAATGATTAGCACCTAGAAAATGTATTCAAGATATTATAAAAATTCGTAAAGCAACGTTTGTACGAGAAGGCTTATTATACTGTTACACGCCGACAAAAGTGAATTTAACACCTGCATTTTATTACCTTTTCGACTTCTTTTGTTCACTTTGTGTTTAAAATGTGTAATTAGAAAGCCGCCTATTGTTTATTGTAATCGTTTATGATGGTCGTTAGCCAGGTGTGATTCTTGGATAATTCAGTCCACGCGTTCGACTGTTGTAATATGTGTATAGTTTAGAATAAAACAATGCCCGCACGGAGGGGTGAGAAAGTCGAGCGGCGATTACGATACGAGCAAGACGTGTACATTCGATAAGCTATATAGTGACGGACTTTGCGCGTGTTATTAAATCGTGCATCACGTTTGTACTGGTTGCGTCCAGTTATATTTGTACCTGTGTTATGCATAGTTCCAATAAATTCTATAGTAATTCCAACGGCATTTTAATCTGAGTCCCGCATTCGTAACAATACTATTTTTGAAAATATGAAAATGGTAGTTAGGTCATTTTGATTCTTACGGACTTATATTTCATCTCTTTCACCATATCCCAATTAATTGGGGTTGGCACAATATGAGTTTTCCCTCCACACTCATCTTTCTGACCTACATCTTCTGTCACACCACATATCATCATTTATCATCCTTCACACAATCCATCCATAGACTGATATTTCATGTAGCTTCTATGAACTTACCTCTTTTTTCGCTTCTTCCATTTGTCTTTCTGATTCTGCTCTTTCTAACTCTTGATTCCTTTCAAACTCTTGCTGTTTCTTAATTTCTTCTTTTGCTCTGAAATCGAAAATCATGTTAGTTATACAACAATCACATAACTCAGTGAAGTATTTTTAAATACTTCATTGTGTTATACACTGATTATTAATACATTGTTATTGAGTCATATTGAAATATTAGTTTTTTAATTTCTACGTAAAATAATATAACATGTTTATTTAAAATAGCTCTAACAGACAAAAAAATATTTTAGTTTATTTTTAATCATAAATCGATAGATCAATATCATGCTTACATCAACTCATACTTTCACTCTTAATTACATACATACATAACTTCACGCCAGGGCCCTTGCGGGGTAGGCACGAACAACAGAGCGCCACACAGGCCCATTCTTACACACCTCACTTGCTTCTTTGACATTCATAGCTCTTGTCGTGCACGCTCGTCTGTTCTTAAGGCTCCTGACATCACCTTCTGCAAATACATGATCAATTTGATCATGGAAGGTGTGTCGTGGCCTTCCGCGACTTCTGCATCCATCCACTCTTGCATTGTATATCTGTTTAGTCATTCTTTCATCATACATTGTTTCCACATGCCCGAACCACCGGAGCATTCCTTTCCTTACCTTCACCCCGACACTCTTAATTACCTAGACTAAAATGACAGCTGTGACTTTTTTCATGTTGCAAGCTTGGAGCATAGTATTCTAGTATGTATGGCTCATTCTAAGTGAATTATGCGAGTCATTGGTTCTACATAAAAAGGCCAATCGCAGCTGTCATTTTAGTCCAGATTATCAAACATCAGAGTATAGTTACTCAATCAAATTTGTGGTCAAATACAGACAATTGAAATGAACGTTGAACTGATGCTTTCTCCCTCTAATTACATAGAATTTCTATTAGAGTGAAAGAGACGATATAATTCTCTTGGTTTTGGCGGGGCAATTTTGATGGCAGCTGCCCGATTATGGACAGAAATAATATTAAATTTGGCCCCTTTTAGGGTTTACTCGATTTTATATAAGACTAGGTGACCCGTGCCACTTCGCTGGGCATGAGAAAAAAAAATATTATTAATCACTATCAAATATAGCCAGCCCTATGTTACTCAGGAATAATGTAGATTTCCACTGGTGAAAGAATTTTCAAAATCGGTTTAGTAGGTCCAGAGATACCCCCTACAACGTCACAAACTTTACCTCTATAATATTAGTATAGATGTCAAAAGTTCAAAATGGCTGCCATGATTTAATTTATATGTATGTGCGCGTGTGCATGTAAGAGCCTGTGTGTGTTTGTGTCCGTGTGTATCGATCACCTGTCAGCCTCGAGACTCATCTGGTACGCCTCGTCCTGCTCCCTCTTGACGCGCTGCCGGGCGTCTCTCTCCCTCTCCATCTTGGCGTCCTCCTCTCTCTGAGCGGCGAAACGATCCAACGCCTCGACGAGACCACCGAGCAACTCCGATACACCCACGTTGCCTTGGAACAATCCAAAAACGATGTTGGAGTATCGAGTTGGCCTAATAAACTTTTAAGCTTAACAGTTTATTAGGCCAGACGTTTCTGAATTTCGAAAAAAGCTCAAGTGGTTGCCAATCCGTATTCACCGGAATACTCATATTCTTTCATTGCTTTACAGTATTTTATTCGTCCCTACTACTCCACAGTTCCTTAAAGAACGCTTCGAATTTATTTCTTGCCCTCACAATTTACGCCCTTCCAATCAACATATACTTATTACTATTCATAACACTCATTCTTTCACGGTTAAGGCTGTCCAACTTTGGAATTCATTGCCTGTTACTGTCAGACAAGCAAAATCCCTAATAATATTTAAGAACTTGGTCAGAAAATTCTATCTGCAATATAATGATATATAATTTTATGTAATTAGTATATATTATATTGCATATAGCATATGTGTATTATGTTTAAATAGTTGCATATTATCGCCATATATTATATATATATATATATATATATAGTATAGTTATATATTTATTAATAAAATTGAAGTAATCGTACAATAATTATGTATACCACCATCGCTACTTCTAATCGGAATATTCTTGCCACGGGTTGTCTGACAGAGATCGCTTTTTAGCGATAAGACCGCCCTTTGTACCCTACTAATAATACAACATAATAAACTACATAATAATACTAGTTCGTAAGTTTTTCTCTAATGGTGTACAATAAAGTATTATCTATCTATAGCTTTTATCGCGAGTTTCGTACGCGGCGACCGAATGAAGAAATTCCGTAATGAAAATAAACCTAACACCTCCCACTCCACCTGTCTACGCAGCGTGTTCGTTCTTTTATCGCTTCATAATCCTAGCCCGTATAATCTCGTCTGTCGGCATCATGCATATCGAAATTCCGAAATTTAAGTACTTCCTTTATCATCAAGATGCCTCAATATCGCAAGATATCATTAAATTAGGTAAAAATATACAACAAAATTACAGTGCAGCAAAGAGGTCAGGCAAATATACCAGTCACCTCCTCAATTAACGACAACTCTCTATAACGCCATAATGCACAGTCCCTTCAGTGTCGTTATATAGAGTTTACGTTGTATTTCATCTGTATAGATACGCAAGTTATTTAGTGAACTCTCTCCGTGGTTATCTCGGAGTGCTACAATATAAGATTCCTTAAAAAGGGCGTAAAACAGACATAAAGTATCGAAGGTGTAGGCAACGGAACAATATGATTAGTATAGAATATGATAGATATACACAATTGATATAGCATTTTTATATATACTTTTAAATTCTTTAGTTGACTCTTCTCAACTTTGTCCAAAAATTATTTTCATGTTAATATTCGACTACCCGTGCGCCCCACTCTTAAACTACTCTTTTTGCCCCCCTCGTTATAACAAAAACTATACTCGCCGTTGCTTCTTTCGTTGCACTAATACATGTAACCTCAACTTTATCGACATAGACATATTTAACATACCTTTAAATAGCCTTAAAATGAAACTAAATGAAATATTGCAGTAATTAACCTTCAAAATGTTCCTTTTTTTCCTCAAATTTTCGAAATTTAACGATGTGTAACGTAACGTTATCACTGATTAAGTCTCACTTTTAGAAATTTATTTTCTTAAAGAACAATTTAGGTACTGTTAGATTATAAGAAAAAAATTAATGTAACGGTTAATTTAGGTTGAAATGTATATATCTGTTTGATGCCAAAATAAATGAAAAAAAAATCTCAAGGGCCAGTTTTTGCCAAAATCGTTATCGGACCCTAAAAAGCGGACTCACCGTTGATGACCGAATATATCTCGGTGTTGGACCTGACCCGCATGATGATGACGAGCGCCGGCAGCTGCTCCACTAGGATGCTGCGGATCGTCATGCTCGCCACGGGGCCCAGTGCGGTCGCAATTGACGTTAACAACCTAAAATATATTTCAATGTACACATTGAAATATAATGTACACATACTCAATGTGCATATATCGATATGTGTATGTATATAAATATATATATACAGATACACATATAGATATATACAGGCCTTTTTTGTTACTATTTTTGGGGCACGCTAATTCTCGAAAAATTCCATCCTGTATATAGTTTAAGATTCTAGTTTTATGCTTTACAACGATGTAATATCTACCGTGACGACACCTAAGGGCACAGCGGAAGATCAGCGCCGGTTTTAACCGACTAGCATAATGCTGAGAGTCATGGCCCTTTTGAGACAACATTATATTAGTTTTTATTTTTTTTATCAATTATACTGTATTTATGTAGTTTGTCCCAAATAACATTATTTTCTTTCTATAGAAATTCACAAAATAATAGCGCGGCAATGGCGTTGAGAGAGGCGTATGTACTATACTCACATATTATTATTATTGGAAATTATATTAGTTTTTTAGCAATTATACTGTATTTATATAATTTGACCTAATTAATTTTCTTTTTTCTATAGAAATTCACAAAATAGTAGCGCGGCAACGGCGTTGAGAGAGGCGTATGTACTATACTCACATATTATTATTATTATTGGAAGTTATATAAGTTTTTTAGCAATTATACTGTATTTATATAATTTGACCTAATTAATTTTCTTTTTTCTATAGAAATTCACAAAATAGTAGCGCGGCAACGGCGTTGAGAGAGGCGTATGTACTATACTCACATATTATTATTATTATTGGAAGTTATATTAGTTTTTTAGCAATTATACTGTATTTATATAATTTGACCTAAATAATTTTCTTTTTCTATAGAAATTCACAAAATAGTAGCGCGGCAACGGCGTTGAGAGAGGCGTATGTACTATACTCACATATTATTATTATTATTATTGGAAATTATATTAGTTTTTTAGCAATTATACTGTATTTATATAATTTGACCTAAATAATTTTTTTTCTATAGAAATTCACAAAATAGTAACGCGGCAACGGCGTTGAGAGAGGCGTATGTACTATACTCACATATTATTATTATTGGGATGCGTTAAATCCCAACCGTACACGATGAAGTTGGCGGCCAGCGTCTGCAGCACGGCGTCGCTGCCGAGCAGCTGCGCGCAGAACACATTCGACAGCACGGACTGCTCGTGGTGGAGATATACACCTAGTAGTTTCCTCTGTACACGACAATATTACCACATTTTTACACAGTATTTATTTATTTACGGACAACTTATGTTTGAATAGATAATTAAAATTATCAACAGACAGCCGATGAGAAGTTCTAATGAACAACCTATTGTTTAAAAGTATGGGAGCCGCATAGGTCTAGTTACTGCAGCGGACAACGAACTACTGACTAGCGCAGCGCGGGAGCGCGCATATTAATAGTTGCTCTATCGCGCTCGCACATCATCCATGCTGCTCACACACTGTGCTAATAATACATTGTACTAGCAGTACGACTTGTTAATATTTGTGCTTAAGAAATCAGTTCACAGCACTCGGCAGTGAAGTGTTATTTAACCTATACCTCTCGCTGCTAAAGATAGATGACATTTCTTGATCACCAAAATAAACAATCACAAAATTGCATAATTATATAACTCTCTCGGCATGTACGAGTTACGGTTTTATAGTTAAAAGCGATCTCATTCACACAAAGTAACCCATACCTTGTTTAAGTGAAAACTGTGTGGGAATATGTACCCGAAAAACTAAAACTCTCTCCCGGGAAAATTCCTGGTTCCCGGGATGAACAATTTCACATATTTTATTATACTATAAAATTTGATATCGATCAGTGAAACAATCACGTTATTAGTCGATTTTTTTAAAGCGGCCATTTTAAATCATTCCCTGAAAAATACCCGCGGGTTTCCCAGAATTCGAAGAATTGGCTGTCGATTAGCGAAATAGGCATCGAAACCGGCCCAGCAGTTTTTACGTGAATCCCAAACAAACATACAAGAAATCTAAAAAAAATGCATCATGTTCTCCATCGTCTATTTGAGTTTTTTTTTAAATAGCTTCAATGTACAGACTGTTTAGAATCGTACCGCAGACAGCAGCTCTCCTTCTGCGGACTTTTATAGTGAAACAGAGACTGTAGTGTGTGTACAGTTTTAGTATTGGAGGGAAGGGTAAAATGTACGAAATACCAAACCCAACGAGCGCTGTAATGACACTGATTTAATTACTGTAAATATGTTAATTATAAATGTATTGTTAATCGTTAGCCTGTAGTTGTTTATTTGCAAAACGCTGACTATTGTACATACTTTGTACAGAGACTATTGTTATAGCGAGATGTTCGACAGCTAGGAACGCAAAAAAAAGAGATATAGAAACTGTAACAATAATAGATAAGCAACCTCTTTGGCGGGTTTGAGACACGACTCCTTGATGGCGTCCTGCAGCGTGCCCTCGAAGAAGTTGGGCGTGTTGGGACCGTATCGCGTCCGGAAACGCTGCGCGAACTCGATACAGCCCAACGCCTCGTCTTCTACATTTTCTGACACTAAAAATGTAAATCAATTATTATAGTATTTTCCTACATATTCGGCTGTTCTATGCACGCGTTCCGTTAGTAGCTCACAACGCTCATGTTCGCGGCGCGACGGCTATCAACGATATACCCCTAGCCAAACCATTTCTGATCCGGCTCGCAGGACCAGAAATGGTTTTAGCTAGAAATATAGGTGTTACTGGTTGTGTTGGAGAGTCTTGCTGCTTTAGATTAATGCTTTATGTGTGCACAATCTTGCGTTTTATTTTACACAATGACAGTTGGGCAGTGCGGGTTGTAGGGACGACATTAGGGATGTACATTTGTCGTCGCGGCGCGAACAGCCCAAACTGCTCCATCAGCCGTTCCACATGGCGACCACGGTCGTTATGGTGGCGGCGAAAACGTCACTACGACCCATATCTTGAGGTGGGTCGAAGAGGGCGTTGACCACAGACCATTTATTCTCTCCATGGACAAGTTGATAAAGGCGCGATTTTCAAATCGACTAATGACACCTGTTTACTTCGTCGTTTATGACATCAACGCCCCATAATCCGCTCCACTAGAGTTATGATTGTAACGTCCGCAAGCAAGTGGAACGGGAAAAATCGCGGCCGTGAACGTGTTATTATAGTGTAGTGGCATATTGAAGATTGACTTTCAAATATTTTCTGCATAGATTTAATTCAATTCAATAATAAGCTTCACAAAAAGGCTGTGACATACAAACAAAAAGATAACATTTATTTATGAGTTTCTTTCTTGCCATTTAGCTAAAAGAAAGTAGAAATCGGGTAAAATATAATTTTGGTTAGAATTATGTCTACAATGTAATTTAAATTAAAGTTAACTCACTTAACGGTTGCAGTCTTTCCGATCTAACCAAATCTACGAACATGTCATCTTCAGCCGTGAATCCTTCGGCGGTGTCTTCTACTTCTTCTACAGAACTATTTTCACTATCTGAACTCTCCACTATTATCTGTGTGAGAGATAAAAAAAATTTAGAGCCACTTCTGATCTGATATATTGAAGAAAAAAGTAACCAATGACCATTATCATCTAAGCGTTAAGTTACGGCTGCTTCTGGAACACTTGCTTCCAAAATACAGGGTAAGTTTTCCTTATTTTCTTCCCCATTTTGGAATTGGCGGATATGGCATGGCTACTAATGCCGGAACACAAATCAAGGTTATTTTGGGGGCATACTCTAGCCCAGGGGTGGTAGCCATCCATTCGGGCAAATACCCTATCTGTCTGTGGGTTGTTTTGTCGCCTCTTACGACAGGCCGCCAGGCCGTAGAAAATTAAATTCTTTCTCCGTTCCTGCACGGATACAAAATTTATATAAAAGAGCGTCTGCAAAAAATACCTTGCCATAATGTACTTTTAAAACATCACGTTAAAAAGACAAGACAGTTTAACAATAATTGGCACGATCTTTGACTCGTTAAAGAAATGACGTCATAACTCCTTTCGCTTTCACAGATTTGAAACGACCGTTTTGTATGGTGATAATAATTCTTTTAGTTGAGTTTATTGTCAACTATCTTCTTGTCATTTGGTTCCTACCATGTAGGAAGTCAATATTAATATGTATTGGGACTGGTTGCAGATTGCTGCATAGACAAATCATTATTTTTTATGTAAAATATTCATCTAAATGCTTTAGTGAGGGACTGACCGACTGAGAGTTGACAGTTTTCAATTTTGTTAATTTTTATCTACTAAGTTTTTAATTTAATTTATAATAATTTAAAATGTGTTGTTTTTTATGGATTTGTGTCTGAAATAAATAAATAATTATTATTAACCCTTTTATACTCCTTCTGTTTGGTGGGTGCCCTTCTGACGGTGAGCTCGTGCTGTGGCAGATCCAGCCCAACCATCGCCAACACTGTCTCGTCCAACCCCGACACCGTCGGCCAACCCGTCCACGCCTAGAATACCAATCAGATATTGAATTTTAGGTTTCCATGTCAATTTTGGTGAAGCTCTGAGATAATGTAAATACAGCGGAGACTTTTATCCGGACCTCGGTTATATGGATTCGCGATTATTCGGATTAGCAATCATTTTATGATTAAGATTGCAATATTTTAGTACATACATACATCATACATACATACATAACTTCACGCCAGGTTCCTTGCGGGGTAGACACGAACAACAGAGCGCCATTTATGCTTATTCTTACACACTGATGCGGCACTATGTATCAAAGGAAGGTACACACCGGTCCAGCCGGGCATGAACTAGTACGCTCGCGCCGGTGTGTACGCGCCATATAATAAATTGCCTATGACAAACGATCTTTGTCTACGGCCAACCGCCAATATTCGAAATATTCACCACGAACGACGACGAATTATTGTACGCGCAACTAAAAATAATTGTAAATCGCATAATATTAAAATATACGCATTTTAAGAGCAAAAGGTGCTTTATTAAAGACTTCCTACGCTTCACACACCTCACTTGCTTCTTTGATATTCATAGCTCTTGTCATGCATGCTCGTCTGTTCTTAAGGCTCCTCACATCATCAATATTTTAGTAATTTAAGTAATATGTAGCTACATTCATACATAATGTTACGAGTGCAGGACTCGAAGTAAAATTCCGTTGGAATTACTATAGGATTTATTAGAACTATACAAACCCGTATAACACAGATAGAAATATAACCGGACCCAATAAGTCCAAACATAATGCACGATTCAATAACACGCGCAAAGTCCGTCACTATATAGCTTATCGAATGTACACGTCTTGCTCGTATCGTAATCGTCGCTTGACTGCCTCACCCTTCCGTTCGGGAATTATTTTATACTAAACTATACAACACTTGACCGCGTGGACTATATTTTCCAAGAAAACGTTATCCGCACACCTGCGACCAAAATGATACAATAACAATAATCTAAACAAAAATATAAACAAAAGAAGTCCAAATGCGGGAAGGTAATAAACTGCAGGTGTGCTTTGTTCTGTCGGTCGTCACATTTCCAAAAAAAATTGGTTGGAACTCAGCATAAAGCCGTGCTAGAATTTTCTTCAGTACAGTACTGATTTACAGTGGGCAACTTAATTTAAATAATATGTAACGATGCAATTTTATATTATAGATTGTGTCACTGTTAACAAATATATATGTATATATATATAAAATATAGCAGAGTTATGACACGTTACTCACTTGATGCCTCGCGGGTATGTCCGTCAACGAATATATGTCATTCTTCACCTCCTGCACTGTTTTTGTTCCGGGATATTTGAGTGTGTAGTCCTTGTCATCATGTTGTACATGTAATGTGTAAGTAGCGTCAGTCTCTCGGCAACCCTGAAACGCGCTACAGTTTTCAAGTCGGTATTTGTGATGAGTCAACATTCATGCTACATTTTATGATTAGTCTCAGCATGTAGAATATATTATTAATTATGCGTACACATACATACAACTCACATATTTTAATTTTCTTTTATTAAATACTATTATAATTTTATGCTCTGTACTTAATGAAAATATTTAAGTGCAGTAACTATTACTCTAGGAATACAATATGATAATGTAATAAAATATTTTGCTATATTATTGTGTTGTACGTAATGAAAATTAATTACACTAACTTTATTTACAATAAATACAATTATACAATGTATAATAAAATAAAATAATTTATGTAATTTATAGCATGAAAATATTTTATAAACAATAAATAATACTTAAGGTATGGCAGAAAGGGATCTTCTGATACAAGTAAATTTTGCTTAAAAGAAGATTCCAGCAACTATCTACAAATTCTGCATGTGTTTGTTAAGAAATAAATATTATCATTAAAAAAAATATATTTTCATACTAGGCTTGCTTTCCACGAAGTGTGATGTGTGTGATGCATCAGAACATCGTCATATCTTATTTATTTAGGTAGGTATGGAAATAGATAATAAGAATCCTCACTCATTGTGGGAAACACATTTAGTTCAGGGACTTAACCATTTCACATCGGTATTCTGTGAGAGGTTATCACACCGATCACGCCGGTCCTTAGAGCTGTAATCGAGATAATGATTGCAGCATGGTTTTACCACGTTTTGACAATCCCACATAATATTGAAGGCATATTCATCAAATCGGATGAGTAGTTAGGTACTACGGTGGAAAATTGTGAATACACAATATAAGCATAGTCTGCTAAAATTATAAGGCTCGATTCACACTGTGATGCCGTTTAGGGTACAATCTCGTTCCGGTTTCGGTCCGTCCCCGATCCGGTTAAAAATACTTAAACAAGAAAAGAAATGTCGTATCGCTCTAGTTCCGATCCGATATCGCGCCGGTATCAGTTCGTTAGAAAATATTGTCTGAAGCGATATCGGATTTATCATGGTTGGTACCAACAGTGTGAATATGCTTACGCACAATACGATTTTAGGCATAACACAAGTTCTATATGAATTTAGGAATTTATTTATTTTAATCTGTACTAATATATAAAGCTAGAGTTCGATTGTTTGCATGAACGCGCTAACCTCAGGAACTACTGGTCCGATTTGAATTTTATTTACAGTGTTTTAGATACCCCATTTATCGACGAAGGATCTTTCAAAATCGGGGGGTTTTTATAACTTACTTTTTTTAACTATTCCACGCGGGCGCAGTCGCGGGCAGAAGCTATTCTTTTTATTTCTATTTGTATTAACTTAGTCACTGTCCTAAATAAAATATTTCTTCCACCTCCAGATTGCTATGAGAGTGAGATTTGATCAGACCGACATCGGATCGAGATTGAACTATGTCGTGAGACCATTAGTGTACACACAGCGAGACTTGTTCAGTCCGAGACCGAAGCGAGATTGAATGGTATCATAGTGGGAATCGAGCATAAACCGACTTATCGGATTTGCAGTGTTTGTTGAAAAAAAAAAGTTAAACTCACTCATCGTCAGCCATCAGTTGTTCCGCGGCTTTGAGTCGCAGTACCGCGTTGACCGGCAACCCGAGGCTGGCTAAGGTCGCGGTCGACGTCGCCCGCGACCCGCCCAACCCGGATATCTGCTGGCGGCAAATTGGCACACCGCATACAGATTCTAACCGCTTTTTTAAATCATCTGTTAAATAAAAGTAAACATCGATGGAAGAAGAAAAAGATTCATTCTTGTAAATGTGTACGTACACACAGAAAACAGAATACGCGTAATGAGACGTTGTACATATAAACCAATAAAAACCGACTTCAAAAACTAAAATGTATAAAATAACTTATTTCTAAAGCTATTATTATTAATATATATTATCTAAAACACCTTAAAGTCGGTGCTTAGTAATTTTCAAAATATAGTATTTTTATGTTTTACTTTTCAAGATGTTTTAGATAATATATATTATAATAATAGCTTTAGAAATAAGTTATTTTATACATTTTAGTTTTTGAAGTCGGTTTTTTAATCGAAGTTTTTATTTTTTATTTGTTACTTTTTAGTGTCTAGCTATGTATGGGTGGACCTACGAATGGTACCGCGCTTCTTATAAAAAAATATAGGTCCCAAGAACAGGGAACAAAAAAAATTTCGTAAAATGAAAACTACTGGGCCAAACTATGTAAAATTTTTAGGGAACCAATTGGAAGCTATTCCGCGTCAAACAAAAAAAGAATCACGTAAATCGGATCATAAATCACGGAGTAATCGGCGAACATAAATAAAAAAAAGGAAAAAAAAAAGATCCCGACGAATTGAGAACCTCCTCCTTTTTCCGAAGTCGGTTAAAAATATACAATTGTAGTTAACTAAACACACAAAAAAACCAACGTAAGTATGTAAAATTTACGCCAATGAGGCTAGAAGCTGGCAGCTTTATGCTGCGACAAGGGCGACGGGCGGGCCACTAGACAATTATTAATTATTACAATGTATGTACAAAAACAGCTTCTCTTCATATATCCAATCATCCGGATGCGTTACGATAAAATCGGTCCGGTTAATCGTGACTCAATTGTATAATATTACGGAGTCGTCTCCCGGCTGCAAACACTGCACACATGCAAGTGTATGCGCTTTCCATATAATTGGTTTAATACGTTTAATTTTTTGACATGCTGACGAAATTAATGCACATTGACATCAAATTAAGTATGACGGGAATACTGGTATGAAAGAATACTCACTGACTGTTGCTGCGCCTGACATTTTGATTTCATGCATTTTATTATTACAGTGAACTTGTAGTTCTACTAACTCATTGGAATTATTCCTAGGCGATGAGGTGGACGCTTCATTACTGTCTTTCCGGTCTATTGAAGGAAAAAACATATAATACAATTATTTTGGAATAGAGACAATGAGCCAGGGACATTTCGACATTTTGTCGGTCCACTTGATGGATAGCGGTTACCATCGCCTATGGACATTTGCAAAACCAAAGGTGCTACATAAATGCGCTGCTGCTCTCGTTAAGGTAGACTGGAACCTCGTCACCAATGCCGGAACAGAACTCAAGGTTGTTATGGCGACATACTTTAGTACCAGGGGTGGTAGCCATTCAGTCGGGCAAATGCCCTACCACCTGGCTGTGGGTTGTTTTGTCGCCTTTTGCGACAGGCCTGCCGGCCGCAGGAAATTTTATTCTTCTCCGTTCCTGCACGGATAAAACGGCCTGTCTTGAGAGGCGACAAAACAGCCCACAGCCAGGTGGTAGGTTAGGGTCAGTGGTGGTTTAACCGACGGTAGGGTAAGTGAATGATAGTAAGAAATAGGAATCGGCCGTAAGCCATGAACATACCAGTTGCCGGTTTTTGGTTTTGTTCTGCAACCCTTAGGAGTATTCATAAATTACGTCAAACGGATTTCATGATTTGGTTTTTGTTTTATGTTGCTGCTCCATCTGGGATAATGTTAGTGACCGTTTCACGCAGATGTAGCGATGGATATAATGCGCTATTTTTGATGCAATATTGTAATTGTCATTGATGTGAAATAATGTGTTAAATGTTCCGGTAACTGAAGTATGATGTACCAACTAATTATATGCTTAGAAAGGTCGCACAAAATACTTCCTAATGCTTTGTTAGCATGAAACATAACCTTGCCGTGTCAGCAAACAAACATTTATTTTTGAATGAAATTAAAATCTATTTCGGGTTTACGCTATTGATAAAGGCTATAATCGTTTTTACTTCGACAAGGCTTGTTTGTTTTAGGTCTTTATTATTAACGCACTCATATATTTGTTACTTAATCGTATAAAATAAGTCATACTAATTTTGAAGAAAAATTTATAGAGCCGTCGCGAAAAAGTATCGTGATTCGACACGGTGAACAGAACAGACTAGGAAGGCGTGCATTTGGTTCTTTTTAACAGTTATGGTATGTAGGGGGTTTTCCTACACTCGATGACAATGATAGAGGTTTATAGATGTTAATTGTTTATCGCTAAATTATGGTAATGAAATGATAAGTACGGTGCTAAATGAGTACTGATGCGAATGATAGGTTAAGATGCAAGTGTCGGCATAAACCGCTGACATGGCATTGTACGGCTGTTGCTAGCCCGTACATGGTAAATATATAGTATACTAGCTGTACCCAGCAGACGTTGTCCTGCTTTTAAAAAATTAAAATCTAGAACCCGATTCCAGCGTCATCTACCGGGACCTAATGTTAATCTAAACTATTCTCAAATCCACTTGAACAAACAAAAAATTCATCAAAATCAGGCCCAGCGATTAGGAGTATCGCGGCGCCACGTACTGGGTCCAATCGTTTATTTAAACTATTCCGGGACAAACTTGAACACATACAACAACAAAAAGAACACCTAAATTCTGGTACCCGATTGCAGTGCCATCTACCTGGTTCAAATTTAAATCTAAAACATCCCAGTAGAAAATTATAAAAATACTAATATCGCTATTTAAAAATAGGGGTTGATCGTAGAGGGTTGAAAATATAGGGTTGTATGTATTTTTAATGCTGTATCATAAAAATAGAAAATCATTTTTTTAAAATTTTTTTGTTGCTGTATGGGACTAATGTACTAACTCATACGTCTAAACGTCTAGTGCGCGTCGCTACAATAGTAGCTACGCGCACTAGACGTATGCATATTAGACCATATACATATATACAATCTCTTACGACATCAAGTTATCATTTCTTGGGCCTACCCCTTCTACCAAGAACTGACAGAGGTGGCAAAACCAGACGCTTGTTCTCCCACATATTAGCCAGGTCTCATAAAGCGTGCCCGTACTAGCATAGGAGTCGAGTTACGCTGTATCTGCCAGGTCTGGGTAAAAAAGGATAGGCCAAAGATATGCAGACGTGACAACATGAGGGATGATATGCATGTCAGTGATGTTACAACAAAATATGCCAATGACTACTTGAAGCGGAGAATAAAAGTGGATCCTCGGTTCTGAAGCGGATGCTCCGGTGAGTAGGATTTCAGGGGAAACCGATATATAAAATGTTTTAAGTAAATGTATCTGTTATCTTGGAACAACATCACGATAACAAGCAGATTAGATTGACCCGCTAACACTATTCATGAGTAATAAGATTGAGATTATAATAAATCCCTACAAATATAGTTTCCATATTGTTAGATTATTGTATGTATTGTAACGAGTTTATTCGCTGATAGCATAGTGTTAGAGATTAGTACAGAACAGTATTAGGGCTTAGTCATACTCCGGCTTTGGTCCGATGCGTATGTTGTAGTAGCGCTCTAGAGTAGCCAATTATTATACGAGACGTAAGAATCTGTCATTTAGATTGGCATTCAGGCCGAGTGGCCTGTCTTAAGGGGCGACAAAACAACCTACAGCCAGGTGGTAGGTTATTTTCCTGTCTGGATGACCACTATCCCTGGTCTAGAGTATGCTGTCATAACAACCTTGAGTTATGTTCTGGCATTAGTGGCCAGGTTCCAGTTTCCCTCTAGAGAGTGGGAGCACATTGGTGGCACTTTTGGTGTTAGAAATGTTCATAGGTGATGATAGCGCTTACTGTAAGATGGACCGTAAGCCTGTCTACTGAACGCATGTTATATTCAGAATAAATACAGTTTATAAATGATTTTCTTATTTTCTTTTCTGATAACAAGGTAATGACATGTATTCCGCTATTAAAATGTATAATATATACAGTGTAAAGCATCATATTTTACAGATTTGTATTTGAGCTTGAACAAACAGACGAGAAACCTAAAAAAAAACATGTAGTGTTCTCCATTGTTTATATCGAGGGCTTCATAACAAACAGGCGTACCGGACAAGAGCAGTTTTGCTCAAAGCACAAATGTGTGAATAAAACAAATCCAGTTGATTGTGCAAGGCTGAAATTTGGATTACCCTTCTATTTAGGTACACTTGCATACTGGTAAGACTTTTTAAATTGTAACATGCATAGACTTTAAGTAAACAACAAAAAATGCATTGACAGTCTATTCCAGTTGTTTTTTTAAAATAGCTTCAATGTACAAGACATGACAAGTTTAGAATTTTATAATATTATAGATTACTTACCAGGTGGGTGTGTTTTTGGAGTTATCACAGATATATCGTCATCTATCATCTCAACATCATGAGTGTCGCTGATCTGTGGCATTGAGCTGTTACCATCCTGGGGCATCACCCGGTTAATGGCCATCTGTAAATAAACAATATTAAACAATTTTATAAAGCCTGTTAAAGAAGTTACATGGAGTCAAGTGGAATCTTTTCTGGTATCAGATGAGAGTGGAAAGTTTTGAAAAGATACTTGAAAATATATATTTCTTTCAAAATTAAATCTTACAGATTTCTGACTGATGTGAATGTATGATACTACGACTGCATCTAAAGCAATTCTAGTTCCTGTTAAAGAAGAAGAAGAAGAAGCTGTATAACAAACTCCTCAGCAAAATATTTCTTCACATAATAAGTTTTCTTCCTTCAAAAAACAATTGATTCTAAATAGGATAATAATATTATGGTCTCGGAGAAATTCTGATTAATAACCAAAAAACATAAAAATGAAATGGCATAATATAAAAGTATCCTTATTAATCCATATCATACATAAAGTAGAATCTTTAAAAAAGGAATCTGTCAAAATATATAAATTTATCATATAAAAAGGAATAAAAACTATATTTATATTATATTGTTTTGATTACATAGAAATTATATTCTACTCATTATATTGCTTTTAAAAAAGTAATGTCTAACACAAAATAATAATAATATAAAAACAAAATCCACCTGCAATCTCAAACAAAACACATTTTATTACCTGTCGGCATTTAAACTAATTGTAATTTTTTAATGATTGTCTTCTTTTGTTTGCTTATTGATTGGCATATGTATCTAGAAAACAGCCCATTGTTTTATTCTACTCTTTCATGGCAGTTTGCGGCCGAGTCATTAGCCAGGTGTGGCGGATAAGTCGACTATGATATGGACACATTGCCGTTGCACTGCACATTTGTGCAGTATAAAATGATGGCCTGATTGAGGGAGGGGCAGTCAAGCCAGAATCGCGACCGAAGCGAGACGTGTGCACTACATTCGGGAATGTAATAGTGACGGACTTTGCACAATTTATTGAATTACGACCTTCTGTATTACGATTGGATTTGTTGTGTTCGGTTACATTTGTACCTGTGTTATACAATGTTGTATAGTTCTAATAAACTCTATAATAATTCCTTGTTAATTCTAGAATAATTGTTTGAAAGACAGCACTTTTTAGCTATAAGACTACCCTTTGTGCACAATTAGATATAGTTTTTAAATTTTATATTGTCTATGTGTATCTGGAGTCAAATAGGTCCATACCCTCTCAAGCTTTTGAGGGTGTATTGATCAAACTGACAACAAATTCAGATTCAGCACATCAAAATACATAAGAATAGATGGATCTGCTCAAAAGTACAGACCAATTTTTATTTTTGTGGTTCAGTATTATTAATAATCTATACATAACAATTCAAAACCAAAAATCATTTATTGAATAAAACATATTTCATAATTTTGAGACATATTGGTCACCAAACTAGGTCGACCTGTATCTTGAGGACCTCCTTCATAACTGGTACAATTCTTATTGTGAAATACTGGTTTTCATTCATTAAAAAAAAATGTTTGTGTGTGTAGAAGTAGTTGAACAAGTAGAACAATATTTTATCCATCAGATTTATTTCAAAAATATGTATTCATATGTAATATTTGGCAGTTAGTAACAAACTCTGCTCTGATCAACTTTAGTTATTGGAAATTTAAGAATTAAAAACCTTTATATCATTCTATATAATGTGTAGCCAAAATAAGATTTCATTTTACAACAAAGACCAAGTTTATTGTGATTATCTAAATGTTTTTGATAACAAAGTTTTGTATTTCATTACTTTATTAAAGCTTAAATTTTGATCCCATTGTAATGTAATAAAGAAAACTGAAGGTAATAAGAATAAAATATGCACTTGAACTTGAAGACTAAACAAAAGAAAACTGACTAATAAAGAAAATATGTTAATATTCAATATATATTAATAATACACACTGAATTTAAGTTTTGGATATTACATTCAAATACAAATATTACTAGTACTACCTTAAATTGTGATCAAGAACCAGTAAAAAGATTCTAATATTCAAGTATACATAAAATGTACTTACAAGTAAATCCCAGTTGGCTTCCTCCAAATGGTATATTGCCTCAGCAACATTTTCAATTGCTGTTATACCCTAGATAGGATACATATTTATACATAAATATTTACTATAAAAAGTATACTCTCATATATAATGTATACATTTATTGACTTAGATATGTAGTAATTAGTCGTAGTAAATACCTAGTACGACGTTTACCTTGTAACTTTAACTTCCAGTTTGCTCTGACGAAGCACAAAGGAATAAAGAAAATACACGAAAACCTTGATCCTGTAGAACATTGTGACATCCATTGGGTTGTTGCGATGTAATAAACAAATTAATCGTAAAATATTACTACAAAACGATGATAAGCATTATACAAAGAGAAAAATGAGCATCTACACTCAGTGTTGTTGTTCTACACATAACCTTACAACATGACAAATGATACTTCAAGACTTTATAGCAATTATAGTTTACATGGTTTAAATTTAAGGATAGTTACCTGAAAATTTGCTAAAATTTCCTCTCGATTTTCTGCCATCCTGCTAATAAGGAGCTCAAAAAATACTATGACAATTTATGACATTTGCGAATGCGACAAATCACTCAAACATTTCATTGCAGCTTACTGAGCAAAGACAAGTTTTACTTGTAAAAAGTTACCACATGTAAAATAGCCACGAGAAAAAAAATCTGTGTCTATGGAACTTTGAAATTTACATACTTAAAATTTTATATTTTTGGCATCCAATGTATATTTATGTGGACTTGATTTATTGGGCACACAGAATAACTATTGTTAATTCTTATTTTGCGACTGTAGTAAGTATATAGTAAGAAATATTTACTTTTCTCACGAGTTCATCCTCTGTCGTTTGCGTTTTTTCTGGCATATAAATAGAACATGGTTTAGAGTCCTAGCCTAGCCAGTTAGTTGCACAGGGCCATGACGGGATGTCCCACTTGCTCTTGCATCGGTGTAAGTATACGCAGAAAATGTCGAGAAGCAAGAGCCTCATCGTGAAATAGTTGGTCTCTTTACCTAACCCACCCTTCTGACGAACGAAACCGTACATTTATTGTATTATACATTATGTGACATATCGAAAGATATGTCACATCGCTAATTCATCAATATTCCATTTTCCCCTGCGTCAGAATGGCCCTTGATCCAAAAGAACTCTACCTTTTCCCTCACCATTTTGCCTTCCATGACATTCTGCCTAGCTTTTGCTCCTAACGGGTTTGTGGTCCAGTTCGATTAAATTAAAGTTTTAGATATTTATTTAAAATCTATCTATCATATCATCATAATTATCACTCTAACATTAAATCCCGGTTGGACCAACCACACTATAAATAGACACGAAACTTTAATTGTAAGTTTGTAACACATGTGTTTTGCGCAAAAAAAATAGAATGCGTTTTTTGGCATTTGAAAGATCTTTTCCAGACAACACTGGTTACGGATTATTTCTTTATATGTCGTCACGCTATCAATTCTTGGGCTTAATCTGAAATGACCTCTAAGCAGGTACACTGTAGGCCTATTTTTATACTGGAAATCCTTTGCGGGGAGATAAATAGGCCTGTCATACCAAAAGTTAGGTCCACAGAGTACATTAACATCACAGAGTACTTTATATATACTGTTATAACATAATAGGTCAGGCCTATTGATGAACTTGTGGAGTTACAAACGTTGTCAGCTGCTTCAGCCGCTTATCGTGATGATTGTGTCTTGTAGAGAACATATTCTATAAGTGTATAATACGGTCCGCGTAACTTGGCCAATGTGAACATAGGCTCTGCGAACTTTAGAGCATGTACACTCGTGTGATGAGTGGGCATACGACTCGTCATTGAATACAATTGGTCGCCCTTCATCCCTGTATTTTTTCCTTGCTTTGTACTAGTTGGTCACTGTATTTTCTTCATGAGTTTACATGCGCTAAAGTTCGCAGAGCCTATGTTCACATTCGCCAAGTTACGACGGCCGTATTATAACTAAAGTAAATGGTCCGCTAAAACCATATAATCCTTAAACTTATTAGAATTAAGTATAATGGCAATACTTTAATGTATTTTAATCTTCCCACGACGTAAATAAGTTTTCTGTATGACGGTCTACGAAAATATGACTTTTAAAGTGATGCCCCTTTATATTATAGACCTAACTTTATTAGGTCATGTTAGGTATATATACCTTACACGTCAAATTCGGAATTATGGGTATTTGGCGATCCTTTAATAATAATGGCTAATAGGTGGGCTTCTATTTTATGTAGTAGTAAAATAGGATAATGAATCATTGTCCAGGATTTCGGGGGAAGTAATCTATATAGTCGTGGTGGCGTAATGGCTATCGCACGCGTCTCAGACTCAAAAGGCGCGGGTTCGATCCTGGCCAGAACGCATGCACCACTTAGTCAGTTTTACTGATCTAATGTGCATATTGTTACAATTACCACGTTTTAACAACGGTGAAGTAAAACATCGTGATGCAGCCTGTATATCGAGATAACCGATGTGTCAAACCTGCCAAGCCGCCTTGGACAAACGTGGTGGGTATACTGTCCGTTCCCCTATAATGGGTGGCCCGAGCCCAGCAGTAGGATATTCACGGGCTGATATTATATATTATATAATCTATAGAGATGGCATTTTAGTGAGTTTGTTTGTAGCACCATTGATAGCATAGGATTATTTAGCCAATCGACGTGCACTGCTGGATGTAAGCTTTCCCAAGTTTTCGCTACATATCGCAGTCCGCTGCTTTCCTCATCCAGCCCCTGCTAGTGATCTTTCGCAGACAATCCATCTTGGGCAGGATGGGGTTCTATATTATGTTTACTGGTATGCAGTCTGCACTCCAGCACTAATTTATTAATTTTTAATGAATAAAAAAAACTATTAGGAATATAGAAGGAAAAGGTTTATTGTGGCGACCCTAAATCATTCGGAGAAGATGAAAAAGAGAGTTAATCTATAATTTAAATAAAGCTATAGTATTCCCAACTGATTATCGAATATTTATGCATGGGTTCTCTATAATATTCGTTCCTACAGTTACCAGCTGGCATAAGAACTCAGATTTGACGTACTAGGTAAAACAAAGTCGGTTATTCCATCTCTGGCCACTAGTAGCCAGTCCAAGGTTTTAATTGCGAGACATACTCAGTTGCGGAGCGCGTTACCGGCTCGCGCACGCGCATACGTTTTGATCAAGCTCTCTCGCGAAGGATAACACTGCGCGGGAAAATTGTGACAGTATTTTGAAAATACGCGGTAAAGGTCTTTTAGTTGAATAAATTTTATTGAATATTGTTTAAAGAAAAATAGTGTTTCAGTTAATAAAAATAATGGTGTTTTTATTTTTGTAATTTTTAATCGTAACATAGATTATTAGAAGTAGGTATTTGACCTTTTGGTCACTTTAATGAGGACGCGATTGGTCAACGGGATATTAATTGGGTATTGTTATAATATAATAAACTAGGATATTTCTGCGACCTCGTCCATGCTGACTTGAAATTCCCGCGGGTTCCCGGGATAAAAAATATCACACATTTTATTAAATTAAATTTGCTATCGATCAAACAATCATATTGGAGCTCGTGATTTTTAAGCTAGCCATTTTAAATCATTCCCAGAAAATATCCCCGGGATTCCCAGGATAAAAAATAGCGCAGAGTTTAAGTCTAAGAATTAGCTGTCAATCGACGAAAACCGTATCAATATCGACTCGGTAGTTTTTTACGTGAATCCCGAGCAAACAGACAGACAAGAAATCTAAAAAAATGCATGGTGTACTTCATCGTTTATATAGCCTATGGCAGCTTAGCTTGGCTAAATATTATAGTTTTTTATTGCGAATCACGCGGACACGGCCAGCTCGTGTAAATTATCAGCCCAAAGTGCTAGAGTTTTTAAGATCTAATATCTGCCTTTGAGCAGCTAGAGTAGTTAGCTAACTTTCAAATCTGGCAAGTTTAAAGTAATAAGTTACGCTGCAGCAGGGCGGCCTGTCGTAAGATGGGATAATAACCCCCAGCCAGGTGCTAGAGCACTTGCCTGTCTGTGTGCCTACCTCTGACTTAAGCATGCCACCACAAAAACCTTGCGTTGTATTCTTGCATCAGTAAGTAGGTTCCAGTCCCTCTCTCTAGAGGTTTTCCGGTCTCTACCGGAAACGCGGCGTCCTGTTGTTGCTATTCATAGGCGACGTTAACCACTTTCCATCAGATAGGTTATCTGCTGCTTCAGGCAATAAAAAAAGACTTAAGACGGCAAAAACGCAGGAGTCGTCAAACGCAAAGATAGGTGATATTAGAAAAATTATAGGACCATTAGCTACCCGCGGTTTCAACCGCTTGGTGATGGAAAATCGTTGTATTTTGGATAATTTACATATCTTTATAAATTATTACCTATGTGTAAGTTATATTATTGTATAGTATAGTCTCATCAAAAACCATTCAGTAGTTTTTGCGTGAAAGAGTAACAAACGTACATCCATAGGACTTGGAAAGTTCGAAACAGTTATGAATAGGCGTCATTTAGAAGCTTATATCGTAGACAACTAGAAAAGCGGAATCCATGCTCCGAAGCAGACGCCGCAAACGCAACTAGGATTTAACCCTAGGATGTTGATGGTATTTATTATATCGAGAATAAGTTACAGGCTACTAATATAATTTATGTTGAGGTCGTATTTTGTTATGTAGGTTAAACTATAAAAACCAATCTCCATTATTATTTATACAAACTTTACTTTCTTACACTAACACAGAATGGAAGCCATCTTTAAGAGCTGTAATCTTTTAAGTAGAGACGTGCGTTGTATATTTGATTTATTTCATTCTTAGCAATTGATATCAACGCATAAATACTAACGGTCATCAATTATTCATATTGACTTAGAATAAGTATTTAGGCTTCTTTAAGAACCTTAAAAAGCTTACAAACTTACATTAACTTATTTTATTTATACTATTGTATATTTAAAATGTTCGACCGCCACATGATCATGTAGAATATTTTTCGAAGAAAGATCAGGTAAAAAGCATCTCAAATAAAGGTGTGTATTTATGAAGTGATTAATGAAAGTTGATAAGGGAAAAATATTTGTCAGGATCGTAGTAGGTGGAGGGCCATCGTCTCTGTCTACCCTAAAGGGGTTATAAAACCTATGCATGCTAAAGTATCTATACTTAGTAGACTTTCATCATTCATGACTGCAGAGAGCTTCAAAGTTTAAAATAGCTCAGATATTAATAGGATTGTCAAGTTTCTTTTTGTATTTGCTTGTCACTGAAAGCAGTTTGTCATTTGAGACGACCGGTGTCACGAAGTTTTATCTATGACGGTGTCTGCGACAGGAACTGACGGCTGAAATTACCCTAGAGATTAGGGAATAGGGTTAAAATGATTTATTTGTCGAAAGAATAACAATTGTAATTATTAAAAGTTTAGGTTAGAAATTAATTTTATGTTTATCGTGTATGTCACTTTGCGCAAAAATATTTTCTTCGTTTCTCATTGATCTATCCGTGCAGGAACGGAGAAAGAATACAATTTCCTGCGGCCGGGCGGCCTGTCGTAAGAGGCGACAGAGCAACCTACAGCCAGGTAGGGCATTTGCCCCACTGGATGGCTACCACCCCTGGTCTAAAGTAGGTCGCCATAACAACTTTGGGTTGTGTTCCGGCATTAGTGACCAGGTTCCGGGAGACTGGAACCTGGTCACTTAAGAGAGCAGCAGCGCATTTGTAGCCCTTTGGTTTTGCAAATGTCCATAGGCGATGGTAACCGCTTTCCATCAAGTGGGCCGTCTGCCTGTTTGCTGAACTCCTGCAATAAAAAATAATAATTGAGAAATGAATACCTAAGATTAATTTACGAAAATGGGTATGTGTTTTTAATAAATGTAACAGCTAGGGTAGTAGGTATTAAGGCAGTTCCAAAGTCCTCTCACATAATTTAACTACTACACAAGTTGACATTACCTATTAAATATGCATTGAGATATATCAAACTAATTTTGTAATCGTAAATGTGCAGTTGTGGACAAATCTGGGCTTTCTACATTAAGACTATACATCTGCATGTAGTATGTGTAGGGTTGCCAACCATACTTTATAATAACGTATCCTACTTATTTTTGGTTAATAAGTTTATTCAGTAATAAATCTAAAATGGCGAGAAAAAGGGAACAGGACATCTAAAATTAAAAAAAAAAATTGTTTGTTTATTTAAATTTCAATTGGGAATGTAAAGATAGCTTACAAAAATTTATGAACCATGAAAAGTCGTGGTGTGTGCTAGAAGCACACAAAATAGTATCTCCAAGAGAAGAAATAAAATAAAAATTTTGAAAAATACTTTTTTCTTGCAACTGCTTTATTTTTTCCTTACTTAAAAATTGTAATATTTCTTTTTCTCAAACATAGTTGGCAACCCTAAGTATGTAGTAAATACAGTAAATACAAGGTGGGCCAAAAGAAGTCATCCGATGTTGTTTGGCCCTCTTTTTTTTTCTAAATGAAAATTTTCGATTCTGTATTTTGATTATGTTCATTTGAACCTTTAAAATTTTATTAGTCAAGTCGAGAAAGATTATATCGGCCAAATGGGCGCCGTCACAATTGATTGCCATACGGGCTCGTTTTATGGCATTTTTCATCACTTCGGCGAGAACTTCGGGCGACAGATTCTCGCACTCGTGTCGAATGTTGTCCTTGAGGGCTTCCAGAGTCTCGGGCTTGTTCACATAAACATGGGAGTTCAAAAACCCCACAAAATAAATTTGGAACGCTTAAATCGGACGATCTTGCGGGCCAGTGCAAATCGCCAAAACAAGTGATGAGGCGACACGGGAATGCTGCCTTCAGAATATCGGTTTTGGCTCACGCAGTGTGTGCCGTTGCAACGTCCTGTTGGAACCTCATGTCACATCACTCGTGGATTTTCGGTGCCCAGAAGCGATAGAAATGAGCCTCATCGCTCATTATGATTTTGGTCGAAAAATCGTCCACTTCTTCCTCGAGATTGAGGATGGCTTGGGCGTAGGTTACGCGCGTGCGGCGGTCAGCAGCAGCAGCTGATGCACGGACTGGATTTTGTACGGAAACATGCGTAGGTCTTTGACCAAAATTCGCCTTAGGGACGTCCGGCTGGCACGTGGTTGCGTGGCACGGCGTCTGGTCGATGTATCCGGCGACAGCTCGACATCCTCGGCAACAGCGCCGATATTTTCAGCAGAACGGGCGCTCCGGAGCCGGCAACTCTTGCCAACGTCTCGTGTGGTCCCATACTCTTCAAGGTTGGTGGGCAAACGGAGCAGTGTTTGCGCAGTCGGTATCGGACGGCCGGGGAATCGGCGACCGAATTTGCGCTGCGCCAACACCACAGACGAATTGTTACGCAAAAAAATAGACACGATTATTCCGCGTTCTAGGGGAGTGTATCGCTCCATGGCTTGTTCCCTTGTATTCTGCATCTGTCTAGTCCACAAATGTCAAAACAGATTGGCGGCCATTTGCAAAAATGAGAGCATCTTCCAATAGGGTGATTTCTTTTGGCCCACCTTGTATATGCAGTGCGCGATGGCGGCATCCACAAATTATAACTATTGTTGAGTTGGAAATATATCAAATTTTTCGTTACGCGTTCGCGTTCGTCACGAAGTTAGAGTTCGCGTCACGAAATTCAGGACCTACCCCTTGTCACACAATGTCACTCTTCATCGATTGCCTCGGGATCCAAACTTGCCTGATCATTTTTGCAATCAGAAAAGATAAATTGTGCAATATTAAACTAATGACAAAATAAAGCCTAGAACATAATAGATGCTTATTATGCACACACGAGCCTCTATTCAACAAAATATGCCATAGAAAATAACTTATAATTATATCCTTAAAAATGGTGGGACTTTTGGGCTGTTATTGCTTAAGCGGTTTAGGCTTTACTGCCATGATTCGATACCGAGTTTAAGACGCAAGAATGAGATAAAGATAACGTAACCAATTTTCAAATATCAAGATTTAAACAAAATCATTTTAATACAATATTTGCGTTTATTTCCAGCAGGCATGGCATCACGGGCCATGTGCGCGCGCGCATTGGCGCTTCTCTTCGCAGTATCTGCTGTTCACTCACTAACTCTGGACAAGGGTAAGTAGTTTGCACAGAAGAATCTATTCCCAGAACATTTCTTCCAACCATTTACTGATAGGCTCGCACTTATTTGAAGAAGAAATAATTTCCACATTTGTAATATCCGATGTCAGAGCTTCTTCTAATCGTGCTAGTAATTTCGTTAAACAGTTCCTCAGGCCTAAATATATAACTGAGTGTTTAGTTTCAGTTTTTTTACTACGCAATCACGTTTAGAATTGAAACTTCTATATAGACGGGGGTCTTAGGATTTTTCTGTCACGAAAAAGCGTTACGGCCGCGTGGAGGACAGGCATAAATTTAGACAGACGTGGTGAGAGGCGGCATAATTTTAGAGTAGACTATGGTTGCGTTTTTTGGTTCCGGATCGAGTTTGCGAAAAATCGAAATGTGTGCTGGGACACATAGTAGAAATGACACTTCGACGGACAAGTGGCAAAACGAATCGTAACAAAATTTGAATTTGAAATTTTACGGGCAGAGTGGAATTCGTTTTGCCACTTGTCCGTTGCCATTCGTTATTTTAAGTTAACGCAATTTTGTAGGGCAGGTTTGAAGTTATGTGTATTTGCTGAATTAAAATTGAACATTCCAGCGAATTATACGATGACTATCAACATAGGCAGCCACCATGTGACAGTACACACGCAGACACTTCTTATAAAGCGCGGATGACACAGCTGGACATGAACAAAATGTAACAATGACATTTTATTTGTAATGTGACTGCATTCACAAGAACTGCATAATACATTATATATTATGATGATTTATTATGTGTACTACTTTACTGTACTGGTGTCAACTGTAATGATAACGATGTTTGTAAGTTAATAATAAATATTTCCTTTCACTAACGAGATGCGCTTAATCCTTTCCGTACAAAATTGCGTTAACTTGAACGTGAACGAGTAGTAAAAAACTCACAGAAGTATACTCAAGTTTAGGAAATCTTCAAGAACTCATCATTGAATGCAAAGTTGTTGAGTATAAATTGACATTCCTTGCTAAAAAGTTAACAAAATATTTATCAAAAATTTGACTAGGTATGCCAAACTGATAAACGGAGATATACGATAAGACTATGGATTATGTTTTCATATGTTATTATTAGCAATTTATCATTGCGACCAATGGAGTAGAATTTTAAATATTTAAATAGTTATGTCACAAATGCCCGTGGACAGATCTACAAAGTTTCTAAAAAACTCTAATGACTCTATTTATAATATTATGTTTTATACCTTTTAAATTATTTAATTACAAATAACACATCAAGCATTTACAGCGGGGCGGCTGTCATGGGCTTCAAGACACGGAGTATATTATTTCAAATACTTTACTTATTTATAACTTCGACAACTACGCACTTTTAGTTTTTACAGTAGAAACCAAATTGACGACCACTGCAAATTAGCGGCAGCTTTCGTATGTAAAAACGTCTATTTCGCAGAGTAGTACATTAATATAATAGTAGAGTCTATTTCGCGGCCACAAGTTGGGTAGACGAAACGTTTGACATAACTTGTACACTACAAAATAGACATGCACATTTTAAGTTCTTGTCTCGTTGTCTATTTCAATGAGACAGCGAGTTTTACTTTAAGCTTTGTTATATTTATTTACACAGCTTTATGCGTCAAAATTTGGTTTTGGTTAGCACATAAAGCATCGTAAGCTTAATCTACTTTGTCACAGTTCGTCAGGGCCTTAAATTGATCTCAATGGATAGAGCAGCGTACACACTGTACACATTAACTGTACGGCGCGGCAGTAATTGTAAGTTATGTTAAGTTCGTTCGTATTTCTGTGTATAAGGCCTTGTTAAGAAAATCCATACTAACTAATACCTATCTCTGTATAAACCGGCTTCGTAGACTAGTGACATTAGCGCTAAAGAAATATAATAGAAAATGTATAGAAATGGCATAGAGAGAGAAAGAGAGATAGAAAGAGAGAGAGAGAGAGAGAGAAATAGAGATGCTCTTTATTGCACACCAAGAAGAAATTATATTTACAATATGTTTAGACAATGTAATAGGCGGCCTTATTGCTCAAAGCCATCTCTTCCAAGCAACCTACATCAAAATAATATGAATCTAGCGATGTAGGTGGTGTCGGAAAAAGACAATAGATACACAAATAGTCAACTAATTTAAGAATTAAATATACAGATACACAGATATATACATAGTCATATATACACATATCTTCTCCTGCAGCCAATCTCGGTTCACTGCTAGACTTAGGCCTCCCCAAGTAAGCGCCACACATCCCGGTCTCCTGTCTTCCTCATCCACACATATACAATATTATATTTCAAAGTACACAAGTTATTACAATAAATATATTAGCATGATTATATTGTGTTAATCAGGCATAGCTATTTATGGACAAATAGTATTTTCTGAGTATATTTCTAAGTGTTGCTAAGGATTTGTCCACTCTGAGAGTAAGAGGCAGCATATTCCAAAGTTTGACAGCCTGAAGTTACGATACGTATCAGAGCGCAAATTTTGGGCACTGGATAGCCGGAGGAATCTCGAGTTTATTTTTAGGACATAATACTTAGAGTAAGGATATATCATTCCGATACTTTTGTATTGTATTCGTATAGCACTGCTTGATACGTCTACTATTCCTTTTGTAAGTTATTATTTACATAATTCGATAGTGAGCATAAATATAGATTAGTATTCCTGAAAATCAGATATTTTTGCTTGAAAAAGCTCTAATACAAGCCTAAAACAAGGAATCGTGTGTTAACCTAAACATTTTAAATTACAGCATGCACAAATTGTGTGAAGCCAAACTTAAAGAAGATATTTGTCCGAAGCCAAAAATGCCTGGACAATTACATTTTAGTTTATTTTAAGAAAAACAACTGTCATATCAATAATTAATTAATACAAATTGGCAAAATACAGATTTTTCTCCTTCAGATTGTCCGTAGTAGCTAGCAAGATCTCATGTGATACCTACACAAGCCATTAAAAGTCCCTTCAATTAAAATAAATAATCTACTTACTAAGTAAACTTGGCATTTCATCGTTCACAAAACACTTCAAATAAAGAATTCTTTTTATTAAATGTCACAAGCTCCCAGGGCCGCCTTTACCCGGGGATGCAAGGAGTACGTGGCAAACGGGCGCAAGTCGATTGACTTCAATTAAAAAATAATTGAAAAAAATCGTCATGCATTTTTAAGTTAGTAAAAATATGAGTTAGTAATTTACAACAAATAGTGATTTGGTATTCTGTATGAGTGTCAACATCAGAAGACTATCGTTTTTATTGGTTAACACATTACTGCTCACTCTGATTATTGGAGAGGCTGTTGATGGCGTCAAAGTCATCCGTGTATGCAACTAAATAGAAGTATACATTAAAAAAATCGTTCCTTAATCAAATGTACTACACTAGTAGTCGGTAAATGCGGTTTGCGACCCGCATGCGACTCTTTACCTCCTTGGCTGCGGGTCTTTCAAGAAATGTATAGTGCAGATACGGAATATTGTGTATTAACTTGTCAGAGATGAGTAATCATTGTTAAAACGCAAGCGTACAGATAAGAGACACATATTCAGAAAACAACAATAGCATAGGTAATAGCTTGCAGACTCATATCACTGTCGTCGTCGAGTTAATAACGTTAATAACTCGTGTCTAGTTAGGACTTTTAGGTGGTATGTACCAAAGCTTAAATATTCAAAGAGCTTTTTGAATATTCCAGGATTAGCCAGGTGGTAGGGCATTTGCCCTTCTGGATAGCCATCCAGAAGGGCAAATGAGGTGGCCACCTCTCCTGGTCTAGAGTATGCCGCATAACAAATTTGAGTTGTGTTCCGGCATTAGAACATAAAAATTGCATGCTATTTTTATTTTATATAAGGCGTCGCAAGTTGATTTTTGCACCCGCCCAATATGCTGAAGGCGGCCCTGGAAACTTTCATAAGAAAGTTCCGGCCTCGTGATGTGACGCTTGGGAATCGCGTGTCGTAAGAACGATTTAGTGCGCCTCTATTTAATTCGCATTTCCTCTAAGGAAACGTCGGCAGACGTCTTTGCAGTTAGTGGGCTTACTTCCTTTGTTTAATATGGAACAGGAGTTTTACTGTCGAAATTATAAGGCTTTAACAGACTTCAAAACAATGAGGTTATCCATTCAATTAATTTTTTTTAACGTATGTTCACTTGTTCATTCCTAACTTTTTGTTTCTAAGCCAATTTTGGTTTTGATAATTCTTTTTATGTTAGATTCGATAAAGCTTCTAAATAGTCTTATATATTGTTACGTACGAGCGGGGGTACGCACTTATGGATTGGAAGAAAACACCAGTTTCTAAAACTAAAGTTCTAAAACTAACTAGATGGTTCCACCATCATTTGCCACAATGTTTTATTGATATTTTTTATTATTATATTTGGCTTATGAAGATATAGCAGAAATTTCATTAAAACTAGACAGAAAATGTGTAGTTTTTTCAGCCATAACTTTTTGTTTCTGAAGCGATTGTAATAATTGTTTTTGGGTTGAATTCAGGATAATTTTTCGTATCTGTAAATTTAATTGTAATTTGATATACCAATACATACATAGAAGTGAAAAATAAAACGTTCTAGAAAAAAGAAACTCACTTCAAAATTATAACTAAAAACCAAAAATTATTTTCTAATCTTACAGGCGGTGCGAAGATAAACATAAAAATGACTAGATTTTACAATTATTTTCTTACTTATATTTTGCTTTTTAGGTACTCTTGAATTCGGTTTTGTGTAAAAACACCATTGGAATTTGAAAATGTGCTGTTTTGCAGTTTTATTTTCAAAAAACACAATTTTACAGCCTATTAATTACTGTGTCAAAGAACATTTGACTTAAACGTGCTTCATTCAATAAAATCAAAAAATATCAAATTATTATCTAGTTTCATATTAGTGCGAGTTTATTATTAACGCAATAATGCCGTCAGCTTTGTTTCTTATCTTTCTATAATTGTCCCTCCTGACCGTATAATATTGTCAGGGTATCCGTCTTTTATATAGTTTTTACATTTCTATTTTAATTGTTTTTATTTTATATTTTTAAGTCTTTTAGGAACGTTCCGATGAGCCACTGTGATTTAGAATCAAATTTGTATCTACAGAACCACTAACTGATGCCTTTAGCATATTATTTGACAAAAAAAAATATTATAGTGCTTGAACCAAAATTGACTCATATTTAAGACGACGACAATGTCACTATTTACATAATTTATAATATGCTCGTATTACAGCGATATCACACATCAACGTTTTAGCAATATGTCATGAATTTAAAGTTTAATTTTATCTTTAAATTGAACTTTTTGTTAGAGTTATTTTAATACATAGTTATTCAACTATGCATTAAAATCCACAGGGGGCGGTAACGCTAGCAATTGTATGCTTTATTTGCGTTCCGTCCGCTATGGACTACACAGAGGAGTGTGGAGACTCCGAGTGATGCCGCACGGGCGAGCAACCTCAATACCCACTAAAAACCCCTCCTCCCTGTCGACCCTGCGCTTTTGTTTGTGATGGAAAGACTGAGATATAGAACATAGTTACGCAACAGTCGATCCAGCGCAATAAAGTGCCTGAAGTGTGCCCTGGGAGAACACGCTCCACTTCGAGACGGGGGTAGTTGTTAAATCCCTTGCTTTACCTAGTAGCTAAGGGCCCCCTCGTTCCGGAACCTTTGTACATAATACCTACATCAATACTTATCAACGGCTAAGTCGTTTGTGGTTATGAATATGCTACTACCATTTTTGGTTTACATTATCCACAAATAAGTCATTGTGCAATGTTGTAAAATACATAAACATCATTTTCAACGGAACCTTGACAAATTAACTCCTTTACAATGATTCACACCCGTGATGTAATTACGAGATCGAAATGAAGCGTTAAGGATAATGGCTCTGCTATACCTGGGGTAATAATGTTAGTAACTGACACGCAGATGTAGCCATGGCGTTTAATGCGTTGTTTGATATGTGATATTGTTAATTTAAATATTGTCTGCCTTTATTTTTTTATTGGATGAGGTCAGCCGACAGGCAGACGGCCCATCTGATGGAAAGTGGTTACCATTGCCTATACTAAAGGTGATACAAATCCGCTGCTCCTCTCACTAATGCTGGAACACAACTAAAGGTTTCTATTGTGGCATACTTCAGGCCAGAGGTGGTAACTATCCAGACGGGCAAATACCCTACCCCTTGGCTATGGGTTGCTTTCTTGACTCTTACGACAGGCCGCCCAGCCGCAGGAAATTCTATTGTATTGCAAGAAGTGCAATGATACCATTATAGTTATCATCAAAATCGTTCCCGAGACCCTATTTGTATAGTATAAGATTTGATACCTGGAGGCCCATTTGATGACACCTATGTAGGCGTTTAGGGCTTTCAGAGTTGGGTTATTTCCTGAACGATTATCGTGCCTAATATTATGGTTTTATAATTTGAATGAGATGCAGGTGGCTTAACAATTGGCGAGTGTTCTATCATGTAATATTTTCATCATTAAACTACCATATTATTCTAACACGCCACATCTGGTATTTGTTTATGATGAATACAACACCATATGAAATAATGTTACGAAATAATTAATGGTGTGAGAATGTTTACTGATTAATTTAGCAGATGTTTAGAGATGGATGGGACAGTAGCGTGGAACTGAACACATTTGCAATAAACAAAAGCTACTTAAGTAATTCATCAATGTTATTTTAAAATTAAATGCCAAAACTAACCGAACTTTAAAATAATACATATTTTACTGCACTATTTATAGAAATAACCCAGTATAAATTATCTTCAAAAATAAAACTGCATATAAAAAATTTACCGATCATTGGCATTTTTGGGAACGTTCTCAAGAGGCTGGCAGCGTTACCGCGATGTACAGCCATGTGAAATATTTGGCAGAAATAGAGACCAACTTTTTGATCACGCTATAATGAAAAGTTTAAAAAGAATATTTAACCTGAATTACATGTGTGGCAATTCGTTACAGATATAGAGTTGAGTAGCGGTATGTAAATGACATATTCCAACAATTAATTATTTTTGTAAAACATAACCGCTCTTTTATTTATCCATACAGCACGGGCGCACAGATAAATAGAGAGACGGACATGTTAAGTTTCGTTTCCGTTAATATGGTTAAGGAAAACCAAAAAGAAGTTATGCCATATCAGTACCGTACTACACCCATGCCTACAATAAACAACTGATCTTAAATATTTCACCGCAACAGGTTGCAATGCTGACATCACCGACCGCGCCGGACCGCAGCCGAGTCCACAAACGAACGCCCACGTACAGTCTTGAGTCCTATAATTTAATATCACTCGATGAATGTTCAGGGAATTATTTTGAACGAAATATAAGTAAACAAATGATAAATTATGGCCGTGACATAATTTTGTTAAACTTACTACTTGATAATTATTGCTGCGACTGAAGATTACTGCCAAGACTTCGTTCGCACGGAATTACGAATATTTAATTATTATAAACAAATTAATGTGTTAATAAAAATTGAGGAAAGATTGCAAAACATTTGATTTACGATGAGTAAGGATCAATATAGGTCATCATTCTCCCCTGTAGCCCTTCCATATGTATAAAGGGCGATGTATACGCCGACTATATATGGATTGCTGTCCAACGTCTTTCACTGATTGTTTTCGTTTTAGAACTTTTTTGCTTGATTTTTTTATATTTAAGTACATATTCCATGGTACGTTTCATTTATTTTGGTCTTATATGGACTATATTATTGTAGTTTTAAATAAATTTGTCAAATTGGAGCATATAAACATCAAAAGCTCGTTCCGTATCTCACAACGCCCAAAATGCTCCGTCTGCCATTCCACAAGGCGACCACGGTCGTTTTGGTCGTGGTGAAAACGTCACTAATGACGTCATGATTTTCAATCACATAACGTTCACAACGACCCATGACAATAGGTAGGTAACCGTATCACTACGGCTTACGATTGTAACGTTTCGGCGTTCTAAGTGGAATGGGATAAAACGGTCGTAAACGTGGTCGTTGTGTGGTAACCTGAAATGTCTTACGTGTCATTTGCTCTGTTTTATATGTTTCGTCTTTGGCAACTAAATGGCTGTTTCTTTTTTTCTTGCGGTGCACCCACAATTCAAATTCGAAATCAGCAGGCCTGAAGCAGCCGCATTTGGAGAATCGCTTAGTGTAATTGACACGGGTTTAATCGTTTTATTTTGTCATATTCACAATGCGAGGTTGTCAGAGCGGTCGTTTTAGGACTTCTGTTATCTATAGAAATGACTCCCAGGTGTCTTTGTCAGCAAAGAATTTCGACCTTTTTATCCAAAGAATATTTTTTGTCCCATTAACTATTATGGTCGCCTAGTGACTATAAATAGGGTCAATGTAAAAGGTTACCGCTATCTTTGTAAGTATTTCTTACACCCTATAGGCTTATTGACAAAACGTCTCCAATACGATCCAATAGACAGAGTCTATAATACAATTGAGTCAATACACACTAATATAGAAATGAACTTCTACAAAGAGCTTTCAATATGTCTAATCAACTCCACAGGTGTTCAGAGAGCTCGTTTCTACTTCGGATAATGTATAGATTTAGTAAGGTAAAGTAACCAGTCGTATGGTAACCTTACTCATTGACTGATGACCTTGACCTAGGCTCATTCTACTTATAATCTTAAGGGGTTGTAGATAAAATAGAAATTTAGGTAATGTGAGACTTCTACCAACGAGATAATTTCGATAAAACCGAAAGGCTTCGGGACCTTATGGCCCTAGAGTTTCAACAGCGAATGCCACATATATTTGCGATGTTACAGGTCCTTCTGTTATGAATGTTATATAAGAAGTTCTATGTTCAATTTTTCTTTCTTTATGGCTTTCAGAAGTTAGTCAATTAACCATCGTCGTATAGATCTAACCGAACTTGCGTTACATGCTCGGTTTTTTCTTTTCTCGTCCAGTCCCGATTTTTCGTTGGTCGTCGGTCCAAGATGTGTTCATCTACTATCATTTTTTTATTGGTAAATTACAACAGATAAGCTTATGGCTTACTTGACATCTGAAACATCAAAAATGCTTACCAATCTATTACTGGTCTCGATTAGGGGACTGCAAATTGGCCATTGATGCCGGCAGATAAGTCAAGATTCTTATGACGGATATTCTAGACCAGGGTTGGTAGTACCCAGACGGGCAAATACCCTATCATCTGAATTTTGGTTGTTTTGTCGCCTTTTATGAGACGTCGCAGGAATTATTTTTCCTTTTCCATTCCTGCATTCTCGTACTCATTACGAGACCCAAAAATAACTTTATTGCTCTTTAAAATCGTTCATCAAAAGGACTCAAAGAACCATAAAAGGGTTTCAAAGGTTCCCTTATCAGCGGTTCTAAATGAAACCGTCGGTGTTTTGTTTGTCTTTTATCTGTTTTAATTGTTGCAGGTGTGGATGAGGGTTGGGTTAGGTTAATGATCTCAATAGGTTGAATTTTGATACTGTAATGTATTTTTTTTTTTTTTTTTTTGGTAACGCAGGGGGAATGTCTTTTCTTGTGACACCCCCTCGGGCCCGGGGGGGGGGACCCGAGGGGAGTGTGGGACTCCCAGCGGCAGGGGTCTCCACGCATAACTACCGCCGTCGGCGGTAGTAGTCGCGAGATCCCGTCCGCCAGACTACCCACTAAACCTACCTGCGCCTCTTTCCCACGCTATTACGGGGCGCCACGAGAACTAGAGCGGTGCTACTACATTCGTGACGCCCCAACGTTTGACAATCTTCAGAACACCCCGAAGGCAAGGTGTCCTGCTTCATCAACAGGGGAGGAAGTCCGCGGATTCCCCCGGTTCCCGCGGCCCCCTGTGATGGCACTAAGGTAGGTGGATTGCGTAGCGACGCCTCCGACCGCCAGTCCGCCGTCGTCGGATGGGGTCTGCGTACGCATCCACCTCCCTGGTCCTCTCCGCGGCCTCCTTCAGGGACATTACCGTCTCGCTGAAGGAGGAAGCCGCTCTCCATCCGTCCTCGCTCAACAGCATGGCTTCGACCAACTGCTGGAGCGAGGACACAGGACCCGTAATACTTTCTAACTGATGACGCTGAGATCCCCAGGCGGCGCACTCGACCAGCGTATGATAGGCCGTATCCCTCGGTGCGCCGCACTCCAAACATTCTGGCGTTGGTTCTCGCCCCGCTATCTGATGCAGATACTTACCGAAGCAGCCATGCCCAGTAAGTATCTGCGTCAGCCTGTACGTTAGGGTCCCGTACTTCCTCGAGACCCAACGAGACAGGTGGGGGCGGACCGCCTCCACAGTCTCTCTTCCTACTTCTGGGGACCTCAGGTCATCAGCCCATTCTTGGATCAGAGCCTCGGTAGCTAAGACCCTGATCCTCCTTACAACTGCCGGGCACGGCCTCTCTCCTCTGTCTCTGGTGTCCTGTCGGTAGCGGTGCACTGCCGCAAGCACCTCCGCCTGGAGCTCCCAGGGCGGATCACTCGCGAGCACTGTCGCCGCCGTCCATGATACTGTCCGGTACCCCCGGATGGCCCGCACCGCCAGAACCCTCTGAGAACGTCTCAGAACGGTCCTGTTCTTGCGGTAAAGCGAATCGGCCCACACGGGGGCACCGTACAGCGCCATGCTCCGTAGGACACCCATGTACAGCTTTCTACAGACCATGCCCGGCCCTCCCACATTGGGTAAGAGTCTGGCCAGGGCGGCAGCGGCACCTAGTAATCTCGGGGCCAGCTGGGTGAAGTGGGCCCCGAAATTCCATTTTCCGTCAAGGACAAGGCCCAGGTACTTCATCTGGGCCTTTACCGCTACCGCCACTCCCTGGACGGTGACGTGCGTGCCCCGGGGCGGTGGTCTACGTCGTCCGTAGAACATGAGGGCCTCCGTCTTCTCCGCGGAGACCCTCAAGCCTAATTGACGAACTCTTTCTACGACCAACGCCGTCGAGGCGTTGGCTAGTTCCACGGACTGCTCGTAAGTTCCGCCCCGGGCCGTGATGAGGGTGTCGTCGGCATAACATATCACCCCCATCCCGGGCAAGACTGGCTCGCGGAGAAGCCAGTCGTAACCAATATTCCACAGGATCGGACCCAGCACCGAACCCTGTGGAACACCGCACACGACACGTCTCCTACCAGAGATCTGACCAATCCCATCCCAGAGAATGTATCTGTCTTGGAGGTACGCCTCCAACAGTCTGACAAGGTACAGAGGCACTCCCTGAAACCGGAGTGCCTCTAGAATCGTTTCGAAAGGTAGACTGTTGAAGGCATTTTGGATATCCAAAGATACCACCAAGACAGACTCCTTTATGCTCTCCGCCTCCATCGTGAGGCTCCTCAACGCGAACAGGGCGTCCAGGGTTGAACGCCCCGGCCGGAAACCGTACTGAGCCTCTGAGAGTCCAGGCCCATCGGAATTCAGGTGCTGGACAAGGCGGTTCGCCAATATTTTCTCGAACACTTTTGCCACCTCGTCCAACAGCACGATGGGCCTGTAGGCGGAGGGGGCTTCGGGAGGGCGGCCCTCTTTCGGGATGAGGCACAACCGGCCCTCTTTCCACTGCTTCGGGAACTCACCTGCTCTGATGCAGGCGTCAAAGAGTTCCCGAAGCTGGCCGCCTAGATGTTTGGCGGCCAGGAAGAGGACCCGGCCTGGGACCCCGTCCGGTCCCGGTGCCGTCTTCCGGCCCCGGAGTCGATACAGGGCCATTTCCATTTCCTCCTCGGAGACTGGGGGAGGATCAGTCTCCGGGGGTACATTCTGAGGAGGACACATCCTGGGAGGAGTAAAAGCTCCCGGGTTCGGGAAGAGTCCGTCGACAATTCTATTCAGGACCCCGTCCGGCAGGGACTCCGTGACCGGGGTGGAGCGGGCGCGCATTTTTTTGCACGCCACCCGGTACGGACGTCCCCAGGGGTCCGCGTCCAATGAAGACAAGATTTCTTCCCGTGCCCGGGTCTTCGCCTTACAGATCGCTAGCTGAAGAGCCTTCTTCGCTGCTCGATACTCCTCCAAGCGATGTTCCTCCTCACCTCTGTCCGGAGGATGCCGTCGCCGGCAGTTCTTCAGAGACCGGCGAGCCCGAAGGGCTGCCTCCCTCAGACTCCCGATCTCTGCAGTCCACCAGTAAACCGCTGGTTTCCGCCGACGTCGACGCGACCGTGGCATCGAGGCATCGCAGACCCTCGTAAGGGTTCTGCGCATGCCCTCTGCCAGATCTTCCGGACAGGTGTTACTTTCTCGGTTGGTCCAGCCCTGGACGACGGCCATTTCTTCAGCCAGCTCGGGATCGAGCCGGCTGATGGCCCATCGAGGGAACTGGCCGTGATTTCGTGGGGGGTTTGACCTAGTTCTGTCAGGAGGAGGGGAGACCTCGAACCTTATGTAAAGGTGGTCCGATAAAGTCTCCACCTCCTCCTCCACTTTCCAATTCATCACCCTGCGTGCGATCGCATGGGTGGCAAACGACAGATCAATGACGGACCCACCCCGCGCTCGCACGCAGGTGTGGACCGAACCACGATTCAGAAGGGTCAAACCACTTTGAAGTGCCCACGTTTCCACAGCCAGTCCCCTCAATTCGGTGACAGTGTTTCCCCAGGAGCGGGATTTGGCGTTGAAGTCGCCGAGTACGAACGTCGCCCTCGGCGACTGTCTGCCCACGGCAGCCCTGACAGAATCCAAGAAGAGCTCGAATTCTGCGAGGGGTCGGTTGGGGGAAAAATACACACCTATGAAGGTGTGGTCCCCCCAACCAGCCACCGCGTAACCCCGCCCCCTCTCGATCTCGATGAGTTGGGTGCCAGCACCTGAACTGGCCACCACTGCCACCGTGTCATCCAGGTCTCCAACCCAGTTGCTCTGGGAGGGGACGTAATAAGGCTCCGATATTACGGCCAGACCAACCTCCCACTCCGCCATGGACTGCAGGAGTAAATCCTGGGCCCCGGCGCAGTGGTTTACGTTTCCTTGCAGGAGTCTAATATGTTGTCCGGGCATTTTATTGGGACATATTAGACTCCTCCTGGCATCTTGCTACTCCGACATTCGCCGGGGGCACATACTTGCCTCGGACGTGTGGAGGGAGGCAGCCCCTCGACAACGTCACATGGTTTGCGTCGAGTCCCGACTCGGCGCAGACCACACAATGAGCGTTCGGCTCTACACATTGAGCGACCCTGTGTCCGCTTCTGCCGCAGCGGAAGCACAGGGCCGACCTATCAACTCGCCCGTCCGGGCACATCACTGTGATGTGGCCCGTGTATAAGCACCGCATGCAGCGTATGGGCCGCCTCTCACGGGCCGCCACCTCTGCCGCGCTGAAGCCCACGCAGATCCGCTTCAGTTCGGTCAGCAATTTCGCGACCGGAACGGGGCACTGAACGTATGCCGCCCCTAACCCTCCCGGTCCCACACCAATGCCTCCAGATTTAATGTGCTCGCGAGGGCAATTCCCCGCGCGAGCGATGGCCTCCTCTAATAACCAAGGCGTGACCGAGTCGTCAAGTCCTGTGACACGAATATCTCCTTTCTTCACAGGCCTGGCGACCTCGGCCACGCCTGTTAACACTGCGCTGAGGGCCAAAGCTAGCCGGTCGGCCTTCTCGATGCCCTCCGGCCCTGGCGGCAGCTCCAACAGCCGGGCATCGCTGGCCGTCCGGATTATCTTGAGACCCTCCTTGAGGCCCATCACTTGCAGGTCCACCACCTTCGCAGCCTGCTCAAATACCTGGCGGTACGTCACCCCATTTGCGACGGCCCCGGGCAGTAGCGTCACCATCACTGCTGCTGCCTTGGCCTCAACTAGCGGGACCGACTTCCTGGGAGGGGGTCTTCTAGCCGGCGCAGATCTCCCTTGGGGAGCAGAGTGTTGAGGTGCGGGGGTCAGGGCAGGGTATCCCCCTGCTCCTCTCGCGCCCCTCCCTCTGCCCCTGCCTTTCCTACCACTTCCCACTACTGTCCATTCACCCTGATCCTCTTGGGTGTAGAAGGTGGCAGTGGGGGGGGTCAACCACATTGGGGGGATCGGAGCCATCCCCTGTCTTCTAGGGGCTCTCTGAATGCCAGAGGGGCCCGGTTTCGAAGATGGGCGCGGAGGTCCCACCACTTTGGCATACGACGGGGCGGAAATCACCGCCGTCGGGAATGGCTCACACTCCATCTCCAGGGGCTCCGTCAGGTCGTCGGAGGCCCTGGGAGGAGCAGCCGTGGGCGGCGTGATACCCGAAGTCCCGGGTGCCGCCTTATTTCTTTTGTCCGCGGCGAGTGGCGGACGGATGATCGGGGGGGGGAGAAGGCGGTCCTCAAGGCCCGCGAAGCGGGCGTTGATGAACTCCCCCATTGACAGGATTATGGAGCGCTTCAGCTCCTCCACGTCGAATGAGGGAGATTCTTTGGTGGTGCTCCCCCCCTCTTTCTGGGGCGGGGGCCCTCCGTCACTAGCCGCGGCCACCTTAGCCGCAGCTTCCCTGGCAGCGGCCTCCTTGGTCGCGGCTACTTCTTTGGCGCTGGCCTCCTTGGCCGCAGCCTTATCCTTGGCCGCGGACTCCTTGGCCACGGTCTTCATATCTTCGAACTCCCTACGGTATGCTCGAATCTCGGCCCGTAGTGAGTCCACCTCTCTCTTGAGCTTCAAATTATCGAGGCTCAATTTTCTCGTTTCGGCGTCGACGGTCCTCCTGGAGAGACTCTCGGTCACCTCCATAAGGGCCGCCGCCGCCTCTTTCAATTTCTTGATGTAACCCCCCTTGAGGTTCCCCGAGGTCTGGGCAACGTTATAAATCGCTGCCACATGGACGCCGGCCATGGTGCGGAGTTCCTCCGCATTCAAAAGGTCGACGTCAGTGACCCTCGGATCCATCTCGGGGGGTACCTCTGTTACTGCAGGCGGAGAGGCCTTTGTCTTCTTCTTGGAATTCTGGCGAAGTTCGCTGACAAAGGCCTCTGCCTGAGCCTCGACATCCGCAGTCTGTTCGCGGGATAGCGTCGTTCCGACGCTAACTCCTCTATGACGGGCCCCCAGGAGCACCTTGGTGCGCCGGGTCCCTGGCCTCTGGGTGTCCTCCTGGGTCACCACCTTTCTACCCAACTCGTCAGAGTCGGAACCAACATCCTCTCCGCGGGAGCGTGCATTGGTCCGTTTCCGGACCTCGCACACTCCCGAGGCACGACCCTGCACCGGGTCGGCCATTACTGGCTCTCCCTCCCCATGGGGGTGGAGAGGGATGAGTCCGGAGCAAACAACGAGTCCAAATCACGCGCAAAATCAAAGTCCAATAAGAAAATCCAAGTAAAACATTCAAATGCAGAGATCGATCAAAAACCAAATTTTACCAATTCGGGCAGAAGCCCTCCGTCACCGATTATACTCAAATCGCAAAAACATAGGCGAAAAATTCTTAAAAATTCGAGCGCACGTCCGCTCCGTACGACTGCCAGAGCGGGAATGATACTGTAATGTATGTTTTAACTGTTATTATACCCTGCGACCTGCACTTGATCACAAGTAATTTTACGACAATTTATTTAACGATGTTAATTGTTGCTGTCGTCGGCGGATTATGGGTTCTGAGGAGGGCCAGTCGTCACTGCTCTGGGTGCTGTTCCTTTTATATAATTAATGCAACACGGAGGATATTTACGGGGTTTATTATTACTCTTCAGTACCAACCTCTATCAATCCTTACGAAATTATGAAGTGTTCGCGTCAATCAAGAAAACTCGTCACAGAGCACATCATTATATTAATTAACGTTTATATGATCTAAGATAATACGTGAATGCTATATAATAGTACATTGTGGATAAGAATACATTATTTGATAAAAAATGAATTACTTATTTATTTTAAAGGGGATTGGGTAAATTTGTTCGGAGGTTGGCATGAATTTTTATGAGCGGCCACTTTTTTAGCTATTACTATTTAATAGTTCTATACTTGAGATACAAGAATATTAAAAAAACTTGGTCCTATGTTACATCGGACCCGAGCTATTTAATACGTGAAGCAAAAACTTTGTACCCCTTTTTACTTAAATTGCACAGATGGAGGAGTATGACATTTCGCACACTTTTTAGTTTATATAGAAAAGGAGTGTAGAATGCTAATATAAAATATATATATATATATATATATAAAATAAAAAAAATCTTTTCACTACTATGTATTTAGCACACACACGCACATATACTCTTTTATTTATTGTTAAAGTCAGTTTAACAGCATAGCCTTGGCGAAATCTGTGATTATAGAAGTATGTGTCTTTGACAACAGAACCGTAATAATGTTCAAAATTATAATGTTAATTAATTGTGGTGGAATTTCGACCACTGGGCGACCACTAGTACTAGTTAATATAATAGGAGATAACACAGATAATACTTATATGGGAGAGAATTTATTTGTGTCCGAGTTCTTCTATTATATTAATTATAGATAATACTTTATATATTGCCCGCTGTTGTCCGCGTTATAAGATGTTTCTTGACATTTAATATTAATTCGAATTTATCTTCAAAATCATAATTATTTGTAGCAGTTTATATAATATTTAAACTATTATTTTTGTTACTTTAGGTGCGGGTTGGATTTCCGGAAATTCACCCTTTTATTTGTCAGTTTGGTCTTTGTAGCCTTTTCCAAGTAAACCAATGCCCTTATTCTGTAATCATAATTGTAAAAAGCTCCTCCCTCGTTATTCATAACATTTAGACGGTTTTTTTTTTGCTATTATTTATTGAGTTATACGAGGTTTATAAGCTCTTTAGAATTTAAGTTATTTTAATAATCGCCTTCAGAATAATAAATGATATTCACGCCAATGACTCAAAAGTTTCTGAACATTCATTTACAATTTGTTGCTTTGTTGAGATCACCAAATCCTATCTCGCGATATCATCCCACTTAATATTCTAGAAGCTTGTGCTTGATCTAGAGTATCTTTATTCATATTAAATTAAAAACATAAATAAGGTTATATATAGCTCTTCTATCTGAGTAACAACTGCCTAGTTATCGGTTGAGCGGCATAAAGAACTTTTATCTTTTTACTTTTTATCTTATATATATACTTACTAGGATATAATCGGGACTTCGTCGACGCTTGACTTGAAATACCCACAAGATTACCAGGACACAAAGTATCGCAGCATATAAACAGAATTTAATTATCGTTTAAGTGTCAAACTGTCGGAATGAGCAATATTTTATGCATCCGAACAACTTTAACCGCTCCTGGGAAAATTGCCGCGGGATTCCCAGGATTAAAACTAGCGCAGAGTTTAAGTCTAAAACCGCATGGAAATCAGCCAGTGGTTTTTACGTAAATCCCGAACTAATAGACAGGAAATCTAAAAAAACTTGAGAATAGCTTAGGTTATTACTTAAATTTTATGTATATAGCGAGCGCGTGGGTTATAGTGAGAGAAGAGGAGCCTACCTACCGCTGCCGTATGCGTGAGAAAATGGGAAGCCAGACAGACTAGCGCCGTAACGCGTTACGTAACGAAGCGGTTTACCATCCCCCAAGAAGTTATCACTTCAGAACTGCATCTTGTTATCCATCGTTTATATAGTATTTTCCGGTTGTTTTTTAAATAGCCTTGAATGTACAGAGTCGACATGTTCAGAATTTTATAATATTACTAGCTGTCCCGGCAGACGTTGTCCTGCCATGAAGAAATACAATTTAGAACCCGATTGCAGCGCCATCTACAGGGTGCAACTGTGAATCTAAACCATCGTCGAATCCACATGAACACACACAAAAAAACCATTCAAATCGGTCCAGCCGTTTTGAGGAGTTCACCGTTAACACACGTACAGAAGAATTATATATATAAAGATACATGTGATCAAAACTAGCCCTTTTCCTGTAAGATGCTAGCTTGCCTACACATTTATCGTTATTATTTATTTATTATTGCATTAAGTTTATTCAACCCAGCAACCCTTACTGAGCACGATCTTGATTGACCCTATTATAGTCTTGAGTGTTGCGATAAATACAGTTGTTCATAAATTTGCATTATAAGGTAATAAAGCCCATGGCTTACTTGCCGCGAGTGCCAGGCTCATTTAAGCTCGACCGCTTGCTAGAGGGAAGAATATAAATGATGGTATATATTTAATTGATATTTATCATCAAATTTATGTTTAAAACATTTTAATCGTTTATTTTTCGAAGAACAGCATCGTTCCGTGCAGGAACGGAGAAAGAATACAATTTCCTGTGGCCTGGCGTCCTGTCTTAAGACGCGACAAAACAACCTCATTAATAATCTAGATAGAGCAGTGTTTTTCAACCTGTGGGTTGCGACCCCTCGGGGGGTCACAGAGCCTTGCTCGGGGGGTCGCCGGCATTATATTTATTTATATTTATACTCATACTCATATTTACTACTTTCAAAGCTCAGCAGCTTTTCGCAGAGTATAGGCCGTAATAATGAATATAGGTAACAAAATAGGGAAAGACACAAACGTTGTCATATAAGTTAATAACTTTTTGTCTGTCTTTGGCCCAAGGGGGTCGCCAAAAATTTTCAACCTGTAAATGGGTCGCGTATTTTAAAAGATTGAAAAGCACTGATCTAGAGTATGCCGGCATAACAACCTGAAGTTGTGTTTTTTTTTTTTTTTTTTTTTGAGGCGGGGAAAAATGACTATCCGATTTACGCACTCTCTGGGCCGTCACTAGGAAACGGCACGAATCCACGGGGGGCGATAACGCTAGCAATTGTATGCTCTACTTGCGCTTCGTCCGCTATGGATTACACAGAGGAGTGTGGAGACTCCGAGCGATGCCGCACGGGCGAGCAACCTCAATACCCACTAAAAAACCCCTCCTCCCTTCGCGGCCCTGCGCTTTGATGTGAAGGAAAGACTGAGATGTAGAACATAGTTACTCAGCAGTCGATCCAGCGCATAAAGTGCTGAAGTGTGCCCCGGGAGAACACACTCCACTACGGAACGGGGGTAGTTGTTAAGTCCCTTGCTTTAACCTAGTAGCTAAGGGCCCCCATCGTTCCGGATCCTACCTCAGGGAGGGAAGTAATGCGCGTACCTGCCTCTCCGGGTGCCGGCTGAAGGCCGGCGACCTCGAGAAGAGACCGTAGCACGCGCCCTAGGACTTCGCTCCCTATCCCTTTCTGCGGCCTCTTTCAGAGACATAACTGCCTCACAAAAAGAAACCGCAGCATCCCAGCGGTCGTCGCTCTGCAACATGGCCGTTACCAAATCGCCGAGCGATGCGACGGCTCCTAACTTTGTCTCGAGCTCGAAACGCTGCGGCGCCCAGGCAGCGCACTCGACAAGCGTATGAAACGCCGTATCGGGTGCGCCACACTGTCGGCAATCCGGAGAAGGCAAGCAGCCCACAATGCGAAACAGATACTGATCGAAACAACCGTGTCCGGTCAGTATCTGCGTCGTCCTGAAGGTGAGGGTGCCGCTAGTGCGGTTAACCCATTCCTCCAGTTGCGGCCTGATTGCGTCCACCGTAAAGCCGCCGGCCGCAGGGTGTTCGAGGTCACGAGACCAGTCGACGAGGCAGGAAGCGGTTTCCCGCTTCCTGACCGTCTCTATCTCGACTTGACAGAAGGTCAGTCCTCTAGCTAGGGCATCCTGCTGGGTACGACGAACCCTGGACAGGACGTCTGCCTGGAGAGGCCAGGGCAGCTCGCCTGCCAAGAGTGTCGCCGCCGTCCAAGACACTGTACGATACCCACGTATGGTTCTCACGGCCAGAACCCGCTGCGCCCGGTGCAGCAGGGTTCGATTGTGGCGGTGAAGCGACTCGAACCAGACGGGGGCACCGTAAAGGGCCATACTCCTCAGGATGCCAGAATATAGTTTCCGCGTCGCACCCCCCGGCCCCCCCACGTTGGGAAGAAGCCTTGAGAGTGCGCCCGCGGAACTCACGAGTTTGGGAACTAACTGCTCAAAATGCGCTTTGAACAGCCATTTCCCGTCTAAGACTAGCCCAAGATATTTCATCGTGGGCCCTACTCTGATCGCCACCCCCTGGACTGTAACGGACAGATCCGGGGGTGGATTACGAAACTTCCTATGGAACATGATGGCCTCCGTTTTCGCGGGGGAGACCCTCAAGCCCAGCCTAGCTATTCTGTCTACGACTATCGCCAACCCGTCGTTGGCGACGTCCACGGACTCCGCGAATGACGCGGCGCGTGCCGTGAGTAGGGTGTCGTCCGCGAAGCAGATCAGCCCTACCCCGGGCCTGACCGTCACCCGAAGGATCCAGTCATAGCCTACGTTCCAAAGGATCGGCCCGAGGATCGACCCCTGTGGAACGCCGCACGCGACACGTCGCCGACCTAACTCGTGATTGACGGACTCACCGCCCTCCCAAAGGACGTGTCGATCCCGCAGGTACTCGCCTAACAGCCTCGTGAGGTACGGGGGGACTCCGTGTGCACGGAGCCCCTCCCTGATCGTCTCATGAGGGAGGCTGTTAAAGGCGTTCGCTATGTCTAGCGACACCGCAAGAACGACGTCCTTCGCTTGGACAGCTTCGTCCGTCACCGTTCGCAGCGTCTCGAAGGCGTCCATTGTGGACCGCCTCCTCCGAAACCCGAACTGCGTATCTGATAGCCCCGGCTCCACGGTGTCTAGATGCTTCACGAGCCGCTCCGCCAAGATCTTCTCGAAGACCTTGGCGACCTCGTTCAGCAGCACTATGGGCCTGTAGGCGGACGGATCGTCGGGAGGCTTAGTACCTCCCTTGGGAAGAAGGCACAGACGCCCCTCCTTCCATTGCGACGGGAACCTACCTGCGCGAATACAGGCTTCGAAGAGGTCCCGCAGCTGGCTGCGTAGATGTTTTGCAGCCAGGAAGAGGAGGCGACCGGGGACCCCGTCGGGTCCCGGAGCCGTCTTCCTGCCCCGGAGCCGGTCCAGGGCAACGTCGAGTTCCCCCTCGGAGATGGAGTGAGGCTCCTCGTCCGTGGGGGTGTCGGGAATGGGTGGACCCATACTGGGGGGAGTGAAGTTCCCCGGATCCGGGAAGAGCCCATCGATCACCGAACGGAGCACCTCGGGTTCGAGCGTTTCCGTAGCCGTGGAAGTGCAAGGCCGCAACTTGTTGCGGGCCCCACGGTACGGACGCCCCCAAGGGTCCCGATCGAGCGTCTCGAGGAGCTCGGCCCGAGCCCGGGCTTTCGACTGCAATATCGCAATCGAAAGGGCCTTTCTGGCCTCCCTAAACTCTCCCACGAGTCCATTTTCCGCGACATAGTCCGGAGGACGGCGCGCCCTGCAGCGTTTGAGCCTGCGGCTGATGATGCGAACTGCCTTTCGCATCTCGCCGAGCTTCTCGGTCCACCAGTGGACCGCCTGCCTGCACGAAGGCTGCCGTTTGGAGACGCGTGGCATCGCAGCGTCGCAAACCCTCGTCAGGGTCTTGCGCATGTGCTCTGCCTGCGTGTCCAAATTCGCGAAATCGGCTGGGTAGGCCCAGCTTTCCGTACATGCCCACTCCTCGGCCTGCTCCGGATCGAGCTTGGTAAGGGCCCAACGCGGGAGGAGAGGGGGGCGACGTTGAACAGGGCTCGGACCGGAGGAGGGGGTCGTTAGCTCAAATCTGATATACCGATGATCAGAGAGCGACTCCACCTCCTCCAGCACCCTCCATCCGGTCACTCTGCGGGCGGCCGCATGAGTGGCGAATGACAGGTCGATGATCGATCCACCCCGTGCGCGTACGCAGGTCTGGACCGACCCCTGGTTCAATATTGTGAGGCCGGCTTGAAGAGCCCAATCCTCAACTGCCCGACCCCTAGGGTCCGTGATGACGTTTCCCCAGGATTGGTGCTTCGCATTAAAGTCGCCCATCACGAAAGTCGTTTTGGGTGACAATCTGCGAACGGCAGCCCCGACGGCGTCCAAGTGAAGCTCGAACTCCGCCAGAGGGCGGTTTCGCGAGAAGTAAACGCCGATGACGACGATACTCCCGCTTTCCGCCACCGCATAGCCCTTTCCTCTTTCGAGACACGTAAGCGGTGTACCAGATCCGGCCCTGGCCACCACCGCTACCGTGTCGTCGAGGTCGCCAACCCAGTTGCCGGCGGGGGAACGTAATACGGCTCGCTGATAACGGCCAAGTTCGCTCGCCACTCCGCCATCGCCTGCAGGCACAAGTCCTGGGCGGTGGGGGAGTGGTTTACGTTGGCCTGAAAAAACGCTGTAGCGGGTGTACTAGGCATTGGAGGTGTCCATTGCCTGCACAGCCGTCGCCGCAGTTGCAGCCGCACCTCGTCTCGTCCGCGGGTGGACGAATTTGCCCTTTACGAAGGGAGGTAGGCAGAACCTCGCCAACGTAGGATGGGCAGCGTTAAGGCCCCCCGCCGCGCACGCCACGCAGTGGGGTTTTCGTGCCTTACAGTCCGGAATCCTGTGTCCGCTTTTACCGCAGCGGAGGCACAGTTTGGACCGGTCCGGGCACGTATCCGGGCACTGTTGGGCGCTATGACCGACGTTGAAACAGCGGTAACAACGTATCGGTCTAGCCTCCATTGCCTCGACCCAACCTGAAGTTGTGTTCCGGCATTAGTGGCCAAGTACCATACTCCCTCAAGAGAGCAGCAGCGCATTTGTAACGCTTTTGTCTGTATTTGAAATGTCCATAGGCGATGGTAACGGCTTACCATTAGGTAGGCCGTCTGCCTGTCTGCTGAACTCGTGCAATAAAAGAAAAGAATATTACATTTCACTTAATGAGAAAAATACATCGGATATACGTAATACAATACAATATGTATTACGTATATGTAGTTGTGTGAATATGTATGTAGCCAACTCAATTATCAACTATATATACTTACTATATGAAAAGTCAATAGTTTGGGACAAAGCTAGCTGACCCGGAAAACTTTGTACCGCCTCAAAATTAATAAATAAAAAGCTGAATTAGTTGTTATGGAGCTTATAAATAAAATAAATCATAAATAAATTCATATAAAGTATGTAACAAATCGCTTCCAGAGGGAAGCGTGTCCAGGTCCAGAAGGCTGGCATATACGAATATATATATATATATATATATATACATATAAAATTAATACGTGAAGCATACACTTTGTAACCCTTTTTTCGAAAATTGCGCGGACGGAGGAGTATGAAATTTCGCATACTTGTAGTTTCTATAGAGAAGGAGTTCAGAATAATTTTTAAAATTATGCATAAAAAATACATTGAATCAATAAAACACGGATATACTCTTTTGTTTATTGTTGCCTGGACGTAATCTGTGATTATAAAAGTGTATGTAGTCTTTAACTACCATCTTTTATGGTCGAATTTTGACCACGGACGACTACTCGTCGTCAGACTAGACATTTAATATTTGTATCTGTCAGATAGTGTTTAAATAAGATTTTCTACATATTTTTTAAGTCTTGTTTCAAAAATTGATGGAGATACTCTTATCACTTAAGACTTTATCCCTATATACAAGAGATTCATCGACTACGTGCAATGTTGCGGCTTCATCTCCGTTAGTCTTAAATATTTAGACTGTGGTCGAATTGGTTTTATTTAACGCGTTTAAAAATAAACACGTTATTTATCAATAATTAACGTCATTGATAATGTCGGATCTCAATTGACGCTTTAAGCCCATCGCCTCATCTGCGTGAAACGGCCTATATCTGTAACACTATCGCAGATGAAGCCGCTCAACTACGTAAAATCTATGTTCATATTTACATTACAGATAAATATGAACTTAATGACAAGAGCTATGAATGTCAAAGAAGCAAGTGAGGTGTGTAAGAATAAGCCTACATGGCGCTCTGTTGTTCGTGCCTACCTCGCAAGGGACCTGGCGTGAAGTTATGTATGTATGAACTTAATGATGAAGAGAACAAAATTTGTATTATTTTCTTCATAAGGGGCGATGTGTATTTGCTGTATTGGTATTGGTTCAAGTTTGCGGAGTGGACAAAGTTTTTATGAAGGTATTAAAGTTAAAAGTTGACCTAACAATCAAACTGTATAAAGAAAAGTACGTACGTTGCAATGCAAATTTAGCTGCACTGATTGTTATTTACAATCTTGCAGTGCCCCAGGTGTTTCCAATAACAACTTTTGAAGCGCATAACTTTTCTTAAAGCCGCCTTCTGTGTACCCATCTTTGATTAACTCCCGCCTTCGTTTAATAAGTTCAGTTGTGGATTTAATTTGGAATATCAAAACGAGAAACTGAGTAACTACAATCTACTTATTGCGTTTTTAGATATTAGTATGTTTGTCTAACTTAGCTCCTAGGAAAATTAATTATACTTATAATCAATATATTGTTACGAACGACAAAGAACAATTCACACCTGCACTTTATTGTCTTTCGGCATTTGGACTTCTTTTGTTTGCATTGTGTTTGAAATTTGTAGTTAGACAAATATCCTATTGTGTATTGTAATTCTTTATGGCAGGCATTAGCCAGGTGTGATTCTTAGAAATAATTGTTATGCGGTCGAGTATTGTGTCGAGATATATTGTATTGGTGCAGTATAAAACAATGCCCCAAGTGAGAGGTGAGGCAGTTAAGCGACAATCGCAAGCTAGGCAAGATATGTGTGTGTACATTCGATAAGGTATATAGTGACGGATTTTGCGCATGTTGTTGAAACGTGCATTACGTTTGTACTGATCGCGTCCAGTTATATTTGTAACTGTGTTATACGTATTTGTATAGTTCTAATAAATTCTATAGTAATTCCAACGGCATTTTAATTCGACTCCCGTAACTTGTAACAATATAATTATTTTAATTCAATTCGAGCACTTTTTGTTTCTTTTATAAAAAAAACTTTACCATTCCTTTGGGCCATTCAAACACAATTTGATACAGGGCCCGTCTAAGGCAAGCTGCGCCTGATCAAGATAATGATTCCAGCATGGCTTTACCACGTAAAGGCGGCGCAAAGCGTGGCCCACGTGGGCCATCGCCTATGCTCTACCACTTCGCACTTTAAAGACAGAACGAGTATTTTTTTTTTGTCGCTCTTAAAATGTCGAAAAATTGTATTCGTCCTAAAACAATAATCTTTACTCATAACAATCAACACATCCGCGGAATCTATTATGGAAAACCGCCGCCAGTGAGGCATTCTGTTAGAAAAACAATTGAGTTTTTCAAATCCATCTTTTTGCGTTACGAGAGCGCCTCACAAATACCCGTGCGGGAACGGAGAGTCTCATAAGAGGCGACAAAACAACCCACAGCCAGGTGGTAGGGTATTTTCCCGACTGGATAACTACCACTCCTGGTCTAGAGTATGCCGCCATAACATCCTTGAGTTCCCACAAGAGAGCAACCGCGCATTTGTAGCACCTTTGGTGTTGCAAAATAGACGATGGTAACCGCTTTCCGTCAAGTCAGGCATTCTGACAGGCAGTTTGCTGGACTCATGCAAAAAATAAAATAATAAAAATTACGTTGCTCGCATGAAATTTAAGTCTTGCTCCGCCACTGCTATCACGTCAAAGACAACAAACACCTTTTAATTTCTAACTAACTATAATTTTAGTCTAGATATTATTAGAATTCATTGTAGTAAAAATTTATCGGCATGACCGCTATAACATAAGTGTAATTTCTAACTTCAGGTTATTTTATCTCAAAATCTTGTGGTCAAAGTAAGGGTAAGTGCAATTGGAATATAATGACCTTCTAACAAAGGCCCACACTTAATATTTCACTCACTAAAAGTTGGTGCTGGAATGAAAAATGAACTATTTCTGACACCGGTTTTATTATTCCTTAAATGTTCATACAAAGTACTTTCTGCTCCTCAACCGATCTTTATTTACGTATTTTCACATTATTCTGTAAAGAATCAAAGCTACCAAAGGTATTCAAGTTACCATAACAATTTTCTTCTACTATTAAACACAAATCACTCTCAGAAACGGAACAAAGTAACCTGATTACTTTGAACTCGTCAGATTAAAATTTCCAAACCAATTTGAGTTTAAAGGGAAGCTGCTATTAATACTTTGTTGATTAATTTTTCAAATAGAGGCTTCAAAGTGGCCTATTAGTGTAAACGGATTAGTAATATAACATTAAGGTTATGGTGTTTTGGAGCTCAGCAATTGGCAACTAGGCCCCCCATAAAACGGCACCACTCATCCCTGTCTTCCGATTTTCTCATCCAGCGCCTACCGGCGAGCTTGCATAGGTCGTCGGCCTACCGGGCTGAAGGACGTCCGACACTACGTTTACCGAGACGCAGTTTTGGACTCGTCTGCTGCATCGGCCATCGGTCCTGCGACAGACGTGACCGGCCCACAGCCACTTCAACTTGCTAATTTTGCGAGCTATGTCGATTACCTTGGTTCTATTGGTATCCTCATTTCTAATTTTATGCATAAGAGAAACACCCAACATAGCTCGCTCCATAGCTCGTTAACCTGTGGACCAATCCTGCGGTCAGTATCAATGTCGCGGCCTCGTACATGACGGGGAGGACGCACTGCTAGAAATTTTTTGTCATTAAGCATTGCGGAATGGTCGACGAGAAGACTTGATGAAGCTCTCCAAATGCTGCCCAGTCCAACTGAATCCTCCTATTAACTTCCCGTCGAAGTTATACCTGTATTTTCTGTCCAAGGTAGACATATTCCTGCACATCTTCCAGAGGGACGCCATCGACGTTTACCGGTCCCGGCATGACGTGTTCATTGAACATGACCTTTCACCTTGTCCAAATTCATGCCGAGGCCGACCCGGCGGGAAGATTCATTTAAGCTGCTCATCATTTTGGCAAGTTCGGCGAAGAGAATTGAAGGGATCAATTTGAGAAATTGTTTAAAGAATGTCGTGAGATTTAAGTAAGCATTAGCTACGTAGGCAAAGCTCTAGTCCTATTTTGCTATCGATGTCCGAAAAGACTAAGTAAAGACAAGTACAGAAATAATAAAATTAAGCTGAATTAAATAAATTGAAGTTGTAGATTAAGTGGAGATTGAAAAGATAGGTATTAGCTTTTTTCTTGTAATATTTTATGTTGCACTGTCTTTTTTAAATGTTTGCTTATACGCAAACTATCAGACGGGTCCACTTGATGGCAAGTGGCTACCGTCGCCTACCTCGTTGAGACTTTAAATATATGTTTACGCCTTTTTGAACCCCATATTGTCCATAGCTTGCTCACGGCATTAAGAAACAAGTACCACGTACTGTGGATAATTTCCAGGTGTCAAGGAAGTATGAATGAACTCCCAGTCGCCGACGAGCAGTGCGGTGGTAAAATGGCGACGTCGGTACCAAACCAAATAGCTCCTCAGAACACTGTCCATTCTACAGATCGTAGAACGCGTTTAGAGCGTCAACGGTCTTCTGAGACTTAAAGGTTCTAAACCGTGTGTAAGTTCGAGATCGTCGACAATAGGGACCGCTTGGCGCTGCAAGGATCTGTCTGTCTAATGTCTGGGGATAAACAGTTAGTACAGGATTTAGAATAGCCATCTTTCGGTCGTATTTCTATTTGATCACTTCAGGTAATGAGAAAAGTATTCGATTAACTATCCCATCTAGTATACACATATGGGAGCTGCATACGTCTAGTCATCGCAGCGGACCACGAACTACAGTAGTTCGTAGTAGTTCAACTACTGACTAGCGCAGTGCCAGTGCGGGAGCGCAGATATTAATAGTTTCTGTATCTCACTCGCACATCATCCGTCCCGCTCACATACTGTGCTATTATACATTGTACTAGCAGTACGACTTGTTAATATTTGTACTTAAAGGTTACTGTTTCCAAAATAAATCAGCTGCCCTATTCAGTCTAGGTTCCGCGGTCATAATAGCCGGGGACCTAAATTGCAAACACCCCTCTTGGAACTGCCCTATTGAAAACACCAAAGGCAAGGAGCTTCTCCGCCTCTCGGACAGGCTCCTCTTTGGCATTCTCGCCCCCTTAACCCCGACAAGATACCCGGACAGACCGGACTTACATAGCCCGAGCGTTCTCGATATAGTGCTACTGAGGGGAGTCTCTCTTCAGTTTCGCTCTATCGAAACACGGGACGACTTAGACTCCGACCACTTGCCGGTCGTACTCCAGTTAGGCCCCCCGACTGACTCGACACCACCGACGAAACCCGTCATAGACTGGCCCAAAGTCCGGGACTTGCTGGCAACAACAAGTTCCCCGGACTTGGACCGAATCCCAGACCCGATCACTTGCGCCCAGGACAACGATGTTGCCATCGAAGCCCTCACCAGCCACCTCCAAAGCGTGGTACGGGAGTCCACTCGGCAGGTACCTCTCGAGGACCACCGACTGCCACTCCCGGACGACGTCAGAGACCTGTTGAGGGAAAAGAGGGCAGCATTCAGAGCCTACGGCAGCTTCCCCTCTTTGGAGAATAAAGCCCACTACAGGGCACTCCAAAGACAAGTCAGACACCGTGTACAGGAAGTCAGGAACCAACGTTGGGACCGACTGTTAGAGGAGATCTCCCCAACTCACCAGGCTTACTGGCGACTGGCGAGATCTCTGAAAACAGAAACCCTCTCGAGTATGCCACCTCTCGTGAGACCCGATAACACCAAAGCGTTTGATGACGACGAAAAGGCGGAATGCCTCGCCGAAAGTCTCGAGCTCCAATGCTCCCCCAATACTACCAATAACGACCCGTCTCACCTATCGGAGGTAGACGCCGAGGTCGAATATAGGTCCTCCCTCCCGGCGGAAACCACACTCGAACCGGTCACGGTAGAGGAAGTACAGGATTTCATCAAAGCCCTAAAGCCCCGCAAGGCCCCAGGCAATGACGGAATCAGCCATAAACTTCTGAAAATCCTCCCCGCCCATCTTATCTTAATTATGGTAAGCATCTTCAATGCTGCCATAAATAACTGCCAATTTCCCAAGGCCTGGAAAGAAGCGGAGGTCATTGGCATCCGCAAACCAGGCAAATCGGCCTCAAAGCCCTCTAGTTACCGCCCCATCAGTCTACTCAGTTCACTGGGTAAACTGTATGAGCGAGTCCTCCTCACTAGATTGAGTGATTTTGCCTTCAGCAATAATCTCATCCCCCACGAGCAGTTCGGCTTTCGAGCTAGACACTCTTGCCCGCAACAAGTGCTCCGCATCACGGAGCACGTCCTCTCTCACTTTCAACGCGGCGGACGAAGACCCTGGCCGACAGGCGCAGTTTTCTTCGACGTCGCGAAAGCTTTCGATAAAGTTTGGCACAACGGGCGGATATACAAGCTGTATCAGCTCGGTGTGCCGGACCGACTCGTCCTCATTCTACGGGACTTCCTCAAAGATCGTAAATTCAGATTCCGAGTGGAGGGCACCCGCTCCTCCTCTCATACCATCTCAGCGGGAGACCCCCAGGGCTCCGCGCTCTCCCCCCTACTTTTCACGCTGTTCACCAGCGACATGCCACGGCACCCCCATACCCAGCTAGCCCTATATGCGGATGACACCGCCATTTTCAGTAGCGACCCCAGCAGATACAGAATCTGCAAACAGCTCAACACCGCCGTCAAAGAACTAGGCGACTGGTTCCGTAGATGGCGGATTGAGCTGAATCCCGAGAAGAGTGCAGCCATCATGTTCTCCCGCAGCTGCGTCTCACCCAACACCCGCCCCTCCAACCAACTTATGCCCATCAAGTTATTCGACCAAGTTATCCCCTGGGCTAACGAAGTCAAATATCTTGGGGTAATCCTAGACAGAGGCTTGTACTTCCACAAGCATACCAGAGCGGTCGGGAACAGAGCATACTGGATCCTCGGCCGACTCTATCCGATGATAGGCAAGAGGAGTAAGATGAGCCTTAGAAATAAGGTGACTCTTTACAAAACTTGCATCCGCCCCATCCTGACCTATGCGAGTGTGGTCTTTGGCCACGCCAGCGACGTTAACATCTGGAGACTGCAAAGAATCCAGAATCACTTTTTACGCGCTGCAGTCGACGGCCCGCGCTATATGCGGCTCGCCGACTTGCATCGCGACCTGGAGCTTCCCTCCATCAAAGACTATATAACTTCACTATCACGCAAATTCTTTGACCTCGCCCCCCATCACCCGAACCCTCTGGTGACGGAAACGGTCAACTATAAACCCACCCCAAACGCTCCCACGAGCAAACGCAGGCCTCGCAATATACTAATTGACGAGCCTGACGAAATCACACGTCAAATCGCGATTATGAACCCCCCGAGGCTCAGAACATCAGCCTGGCATAACAGACGCAGACACAACAGACGCCGGAGAGCCCCCGGCTCGAATCCCCTTACACAATCGTAAGACCCCACCAATCCATACTCATTACAGACACAAGTAGCCATACAAGATTAGCTTAGGCGTGTTGCTGGAGAATTTCTTCCGCCGCTTCTTCTCCTCCACGTATAACACGTTGCGAAGCGGTAGTAACGATAGACTAGGATCGGCTCCGCCGGCGGAGTCGATAACAAGTCCCCAAATTTTCACTTCAGCCTGTTGGCCTAGCTCATTCAGCTCTTTGAGGCCTGTTTCCAATATAGAGTCAATCCCCGCAGCGGTCGAGCCGAGGTCGAACCTCACAGGAGGTGCCTCCTCGAGCGTGCTGCTTCCGGGCTGAACGCCTCCGCTCCCACGGAGTCGGGAAGCCCCCAAAGCCCGGTATCGCTGAAACAGCCATCTGCGGCTATTCAGCTGAATCAGCTCCTAAAAAAAAAAAAAAAATCAGCTCACATCAGCACTCGACAGTGAATACTTCTTGAAGCCATCTGAAGTATCATTTAACCTCTGCCTCTCGCTGCTACAAACATAGTAACAATATTTGAACATCTCACTAATTTACTTTAGGCTTATATTAAGACCATGCAAATTAAGTCTCAAATTATGCAATAGCTTTTGACAAATTAACATCTGACGTTAACTCAATAGAATTCAAATTAGCATACAGTTAAGGCGTATAAACCTCACCCATGCGACACCTAGGCTTAGCACAAATAATTTTTAAACAAGGTCTGTTGTTCAGTGACCCGAATAACATGCTAAAATTTTTCAATCAAGAGATTTAGAATTTAGATAATTATCATCAGATTTAACAAAAAAAAAACCCAGTTAGTAATAAATTTTTGAGAATCATCAAAACAACATATTTTATCCCTGCTACCCTTGTTACCTAGCTCAATCGAGTTTTCGTAAAAAAAAATTTGGGTGTCTTTTCAAAATGAAGCTATTCACGAAAAATTTGCTTGATAGTAATCAAGTGCAAAAACGGTCCATGTATCCTGGACTATTTTGTATTAAGTTTCCACGAAAATATAATTAAAAGATTGGCTAAAAGCAAATCATATTTACAACATTGTCTAGGCTTTCAGGCAGCCTAAATTAAATATCTTAGATAAACACTAGCTGCGCCCACGGTCTCTCCCGCGTGGTGATTGAAAATCGTCATAATTCCAAAATAAAATATTTTTTCTAAAATAAAAGTAGCCTAAGTTACTCCTTATTACATCAGCTACCTGCCAATAAAAGTACCGTCAAAATCGGTCCAGCCATTTCAGAGATTAGCCGGAAGAAACAGACGGACAGACAAAAGTTGTAAAAACGTTATTTTGGTGTATGTACCGTATATATGTTCATATGCATGTCGTAAAAAGCGGTTATTTCAATATTACAAACAGACTCTCAATTTTATTTATATGTATAGATAAAACAACATGGACTTAAAAAATTTAATTAGTTCTCCTCTAGTTTATTCTCAGTATTAATTTTAAGTTTGTTTGAATTTCCATGTGTAACCATTAAAATGTATTTAGGTATTTTCGTTTGTCATAAAACTTGTTTTCAAACAGCTGATTACAAATGGACGATACCTAGGGCCTTGTTGCCTAATAAAGCAATGGGTCTGCCCACGATCGCCATATTATAGTTACATTTGAACAGAACACTGCCTGGCAACATCTGTTCGAATTGCCGTGTCTAAGAATGCGGTAATATGATTGTAATGCATGAAAAGAGTGCTCTTTAAAAGGTAATCCATGCATTACTATCTTTGGACGTGGTGAAATCATGTTTAGTATGAAAGACATACCTGTCTGTATAATGGAATGTAATAACTGCGAGTCTGCCTTTCTTTTGCGTTGACGCCTTATTTTTAAATGAAACAAAATCAATTGCTTTTTATTTTAAGACTAGCTGCAGCACTTCGTCCGCGTCCTAATTTTAAAAGCAGTCTAAGTTACTCCTTACGACTTCATCTGCCTGCCAGTCAATGCCCCGTCAAAATCGGTCCAGCCGTTTAGAAATTAGCTGGATTTTTTTCACGGAACTTTAATCTTAAAAGTAACCTATGAAAGTAACACATTTACGTTATAACATCAGATATGTGTCAGTGAAAGTCCCGTCAAAATAGATCCAGCCGTTTAATAGATTACCCGGAATATCCAGATATACATACAAATTTTGTAATAATTGCTTTTTCTGTATCTCACTGGTTCAAATTATCCCCCCTGATTTGTTTCACAATTTTATTCTGACATTACAAATAAACACTTCTACTTTATTTATCTGTATAGACGGCGCAAAAGTCCTTTATTCAAGACTTTTTGGCGGGAACTGAAAGGAGATGTTGTGCTGTGCAGTCTTTTTTTTCTGAAAATGTGTAAAATTACTCTAAAATGAACAATAGTTGTAGGATATTGATAGTTTTTGAGTAGTGATTTATGTGTTTAGTGAGAAGTGTGAACTGTATAGTCAAATATGGCCTTTTGAGTTGTCACAAGAACTCCGTTGAATGGCACTAGCTGATTACCTACAGTTCAGCTGTGCTACACATAGGCTTAAGAAAATGAAAAAAACTACATGTATATTATAAACTAAGATCTGGCTTAAAGGCCTAGATGCCAAGCCATAAACCTAAATAAAATAAAATAAAGTCCTTTATACAAAATCAGTTCAAACAGTTGTGGCCAGTACTTATTAGAAATTTAAATTAAATATGCGTGATTTTATGACCCGAATATGTGTATACCTACCCAATATGGAGTATATTAGGTATATATCCAAAAGTAAAGTAATAAGTAGCACCATGTTAAGTATATATTCAAACAAAATTATTTGTATATATCCAAATAATTGACATTTTTATTACTTGCGTAATAGTAAATCGCATAACTCCCGCTGCTACTAACGGCTTAATAAAACACATATGTTCCATACAGAATTACATAAGTGGACAGCAGCATCCGGGTCAGGAATGTCTTGTGTTAAACCAGGAAGGCCGTATAAGGTTGCGCTGCTTTTTTTGTGCCGTCCCGTTACTCGATCAGTTTGTGACATCACATCTCCAGTTACTTACATCCCGCTTTACGAGACCATATTTATGTGTGTTCAATTAAAGCAGTTTGTACTGATCCCTAATAAAGTCGAGTGGGAATACTTGGGTATTCTACAACTGTAAGACCACATACTAAGAATATTTCGGTATGATTTTTCTCTATAATACCTGTAACTGATATATGATAGAAGCGCCCCCCCCCCCACAGAATTAATTCTGCATCGGATTTAAATTCTGAAATCATCTGAATGCATTCACAAATACCATTAATACAAATAAGGTAAGATAAACAAGTACAGCAGAAAGGAACGAGTGATTCAACTTTGGTTGTGTCATCAGTGTTTATTCTTAACCCAAGTGATCCTTCGATGTGGTTTTATTTCACTTTTTCTATGAATGTATGATGTTATTGATCCTAGAATAGACTCATGGACAAATAACAGTGCAAGTAGCATGAAAGATCTCATGAGCAAACTGCACTCACTAAGCGGATTTTATGGCGTATTGCATCAAAATAGTCAGAGCTGTAAATAAAAGAAATAAAGATACATAACCTACGAATTATTTATATAATATAGGTTATATAATACAAACGTAATAATACATAGATGATAATAATAAAATAGAATAAGAGTGTGTCAGTAAATAAATATATTATGGAAGTAGTGTGTAAGAGGTATTACCAATAGTACCACTGTCTTTAAAATAAAAGATAAATAAATAGATAAATAAGTACAATAGAATAAATAAAAGATAAACTAGTAAATATATAGTATAACTAGCTGTCCCGGCAGACGTCGTCCTGCCCGGTAAAAATAGGGGTTTGTCGCAGAGGGTTAATAATTTAGGGTTGTATGTATTTTTGTATGTTGTATCATAAAAAAATAGAAATTGAAAATTTTGTCTAAAAAATAAAAAAAAACTAGGGATGGACTACCCCTAACATTTAGGGGGATGAAAAATAGATGTTGGCCGATTCTCATAGATACCGGATAAGCACAAAAAATTTCATCAAAATCGGTCAAGCCGATTCGGAGGAGTATGGCAACGAAAACTGTGACACGAGAATTTTATATATTAGATAATAAATAGTGTTAGAGTTATTTATTTATTTATTGAGAAAACCAACAGCGAACACACCAATATAATATAAAACAGTTTACAATAAAAAAGTAAGGCCAATAACAGGTTTTCCTTATAAACTACCACTTTAGTAATAATTTTACAAACCAAGGTTAAGTAGAAATTAAACAAATAAAGTAAAGTACAGTAAAGTAAAGTCGGGTTGTGTTATGTAAAATTCAGCAAGTCATTAATAATATTAATAGTATATAGTATTATATGATGTAAATCATAAATACTATATACTAATAAATTATGCTACAAATACTCTGACTAGCATGTGCGCCAGGAGAAGGAGAATAAATACATAAAAATAAATAACAATGCATAAAGTCTGTTAATAGCTCTAAAAGGCTGTCCTTTATTATTTTATGGCGTATGTAGCACCCGGTATATAGAGTGGACGTTTTTTTTTAATTTTTATTCCATGAGTTCAGCACATAGGTAGATGGCCCACTTGATGGAAAGCGGCTTCCATCGCCTATGCGCATTTGCAGCCACCCAAACAAAGCTGCTATAAATGCGCAGTTGCTCTCTTAAGGGACCGGGACTGGAACCTGGCCATTAATGCCGGAACACATCTCAAGGTTGTTATGGTGGCATATTCTAGACCAGGGATGGTAGCCATCCAGTCCGGCAGATACCCTACCAATTGGCTGTGGGTTATTTTGTCGCTTTTACGGCAGGTTCCCGGCCGTAGGAAATTGTATTCTTTCTCCGTTCCTGCACGGATAGCATCTGCGTTAATGTTACAGACATAGGCCGTTTTACACAGATGTGGCGATGGGTGTAATGCATTATATATTATTATATGCGATGTTGTTTTTAATCTTTAATAACATTAAATATTGACAGATAATGTATGTGTATATACTAATGTGGCTATTCGATTACGACGTTGTTTTTAAATAGTTGAATAAGACGCTTTCGGTAACAGTGAATATCTTTTATATTATAGGAGATGCGGCATCAGCATTGACAAGATACATTTGTTCACAGTCACTAACACTATATATAGATCTTTTGGACCATAAATATCAGGAAAATATGAATGAGAATGTGAAAAATGAGAAGTGAAAATGATTACGTCTTGACAATTTTCAAAATGTGCTACGAAAGATAAACGGAAGATTTCAGAAATAATTATCACACCGAAACAAAGAAGAGTGTTTAAGATCTTTGATTACGCAAAGTGCTAAAAGTTGCGGCTGAGGTTGTTTAATTGAATAACTCATTTTGTTAGCAACCTTCGCCTGCTAATTAAGGCTTGACCCGCAGCTTCGTTTCGTTCGCTTTTGAAGTTTGATGCGTTTGTTGTTACAAGATTTATTTGAGTTGATTATTGGCGCGTTCTCTAGTAGCTCACAACGTCCAAAAGCTCCTTCAGCCGTTCCACATGGCGACCACAGTCGTTATGGTCGCCGCAAAAACGTCACTAAGACGTCACGATTTTCGCTCACGCAGCGCTCACAATGACCCGTGTCAACAGGTGGGTCGAATAATCCGTGCCACTTGGGTTTTCAAGGGTTTACGATAGCAACGCCCGCAAGCAAATGGAACGGGAAAAATCGCGGTAGTGAGCCTGGTCGTTGTGAGTCTCATGGGGAATTTAGTCTATGTAAAAACTTCATGTCTCTGCTCCATCTGGGATAATCTTAGTGACTGTGGCCAAACGCGTATTGTTTACAGCGTTGAAAATAATATCGATTTTTTTTTTTTCCAATATGCTATATATATTTTATGCACATGAATGTACCGCATAGGTTTATAAGTGCCGAAAGAAGAAGAAAGAAAATAATTGAAGAAATAGCGACGTACTTCCATCGCTGTCATGTTTCTTAAAAATAAAAACATATTTGAGAATTTTTACGCCGCATTTTCCGCAGTCGTGTAAATATATAAAGGTTACGATACATAGTGGCAAAATTAACTACAGTAGTGCCTATACGTATCTGTCAATGTTTAATGTCTTTAACAATCAATAACAATGTCGCATCACAAATAACGCATTAAATCCCATAGCGAGATCTTCGTGGAACGATCGCTAACACTAACATTATTTCAGATGTAGCAGAGTCATCAAAACAAAACTTGCTTTATATATTATAAATTGTGTAACTAGCAGTGTCAAATATCTTTGAATATATAAGTTTAAAAACAATTTTGTCGGCGTAAATCGAAGCCAAATTGAAAGGTGTCTGAGAGACGATGGATAAAGTAGTTCTTGTGGCATTTTTAAGACTAAAAATCTATCTATACTTCAACCATTATTTACTTATAACCAAATATTATATAATAACAGCCCGTAAATGTCCCACTGCTGGGCTCGGGACTCCCATTATAGAAGAGTGGACAGTATGCCCGCTACACTTGTCCAAGGCGGCTTGGAAGGTTTGACGCATCGATCTCGATGTGCAGGTTGCATCACGATGTTTTCCTTCACCATTGTTAGCATGTGGTATTTGTAACAATATGCACATTAGATCAGGAAACTAACTAAGTGGTGCATGTTCGGGATAAGTGCGCTAGCCATTGCGCTACCACGACTTAGCATAGTCTATTAGTCGTTTCGAAATATCTTTGTAGAGGCTCATGGCCTCATAACCCCAAAGTCCCAAAGTATTTCAACAACAAATGTACAAAGATCTAAATGGTACAACTTTCCGAGTGTTGAATATTTATGTTAGGATATATTAGGCGATATAATCTACGCCTCAAAAAGATAAAGATAAATTTGGTTTAGCAACAAAATGATCACGCTAATGTGTTCAGTGTGTTGTCGGGCTATTATCAGCGCACGATTCATGAATTCCACCATTCACGACCTTATCAATTGGACCTTATGAACTTTGTTACAATTTCTTCGCCCATAAATATACATTTATTTATATCTCGTAATAAGTTAATAACATACAATTCCATAGCATTTATGATCATAATTAAAGTATAGTTTTTTTAAACAAACTTATAACCAAAATCTTGATCCATGTGTGCAGATATATGATCTACTGATTACATCTATTATAGTTAATCATTTTACTTGATTTCATAGAACAATGATTTTGTTTTTTTTAATAAAAGGTCCACTTGATGGTATGTGGTCGAGTGGTCGATTTTGTTTACCTCATTGAGATTATAAGTACCGGCTGTTTACGCCCTTTTTGAGGAGCTCTTTTGAGGAGGAGGAGGAGAAAACCGTGAGAGAAAATTCATGCCATAATTTGTACAAGTATCGTATAAAGGAGTGAGTGCCACGTATAGTGGACGATATTCAAGATTTACGGGTCTTGATTTTATTGTATTAGGGGTTGGGTATTTTTTTACAATGTAAGCCCAAAACCTTCCGTTTATTGGACTTTGATCTTCTTATTTTAAGATAAGGGATACTATACCCATCATGCATGTTCAATGTGTGTTGGATTCACACATTGGTTATCTCGATTTGCAAGTTACTTACAATGTTTTCAATGTTAGAAAAATCAGTTTATACAGTTATATGTTGCCGGAACAAGCTTCAAAGCAGTCTTGAAACGAGAGTTGTTAACCACAAATATAATCATATTTTTAACATCTTGTGGTCATAAAAATTAAATAAGTATATTGTTACGAGTACAGGACGCGAACTAAAATGCCCTTAGAATTGCTATAGAATTTATTAGAATTATACAAACACGTGTAACACAGGTACAAATATAACTAAGCACACCCATTACACACGTAATGCAGGATTCAATAACACGCGCAAATTCCGTCACTATATATATTATCAAATGTACACATGTCTTGCCACGCTTGCGGTTATCGCTTGACTGCCTCACCCCTCCGTTCGGGCTTGCTTTATACTGTACAAATAAAATATGTCTACTCGACCGCATGGACTGCATTTCCAAGAATCACACATTGCTAATGACTACCACAAAGATTACAATACCCAATGGGCTGTTTTTCCCCCAATCAGAAATTTTAAACACAAAGTAAACAAAAGAAGACGGTCATAAAACAGTTACAATGTTATTTGCAGACGGGTAATAATTGTGCTTTGTTTGCCAGGTGAAGGGGATTTGCCCGAATGGATGGCTACCACCCCTGGTCTAAAGCATGTCGCCATAACAACCTTGAGTTGTGTTCCGGCATTAGTGACCAGGTTCCAGTTTCCCTTAAGAGAGCAGCAGCGCATTTGTAGCACCTTTGGTGTTGCAAATGTCCATAGGGATGGTAACCGCTGTCTATAAATTGGGCCGTCTGCCTGTCTGCTGAACTCCTGCAATAAAAAAAAGGTATGTAGGTGGCCCAAATTGTAATAATATATAGTGCAAAAGCTTTACATGCAGATGATGAAGAATGAATAATGTTAACATCATCATTATTCTAATGCTGTTGGTAAAACCAACATCAATTTAGAACAAATTTTTTTGTATTTTATATTCTAAGACGTGTTATTTCACTTTTACCAAATTTTATTGTTTTAATTTAATACTTAGTAAGATATCCAGCGCAGTTACAGACAGTCCGCCGCTAAGTGTACTAGAAGTATGGGTGCATTTTTGTACGAGCATTAAATCCCGGTTACGTCCAATTTTCTACTTTTTGTTCTTCGTATGGCATTCTGCAAGACATCTAGTCAGCATTTCTTGAGCTTACTCCTTCTCTCAGGACCCGGTGGAGGTGACGCGGCTGGTCATTAATTTTGTTCCTTATGCAGTTAGCCGCGTAAGTTAAAACGAGGCCTTACCAACATAGGCGACTTCCTTGCTCCTGCGGTTTGGACAACATGACATAGTAATGATGATATCATTTTTAAATTTCCAGAAGCAACCAGTGAAGTAGTGGCAGCGGCCAGTTCTGTTCGAGATGGAGGTGAGATGGCGATTGTAGTGCGAGGGCCACATGCAAAGAGTGTGAGGAGAGAAGAGCTGCTTCATGCTAAGAGCTCAGATGATAACTCTGTCCTAATGTATTATAATCACAAGACAAATAAAGGTAAACTTTCATCTTTAGTTAATCTATAGTTGAAACTACATATTATCCCCGCAAATTACTATTGCGCCTGGCCGCCATTTTGGTGACGTAACCGTAGCCGAACACTCAGTACTGTTAGCATCAATGGCCAGCGAGTACGAGTAAATAACGAGTTGCGGATGACGTCACGTGAATGTTAATTTTACAAGGTTCCAGCGCATTAGCAATTTGCGGGGATAATATGTGTACTCGGCTGGAAATGTATCATTGTATAAGAAAATCAATATTTTATATTCGAAATCAGATGATGAATGTTCTACTCAAAATTTTGGAAGTTGCAGTTCTCATTTTATTTTATCTCCAACCAAATTAAATTTTCAATTTCGATTCGTCTCAGTCGCAAATGTATAACATATCAAAAAATCTAAATGCTTCAAATGCAACTTAAACGTTATTCTAATTGTCGTATTTAAGTTAGTTTTATTTTTTTATATAAGTTTTTCAATTCACCACCTTCTTCAACATGGTAAAATTTATAATAATAAATTTTACCATGTTTTGTCTTCTTCTACATCTGTTTGTTTACGCTTCTGTGTACAATACGGAGTTATTCATCTATCAATTTTTCTGCAGTTTCTTTGGAAAGTCTGCGAGGTGGTTACATGAAGTCAGTTTCTTGGAGTTTGGGATCTTATCCACGTGGAACTTTACTACTTGTGATAGCATCGCACAGAATAAAATTATACGCTGGCTGTAATCCGCTTCCTTCACATTCAATATCTGAAAAATATGATGTACTAGAAACTTTGAGCAGTGAAGAACTGAAACTGGTAAGATATTATTAGGTACTTAAACATTTATAGGAATCATAATGTAATTGTAATAGCCAATAAGCATGACAGTCATTAAATGATGTCACTCATTCAAAGAATTAAAACATATTAGTTATTAACGCACCTGTTGCCGCAAAAGGTTGAAAGTGAGTTGCAACAGAATAACCAATAATTTATCGAAAAAAATTAACACGATATGAGACATAACGTGGTTTTTTTCGTAATTTTCTTATAGGTATTCCAAGTTAAGGAAAAATTCAACAAAGCACATCAAATAAGTGACATTACATTAAACTATTTTCTTCACTCAATTAATATAAAAACAAGATAAAAATATACAATCTACATCTTTCTAAAAGTGAAATAGATATTTTGTTTTTTTTAATTCAATATTATTTTATTTACAATAAAATAGTAATGCATCTGAAAATCGACGGCGTCTATGAAATTCCCGTTATCGCCCGAAAAAGCTGTATCAAAAATCCTCAAGGACGTTGGCGTTCCTATAAACCTTAAATACTAATCATATTATATGTCTAGTTCTTGCAATTCACGATGGCGAACAGGTTTTACTCGTGTATGGGTGTGTAAGACGGACGGTAAGCTCCACAACTGATTTTTCCGTCAGACATGCACACTATCGCGATGTGAATGTAGATCTTCAATCAAGAGTAAAGCCCGTTCCGTTCAGCTCCTTCTTGTATCGCAAAAACTAACATAATTTTAAACTTATCTAACAAGTATATTATGGTCCCGAGATATTATTATGTCTCTGAGTTGTCTTATTGAATATGCGCTGTTTGTTACAATTCCATTAATTCTTGAAAAGTCATTCTGTAACATACTTCTGTATACAATTTATAAAAAAAACATGAGATATAAGTAGAATAAGAGAAAAATAAAGAAAAACAATTATTAGCTAGACGTGTTGCTGGGGAGTTTCTTGCCGCTTCTTCTCTTTAACAGCAATAACACGTTGCGAAGCGGTGTACATAGACTAGGAAGTAAAATTAAATTTTAACCTATATTTATGACCTTAAAAAAGTGTTCTCCAGTGGAACTTATTTTGAATAAAAACTTTTGAATTTGAATTTGAGAAAAAATAATTCAAAAAATGTTTCGGGAGACAGTATGGGTGTATGCTGTATTAACTTGATTTAGTTATCGGTAGAAATTGCTCTGATGAGATTATTATAAAGTCAGATTAACAATGAAGTATTGCAAAGTGCCAATGAAGTTACAATTCAATAGGATTTAAGCAGAAAGTAGACCTCAGAAATGGCTTTCACAAAGTTTTACTTAAGTTTGGTAAATTTACGGATCAATGGAAGTTTGTAGTGGTCCATTAAGGCTTTACAACTAATTTCAATTTACTGCGAAAACTTTCCAGTTTACAAAATAACAAGTAACATATATTTTGTAAACTGGAAAGTATCAAATTTGAAATATATAAATGGCTTCACGTTATGAAAAAGACATGTATATATCTGCACCTCCTCAGTTATTATTAGTTACAGATAAGATGAGAGTGTCTGTTGAATTTTTGAAATTGAAATAAAAAATAACCGTTAGATAGTTGACACAAAAATTATAAACTAAATGAAAAATTTACTTCCATAGTACCATGAAGAGCATGCACCTGTAGATGTTTACAGTAGCGAGAAATATGCTTTAGACTCTCTTAGTTGTGGTATACGCGAGCCTTCAATCAAACCACCAACACTTCTCACAGTGGATGAAGAAGATAGCGATGTAGAAGAAGTCAGAGAGTTCTTAGCAAAAGACGCAAGAAGAAAACGCGAAGAAGAAATGCTAGCAGATGATGCAACAAACTATATTGAATCTAATCGAGGTGCCACTACACCTTCTAGAGGGGATATACCTTCAACAGGCATTGAGTCTTGTGATGGTAAGATAACGTTAAGACATCTAAAATCTAGAGAGCTATATTTAATAGTGTCTTAGGTATGCGTAGTCACACTAAGGGACTGGAATACGTTTAAAGTTTAATCTTAAAGTTTTTCTAATAGTAAGTATTTAAAAATTATCTAACTTTCTGGCTAAAATTTTGACTAATTTAAATAAAATCGTATTAATTCTCTCGTAAGTTAATAAGTTACAAAATGTCCTCAAGTATTTATTACTTTCAATGTTTAACACTAAAATTTCCCAGATAAACAAATAAACCAATGTTGTTTGTGAGTATAAAACATACGAACATAAGATTTAATAAATGATTACTAATAATACTGCCTAGGTCCAGAAGGATATTGGAAAGACGTGTGACCTTAAAATACCAGAAATAAAGAGAGGAAGAAAAGAGAAAGAAAGAAAATCATTTTATTCATGACAAATTACATTGGTGTAGTGTAGGTATAATTGTTAACAAATTTTAAACTAACAACATAATCTTGTCCTGAAAGGGGGCATCAGATTCAGGATAATGCTGGTCTAATAAAAACCAGCGCTGATTTTCCGCTACCCTTAAGGTACTGACACGGCAGACATTACATCATTGCAAAGCATGAAGGTCGAATCTGGAATTATATAGTAATATAATGTATGTATATATAGTAGTATATAAGATTTAAAAAATAAAGTAATGTTTTTCTTTATAGACGAAGTGATCCGTCAACTGCAACTCCTGCGAACGACGATAGAGCAATTGCGACGTGAAGTCGTTGAACAGAAGACAACTATTACCAACCTTCACCGACAACTGAAGCAATGCTGTACCAGAATACCCGTCCCGACTCCGCCGCCGGTGGAACGCTGTACCAGCAGCTCATGCTATCCTGGTTATTAAAACATTGTTTAAGACTAATTAACAGGAGCGAGGGACATTTACTATAAATCCTTAGGGACTAGGTTCAGAGGCTGGGAACGGCCTACTTAAAGATTCCGACTCTATTATCTTATAACACCACCGTGATTTCAAAAAAGGGTCCCCAAAATATTTTATAAAATAACCATTGAGATCGCGCTGCAGTTTGTAGATATGCCTACATTAAAAAATATTAAACATCTTTGAAACTCATTGAACATATTAATCATAGACTTTTGAACAAATTCAGCATATTATTGATATTAAACATAATTTATTGAAGAATGAAGAAGATTTACTACAAATGCTATTTTTGTGTAGGAACAATCATTGAAATTTTTTAAAGATTCTAGCACAAGCGTAGGGTATAAAAATGTATTGAATTTTTACAAAACACACTTTTTATATCACTTTATAACAATGATTACAAAGCTCTATTTAGTAATAGTTTAAAAGTAGACCAAGCAGATGTCCCTAAGATCCTCATAGTATCGAGGGGAAAGTTTGAAAGATTCAGAGACTTCATTGACAGTAAGAATACCAATAACAGTTGAAGTAAGTGAAGTATGGATTTGAGATTAATCAATCACCAAATAAGTAATATTACAATTTGGTGAATATTTTTATTAATTAATAAGTAATTTAATCATTTTATTACCAGAACTAATATTAGTATAATTAACACTATAAGTTACTTGTATTATTTTTACCCGTCATAATTAGAGCATAGGCATTTGTCAAACTAACCAAGAGCTTTTGCCAAATGTGCAGTACAGCAAATCTTAAATGCGTCTCGAATGATGTGAGTTTGCACAGGCCCAGTTTATCACACCTAATAGTATATAATGCGAAAGAGATGTCACGCTAATTCAAATAGCGGCCAAGCGAGAGCACAACACTCCCCTCTCACCTCTGTATGTAACACATCGTGAACCTTGTAATTGTGTTCTTGGCAATGACTTATACGAACTTCAAGAATGCATTAAAGTTTTGCTCGTACTCTTTAATTGTAAGGTAAATCAAGCAACTTTTGTTCACAATGTGGGTTGTATTAAACGTTTTCATAGTAGAACAGTATTTTATTTCGGTGCCAATCCCTTCTCCGTTGTGTTGCAATTAATATCTGCCTACAGAGTTGCTCGCACCCACGTCGGTTCGTGAATTGAAAGTCAAGTTGCTTGATTAACCTTATTTTGATAATAAACTGTGATTGATACGATTGCATTGCGAAACCAGTGGGTATGCTAGTAACTCTGAAGACGGCATCTCAATTAATTAAGAAAGCATTAGGCTTATATGAATTCTTATGAGTCAAGTCTTACTGCAGCACTCAGAATAAATAAATGACTCATTAACTTTAAATAATACATTCACGTGACATATGTTTTGTTGATCTATGGTGTAACCAACTGTCAATGGAAATTTAGATTTCCAGTTTATTGATGTATAAAATTTCACTGATTTATTTGCGACACGGACTAGCATGGCGGGTATATTGTCCGGTACTATGAAATAAGACGGCCTGAGACTAGCAGTCCCGTTGCACTTGGGCTCAAAAAGCATTCTACGTCAGTCTAAGAATAAAGTCTAAGAAGAAAGAAAGACTTTTACGTAACACACCAAGTAACAAAGACCTCGTTGCTTCCGATGTTTTAATAGTTCATCAGAAGCGATTTTAAACAGTAATTAAAGACTTTAATTTAAAACATCAAGGGCGGATGTTTCGATCTCCAGATAAGTTATTTACAAGAATAGAATAAAACATGGGAAAATTAGAAAATGACAGTAGTGTTACGAGTTGCAGGACTCGAATTAAAATGCCGTTAGAATTACTACAGAATTGATAGAACTGTACAAACACGTATAACACAGGTTCAAATATAACCGGGCGCAATAAGTCCAAACGTAATGCACAATTCAATAACACGCGTAAAGTCCGTCACTAAATGTACGCACGTTTTGCTTCGCCTGTGGTTATCGCTTGACTGCCTCACCCCTCCGTTCGGGCATTCCTTTTATCCTGTACAAATTCAATGTGTCTCGACACAATACTCGACCGCATAACAATAATTTCCAAAAATCACACCTGGCTAATGCCGACCATAAAAGATCACAATACACAAAGGCTCTTTTTAATTACAAATTTTAACACAAATTAAACAAAAAAAGTCCAAATGCCGAAAAGGTAATAAACTGCAGGTGTGAATTGGTCTTCGTCGGTCGTAACAATATATACAAGGGGTTTTTGTCACAAAAGGCAATTTATAAGGGGTCAACTAATCTAGTCACATTTAGCTACGTAATCATCCAAATCACACTTAGTACATTAGAAAATTTAAACAATCGACGGGCTTTCCTTACATATTGTATTTTAATATAGATTTGATATCTACACAGAAGCCAATTATAAATATCCAACAAATCTCGTTATTTATAATAACGAAAACATCCAATTGAAGTCAGTAGATTGGAAAATTAAAATCACATTCCGCTATTAGGACATTTGCCAATTTTTCACGAATTCAAATAAGTTGCCCTCGGCGAGGACCTCGTGTACTGACAGATGAAATTTTACCAATTTAGTCGTCTAAGGGACTGCTACACGTGTACTTTCAATAGGGGTACATTTCATGATTTATTTAAAAGCCCATATAGCTGGCTTTAAATATAGTAAAGTTTTCAAATTCAAAAATTCGAATTTTTTATTTGTATAAAACATGCTATTATACTATGTTTAATTGTACATCTTTCGCCACTGAAAGACGTACAAATTTTTGTTATCACAGTCAAAATTATTTTGGTTTAAATGGTGTTATCCATCTTACTTTGTCTCTTAAGTCTTTGCAATTGAAAAAATGTTGAAGAACATTAATTACTCATACATTTAATTCAACTATCATTAACACACATTTTATTTACCCTTCTAGTTGATTGATTTTAAAGTAATGGGAATGTTAGGATGCGGTAATCAAATAATTGACATTTCTATGATCATGAAATTTAATCTATGCATGCCGACAAGCCGATTTTGGACTGTACAGTCCAACAACACACAAATACATACATTTTATAATGATAATATAACAACAACCTGCAGCCCACCTCTCTACACCCTTAGCCACTCACATCCATATTGTCCCTGTCTTTTATGACATTTTTGAGGCCCATGCATGTAGTGGCGAATCACCGTCTATCCATTTTTCCATGTTCCCCGAACATTGCGACGGGCAGACGCCATAGTTCCTATATTCCCAAACCCCTAGTACCACTACCAGTTCACCCCAATAGCCCGGTACTTTTTGTTCACATTTTCCACAATAGTCCTACACTGGCCGGGGCTTGTCCTTGGGTGCATTATTATATGGTGTAGACAGGGTAATCGCTTGTCAGTGTCACGCCACATTTAAATTAAATTTGTCAAAGGGCCTCTACGTGTTGGCCTCCCCAGGACCCCACGCAATCCCTCCTAAAGTCCGGGGCATTTTTATGGCCCGTGGTCTTTAAAACACACAACCATAATATAATACATATCTTTAAAAATGTATCTACCCATTTTCAATGCAATAAATTGAATTTGAACTATACAGGTATAGAATGCGATAGTAAGCTACTAGTAAAAATAAAACGATACGATTTTTTAAATATTAAAATCATTATCAATACTGGTGTTGATTATATAAGAACAGAGGATATCTATAAGCGTAACTCTAGTTTAGCTTCAAAATAAGTCTATTATATTGTCAGGAAGATTATAAGTAACAACCCAAGCAGAGTTGCTACTTATAATCTTTTACTCGAATTTAAATTTAATGATTTCTATTGAGAATTCATACTTTAGCATTCTGCTCGAATTTAAACTTAAGGATTTCAATTAAAAATTTATACATTGTTGTACTGTTATAAGAATCGTATTAGATAGGTACATTAACGAACTAACTTCATTATTTAATTTTTATTACATATACAGATAAATTAGCTTTAAAACGTATTTGCGTCTTTAGTAGTTTACTGCCAGTACATAAATAAATAAACTAATATTTTTATATATATTTTTATAGGCACGCACTTAATATGACACTAATTATATTAAACATTATTAAAATAATAAATATTAATAATTTATAATAATAAATTTCAAGGAAATTTGAATATGTTTAAAAGTTCTGTAAATACTACAACAAATGCAAAAACGTCTGGAAGCTAATTAACCTGTACACACATGGACTCTCTTAGTAACTTTATATATAAATTACAGCTCTAATCGTTGGGTAAGTATTCTTGCAGGTTGTAATCAAGATTGAAGTATTTGTTATTAAATCTAAAACGAACGACCGAATCTAAAACGACGTATCTGTGAAATTAATTGTTTTTGCTTGATTTCATTTGTTATTTCTTGCTATGTATGTCGCTGGATATTTTCATATTGTATTATTTGTGTTTTTTGTTTAGATAGGTATTAAGTCAATTAGTGGCTTCTGATACACAGTTGCTACATCTTGAATTCGTAAATTAATTTTTCGACAGAGTTTATTTTCAGTAAAATGATTTCAACATTTATTGCCTTATATAAAAAAGTATTGATGCACGTTGCACAGCCATATGTTGCTAATTGCACGTAGTTATGCAAGTTGGATTCAACCCTCAGCACGGGCTATTAAGTACACATAATTGATTTAAATCGCGTATTTTATTCGCATTTAAAAGCTTTAGGCTACTTATCTTCCGTATTTATGAAAAATATTAGAAAATAGGTTCCGTTAGTCATTCTACACAGCTTTATATGGAAATTTCAATTACGTCAAAATTGGGATCTTTTTGGTTCCATTTTGCAGAACTTCGTCCAATAAGAGGCTGCCATAAAGTTTGGCACGGAGTGTAATAGGTAGCTATTGTATAGCTACGGAACCGTCATGACAGTAAATTATGTTTACTACCAAAGCCAAGGCACTCCCGACATTATTCTGAGTCTCATCGAGATAAGCGTACTTAGACGGGAGTTTGCTATTTGTAGAACTTGGTTCCAAGTTAACTTTCTGGGCTTATTAAGTTTTGTACTAAGTGTCTCTAATTTTATTTGTATGTTGCAAAATATAGGCGTTGAATGCCGGAGCACAGGATCGGGTATCCAGTGTGGAAAATGTCCTCAAGGAATGGAAGGCAACGGAAAGTGGTGTCGACCCATTCAGTGTGTTAGAGGAACTTGCTCACAAAGTAAGTACGAGCAACTTACAGACAGGCTTGTAGCAGACAAAACGTACACATTGTAGATTCGTAAACTAACCAAGTTACCGGTAATAGACAACTGATAGCTCTGGAGATACATAAACTAGGGTAAATAAAGGAAAGTTGGTTTTTACAAAATTTGTTTCTTAACTTCGACTCTTAAGTCGAAAGAAACGAGTTCCGTAAATCTAATGGACCAACGCTTTTGGACTACTACACCGTTAAAATATTAAAATACTAGGCCATGCCCGCGTCTTCATCCACGCTTGACTTGAAATTCCCACGGGATTCCCGGGACATAAAGTATTACAGAATTAAAAAAAAAATGTAAACTATCGCTTTAGTGGAAACGGTCTCGGAATAAGCTATTTTTATGCATCCAAAAAACTTCAATCCCTCCCGGGATAATCCCCGCTGGACTAGCGGGAAAAAATTTACCACACATTTACGAAGTTTGTTTGTTGAATTTGTGAAGTTTGTTATTAATCAGTGAAAAATCACATTGGAATTCGAATTTTTTTTAATCTGGTCATTTTAAATAATTCCCAGAAAATTTCTGCTGGATTCCCAAGATAAAATGTAGCGCAGATTTTAAATCTAAGAATTTGCTGTCGATTAGCGCATCGCAATCGGCCGAGTAGTTTTTACGTGCGCTCCGAGCAAATAGACTAGAAATCTAATGGAGTAGGTAAATATTTTGGTTTTGCTGTTTTCGGGAACTGTTGCGCTTTACGAGACAAAGTTATTCACTGTATTATTATTAGATTAGTGATTACATAGGTCATTTTATAAAAATTGGTTCATATTCAAAGCCGAAAAAGAACATAAAAGACGGGCACTATTATGATTACAACATGGAAGAGGGTAACGTTCGTTCGCCTCTTTACTTCGTCAATTTCGGATTTTGAATAACTTATTTGACTGTCTTTTCTTGATCTTTTTTCATTGTCTTTATTAGGGTATAAAGGAATACTTATTCTTGTATCAGACAGAATCGAATTATTTCTGTATTTTATCACAGTGCTCTCATATTAGGCACCACAATGAACTACTGTGATAATCATGCAAATATATAATATTGCGTACATCACAAAAGCTTCCTGCTTGAAAGAAAATATGAGCAAAAATATCGATGTACGTCTTCATATTTGTTCTAATTTGGATGACCTTCACTATAAGGGTTATTAAATTTGTGTTGTAGATGAAAGATGCATAGATACAGAGCAGGGTTATCGCTGTGAGAGATGCCCTGATAGACAGACGAGTGACGGTCATACTTGCATGACATCCTGTAGTTCAAACCCTTGTTTTGAAGGTAAGTACCTGTTTAATGTTTAAAAGTTAACATTTTTAGTTGTGAGCCTAAATTAACTAAACAAATTTAGTAAGAACATAAGACTGCGTTTTTGTCAAAGTGCTTAGACTTGTATATTAAACCATTTTATTGAACATGCCTTGTTTGTGGTTGCTTTTTGGGTCAAATTTAGTAATTAAAATTTCACCCTCTTTCTGTTGACAGATTAATCTGATATTAGGTAAACATCCTGACCCCTAATGACACTACTATTGAATACATTTAGGGCCGCTTGCATAAGGTTGCTTAGATGTAATTAAGGGAACACTGAACGTATTTAACACCCTTAAATAAAATTAGCGTCTTGCATAACGTACAATTTGCCGGTAAATATGTTTGAAGAACTGTCAGTACGTTTTGCTTAAAACGTATGTAGGCAGTTTAATATGATTAAGTTAAAAATTTACTTAGGAATCATTATGTAAGTCTTACACAATGTATGTATGTGCTATAGTTTATTATACTTTTGACAGTAATCTGCTGTCCATGTATGTCATTATTATTTATTTTTTCTTTAATTGTATTAAATAATAATTATAGATAATTTAAGAATTCCTTTTAAGTAAGGTTGCCTGGAAGAAATCGCTTTTAGCGATAAGGCCGCATTTTGTTTTACCAAGTAACTATTGTCTTGTTGTGCATTTTTTCGTAATTTTGTTATGGTGAACAATAGTGTTGTCTATGTCTATGTCTGATAAGTAATTTTATTTAAAGGCGATTGTTTTGCAAGTGGCCCTCAGTATCATTGTAAATCCAAAATGGCTGCCGCCACAAAATGCCGGTTAGGTAAATATTTCTTGACAGCCCCTTTAATATGGGTATCAAATGAAAGAGCTGGACTAACATAATATAGTAGTAGATTTATACCGAAATAAAAACCTAAAAAATAATATTTTGGCGCGTAGCGTAACCTGAATAAATATATAAATATAATAATATTAGCGGTGACTGTAACTGTTGTTAGAGATTTTACGTGCCCCATGTTAAAAATTTTGTATCTGATGATGATGATGATGATAATGCCCTAGATTGATTATCAGAGTGGTGTGATGATTGGTACTTAGGATCTGCTTTTTTAACTTTTAGTATATTATCTTCATCATTATTATAATACTTTTCAATAAACCGTTTAATAAAATAAAATATATATATATTTTATTGTTGTGCAGTATAAATAATATATCTATATTTAATTGAACAGGTGTTCAATGCCAAAGTCTACCCGATGGCCGCTACATGTGTGGCAGATGTCCAGATGGTTACACTGGCAATGGCCGACAGTGTTATGAACTTTCCTGTCGTCCAGATACTTGCTTTAAAGGTAAAGTTTATAGGGTATTATTATTTCATGCGAAGCGGACACCTAACGAAATGTCAGATTCGGGATTTTGTTTATATTTGGAATAATTCTACTTCTGTAGACGAGTTCCGTTAGAAGCTCACAATGCCCAAAATGCTCTATCAGTCGTTCCTCATGGTCGTGGCGAAAACAACACAACGACCCATGTCAGGCGATGATTCGAAGTGGCGGTGACCACAGAGTATTAATTCTCTCCATCTCTTGACATTGAAAAAGGCGCGATTTCCAAATCAACTAATGAAATTTGTGTGTTTTGTCGTTTATGAGATCAACGTTCCATAATCCGTTCCATTAGATTTATAAATGTAACGTCCGCTAGTACGTGGAACAGGAAAAATAGCGGTCGTGAACGTGGTCGTTGTGAATCTCTTGTGGAACGTAACCTATATATCCTGAATCAATATAGATCATAATTTTTTCGCTATCAAGCTTATCCCTATTATAAGTCTTCATAGAATTGTCAACATTTTAGGAATGGTATTTTAAAAGATATTCTTACTATTCATAAAAATGAAACAAAAGAAGTTATTTTGAGACAAATACATGTTTTTCTTGGCAATTCCTTTGACATTTTTTGTGTATGTTCAGGTGAATTCGAGAATGCTTTAGATTCACAATTGGACCCTATAGGTGGCGCAGCGATCGGGTTCTAAATTTTATTTCTTCAGGGCAGGACAACGTCTGCCGGGATTTTAACGACTTTGTAATTTACACTACACGCTATAAATTTTTCGGTTCACAAGAAACCTGACTATCGGTATGTGGTAGGTATTTTAAAAGCTTTCAGTGTCAGGGAAGAGCATTATAATCAAAAAATGTGATTTCGAGTGCTTTCAGGTAAAGCTGATTTTGACCATTCATGGCATGCAATTTTTTTTAAACAGGTGTTGAATGCAAAAATCTACCGGATGGCCGCTACACGTGTGGAAGATGCCCAGAAGGGTACGCTGGCAATGGCCAACAGTGTTATGAAATTGCCTGTCGTCCTGATACTTGCTTTAAAGGTAAAATGGGGCTTATGGGGTATTATTTCACGGGAAGCGGACACCGAAAGTAATGTCAGATTTGGGATTTAATTGGTTCCAAAATCGAAAGGCGCAAGGTACGGGTTCGAATCCTGGCCGAAACGCAATCGCCACTTACGCAGCTTTTTGACCTAATGTGCATATTGTTACAATTACCACGTACTAACAACGGGATGAAACCTGCACATCGAGATAACCGCTGCCTTGGACAAGCGTGAAGGGGTATACTGTCACATATGTGTCCGAGCCCAGCAGTGGGACTTTTATAGGCTGTTATTATGACAACTATTGAAATATAACAAAATGTTTTATTTATATATATAACAAAAATAACAAAACAAATTCTTATTTCGCGCAACGAATCAGCAATGCAGCTTGCCTTCTGGGCACGCTTCCCTCTGGCAGCGATTTGCTACATTCTTTATATTATTTGATTATTATTATATTATTTGATTTATATTAATTAATCTATTTATAATTTAGTTTATTTTTATAATCATATTATAATTGTACAAAAAAAATGTTTCTTGCGAGATGTTTTAACTGTACAAATGAAATACATTCAAAGGAATAATTATTTTATTTCGAAATCTCAACGCCTTTGTAATTTACACTATCTCCCATGAGATGCTCGCTTAATTTCTCTGCTCCATCTGGAATAATGGTATTGTTTGTGACTGTAGGCAAATGTGTCTTGTTCACAGCGTTAGAAATAATGCTGTTAATAATTGGCTACATACGTAATCATGTAATGTTTAACGTCATTAAAAAAATTTAACCATGTCGCATCATAAATCAAGTTATTTATGATGCGACATAGTTATTAGTTTTTAATCTCATTGTTACATCTGCGTGAAACGGTCATTACTTCTAATATTATCCCAGAGAAATAAGGTAAGGTTGTTGTGTGAAAAGGTTTCAGTGGCAGGAAAAGGCACAGCGCAAACATGACTTTGAAAAAAAAAACTCTTCGACACTGAAGGTCATCCTTATAGCTGTTTTTGTCTATTCAAGTCTCCAAGTCTCTTTATTTTAATGAACAGGTGTTGAATGCCAAAATCTACCGGATGGCCGTTACATGTGTGGCAGATGTCCTGAAGGATATACTGGCAATGGCCAACAGTGTTATAGAATATCCTGTCGTCCAGACACTTGTTTTCAAGGTAAAAGTTTATATATAATAATAATGTCTTTATTTCAGGAAATAAAATACTCATATAAAATTACAATACAAAATTTCATAATTAAAAGCAATCAAATTAAGTTAAAATAATATTTAATACATAATATAGCACATAGGGGTGGTTAGTTGGTAGATTTGAGCGTGCTGTCGGGGAGTCCAACACTATCCTTCTGCTATTCCTGAGTGGTGGGGTGTCCGTGGGTTTTTTAATTTGGGGGTTTGTTTTCCTTTTTTGTTTAATCTTTTTTATTCTTTCTTTCCTATATTTCTTTGGTTTCTTTTATTGCTCTTTTATTTAGTGTTTTCCAAAAAATTCTATTGCAATGTGTCTTAGTTGCACTTTTTACATTTTGCTATACTAATTATACTTGTACAAATATGTATATAATCTATATGCACTTACTTTCTAGTTTTCGTTATGATATTGCTACAATAAGCTATTTGATTTTCTCTACATGTATGTATATACCTATTGCTATTGTATATTGTCTGCTGCTGTTTTATATATATAGCTCATTGCTATATGTCTTATAATTATACCTATTTTTGTTTGCATTTCTGCTTTTGTGTTTTTTGGAATTACATACTAATACTTGCAAATTATTTTATACATTGCTTATAAATAGTAAAATATACGATTAATCTAAAACTGATCTATGTATTGTTTTGTTCCTAGCTACTATTTTCTTTACTATCTTAATGCAGTATTTTATAAAGTTCTCGACGTTATTTTTAGATATTAACTCTGCCATGTGACTTAATTTCAACTTTGAGCTTGTTTTCGCAATCGAATCTCTCCTATCTGTAATAGATTACACCTCAAAAGAAAATGAATTACATTTTTTTATTTAATATTTAACATTTGGTTCATTTAATATGTCGTCAAAGCGCTACAGAGATACTTATAAATAATATAATATACTACTTATACTATTTATAGATTAACTTGTATTTAAAGTTCATTTTAAATGTTTAAATTTATTTCAGGGTATATTAAAATATTAAAAAAAATGTATTAATAAATTTTGTTTGGCAGGAGTGGAGTGTCAAGAATCACCTTCAGGCCCTAGGTGCGGTGTTTGCCCGCCAGGCTATGTGGGCGACGGCCGGGACTGTCGTCACCTTTGTGAGACCCCAATGCCACCTTGCGGTAGGAGGCGTTGTAATCCAATAGCATCAAGTCCCTATTACGAATGTGAAAGTTGTTCTACAGGATATGAATGGACTGGTAAGCTGTTTTCGTCTTATCTTTTATTTAATACTAGAGATTACCTCGCGGCGGGTCGAACCACCAGGGTTTGAGTAACTCTATTTTACTTAAAGGAATCTCAAGGCCGATTTTGATGAAGTGGTATTATTAGATTTTTGAAAAATTATTACCCTTTACAGGAATCGGATCGGCTGATTTTGAAAGAAATGATACATCCTGTATTATTATACCAAATAATAGTGTAGCTTGTAAGGATTTCTCTGTGACTTCAATTTCTGTGAAGGAATGTCCGACGGCAAACTTAGGGAAACAGTGGTTTTTGATTAAAATCTTCTATTTTCCATACGTTCATTAAAGATCCAATTTATATATCACCTTTTGTTTTTATGTTTGTAAAATTATCTAAATGATGATAAACAACCGCTTAAAATCCGTTACGTCGTTTAAGAGAAGCGGATATAAAGATAGACACTCACACTCTACAAACATTGATACTCCTACGCCCAGACTCACTTGTAACCATAATTACACATCACCTACACACACACGCACGCACCCGCTTACACACATACACACACACACACACATCTTTCATTGTAGTGCTCTTTGGTGGCGGTTATTACAGGAGGCGAGGGCCAGGAATACCATCATACAGGGTTTACCTAGTTGGGCTGCTGTTCTTCTTATTTTATTAAGTTTCTCAAATTTTTGTACTCTATTAATTTTTTTTATTTTTATGGGAAGTAAATAAATAAACAATAAAGAAAAAATAGACAGAAGTGAAAAGCGATTTTGTTTTTATAAGTAATATGCAAAGATTTCTACCTCAGCAATGAGCTTTTAACATTTTTGTGATATAATTTTAGATATAAGCAAGGCCTCTATACTGAGTTTTGGCAAGAGTAATTGTAACTTTTGAAACCATACGATTTTTAGGTTACACATGCGTGGATATCGACGAATGCGACTTAAACAGGCCTTGTGACGAGTTGGTCTCCTGCAGGAACGAAGAGGGTGGCTTTATGTGTGGCCCATGTCCACCGGGATACGAAGGCAGCAGTGGCTGGAGAGGGTCTGGTACAGAGAGGCTAAAGGAACGTTGCGTGGACATCGACGAGTGTAGTGGAGGGAGAGCTAATTGCCCTAGGGGAAGGCTCTGCGTTAATACTCCTGTAAGTATGTACTGCTCTTCAAAAAGGGCGTAAACAGACATTTTCGTGCACGTTGCGCGCTTCAACAGCGAACGTCTGTTATCGGACCAGGGCCGTAAATAGGCTTTCATGGGCCCTATGCGACCTTCTATAACTGCGCCCTTGATTTTTTGGATATTGTGACATACCGACAAAGAAACGCGCATCTGGTTTATTACCCTTCCCGCATTTGGAATTATTTTGTTTGGTTTGTGTTTAAAATTTGCAATTAGACAATAGCCTTTTGTTATTGTTTTCGACTTTGTTGGCCGTTCGTGGGAATTAAGAAGAAAGAATTAAGAATTAACCAGGTGTACAAATTACATTTTCTCAGAAACCGCAATCAACGCGGTTATTTTTTGTTTTATACAGTTTAGTATAAAACGAATGGGAGGGGTGGGGAAGTCAAGCGAGGAAGACGTAGATTCGATGAGTGATATAGCGACGGACTTTGCGCGTGTTATGGAATCGTGTAGTTTATAATGGTTGTATCCAGTTATATTTGTACTTATTTTATACGTGTTTGTACAGTTCTAATAAACTCTATAGTAATTCCAACGGCATTTTAATTCGACTCCTGCGTAACTTGTAACAATATTATAGGCACCTTAGGTATAGCAATTGTTGGAAAAAATCTTTTAGTAAAAGATTGTGTTAACAGTTCGACATTTTTTATTGAAGTAAATTTGAATTAAAAATTATATTCTACACATCAGTTACATTTTGTCTATGACATTAAATAAGGTTTTACAACATACCCCCCTTAATGGAAATAGACAAAATAAGAGAAAATATGAAAACAAGGCAAAAACAAAGTAATAGAAAATAATACAATACACTACAAACTAATAACCTTAAAAAAGAAAACATTTACAGATTTAAACTAAACTTAATTCCGAAGTACACCTAAGGTGTGCTATACAATTTAGAGGCTTAGTCAGAATATCTGCTGGCATTTTATTAGTTTACAAGAATTGTATATTTATTATGCCTTTAGCAATTTTTTCTCTTATAAAATGATACTTTGTATCAATGTGTTTTGTCCTATTGTGGTGAATTGGATTTAAGGCAATTTTTTGCGCACTTTGACTATCACTAAATAACGTAACCTTATCAGTGTTACCAGTAATGTCAAATACTAACCTCCTAAGAAAAATTGCCTCCTTAGCGGCACTAGTTAACGCCATGTACTCGGCCTCCGTTGAGGATAAAGCTACCGTTGGTTGCTTCTTACATTCCCAACTGATAGGGCCATCTGCTAGCTTGAAGCAATAACCGGTGTAGGAGCGTCTGTCAATTTCACAATTTGCCCAATCCGCATCTGTATACCCACATAATAGTTTACCCGTCTTCCTGTAAGTAATACAATAGTCTACAGTTCCTTTTAAATACTGTAAAACAAGCTTGGCTGCCAACCAATGACTCTTGTCATAACAGTTATTGAATTGGCTCAAATAACTTACAGCGTAAGCTATATCAGGCCTAGTATTTACAGCTATATACATTAAACATCCCATTAAGTTTTGGTAAGGATACTCACAGCTCTGCTCACTCTTTTTGAGCTTATTATTTTGTAACGGTGTAGACTTCTCCTTACAATCTTTCATACCAAAACGTTCCAAAACAACTTTTATATATGTTTTTTGGCTGACTGATATGTTCTTATTTTCGTCATTCGTAATATTTAAGCCCAAGCAATATTTTAATGGACCCAAATCTTTTAATGAGAAATATTTTTCCAAATCACTTTTGACAATGTCCAATGACATTTTTTCTTTGTAAAATAAAATAATATCATCGACATATAATCGTCTACAAAAATTATAAAATATTTATTGCCTTGAAAAGAGCAATCGGACATCGGCCCACAAAGATCCGAATGAATCAGTTCTAACTTAGAAGACGATTTGTGGTAACGAACTTTCTTAAAAGGTTTCCTAGCTTGCTTACCTTCTATACATGCTATACAGGGTTCCTTATCTATGTCTTTGTACGAAATGTCTGGATTTGCTTTGTTAAGAGCGTCTAAACCTATACGACATAAGTGACCAAGTCGCTTGTGCCATAAGCGATAACTTGAAACGTCACTTTGTACTTCGAACGCTGATAAGGATTTGGGTGAACTTACAGTACAATCTAAAGTGTACAATCCACCACAACAAGACCCGTGACAAACAGCATCACCTGTATAAGAAAAAGTAGAAGCGTCAAAAAATGTACAACCTTTTGTTTCAAAAAGAACAGAAAAACCATTTTGTGTGGCTTTCTCTACAGAAATTAAATTTGTATTTAAACCTGGCACAAATACAACATCCGAAATATTCTTAACATTTTTACCACTTAGAGTCTCAAAATTATTTACAATAGGAACATTGCCTATTCCGGCACTAAATAAGGTATCACCATTTGCAATTGTCACTTTGGTAACTGGAAAATCTCTAATATTTTCCATCCAATCAGATCTACCAGACATATGTGCACTAGCTCCAGAATCTACGTACCATTTGTCAGATTTTATTTCTCCAGCAGTATTCAAAGCACCGAATAAGTTTGAAATGTTACCTTGCTCACACCTTTCCTTGTTCTTTTTATTCAAGGGACAGTCTGGTACTTTATGACCAGGCTTTTTGCAGGTGTAGCAAATTATTTTTCGAACCTTTGGTTTTTTACTTGGTTTGTGCTTTGCTTTTAACGCTGCATCAGACGTAGATGATTCAGATTCAGCTGACCTCGCAAACTCTGTTAATAGTTTACTCTTTAAAAATTCAGTTGAAATCCCTTCTGTAGAGCTTTCTAACGCCATGATCAACGGATCAAAACGGGATGTCAAACCTCCTAATAAGATTGCAGCTACTGAACTGTCTTCGGTAACTTTCCCTATGTCTGCCAGATCTTGCACTGTTGACATTACAGCATCTATATACAGCTCCATGCTTTGAAAGTCACTTAAATGGTATCTATATAGCTTTCTCTCCAAAGCCAATCTACGACCCATGGACTTATCTTCGTAGGAAGCTGCTAAAGCGTTCCACGCTTCCTTCGCAGTCTTACTGCTTCTGACATGCGTAATTGCTGGACCATACAAGGTTAAGCAAATTTTCGCTAAGGTAATTTCGTCATTTCTTACCTTGACGTCAACGGGAGTGGCATCACCCGCAGGGTACCCGACTATGCAATTCCACAAATTTTCATGTAGAAGATACATGCGCATTTTAAATTTCCATGAAGCATAGTCGTCTCTTCCCTTTAAATATATTCCTGCCAATGAATGCAGGCTTGACCCTGTTTTCTCGTGATCCCCTGACATATTGAACTTTTGTTTTTTCTTTGTCAGACGTATTTATTTACTATACGCAAAAAGCAATGCCACAACGACTTCGAAATGAAAAAATGGAACAATTAGCTCATTTTACAGAGCCTTCGTGCTGATAACGAATGTTGGAAAAAATCTTTTAGTAAAAGATTGTGTTAACAGTTCGACATTTTTTATTGAAGTAAATTTGAATTAAAAATTATATTCTACACATCAGTTACATTTTGTCTATGACATTAAATAAGGTTTTACAACAGCAATGCTATGTATAGGCCTACTATATTTCATTGGGGGTGATAAAATAATGCACAAGGACTTTGGTGTTGGTGGACCAATTATCTAATATCTCGGAAGAAAAATTGATTTATTTTTAAAACCAGAACACAAATACGCTCGTGAGCTGCCAACAAATGAGCGCGATGTTTTGACCAATTTAATAGACGTTTTTGATGGTACTGGCATGTAGGCTGTGTGGGATGAATGTGTTGGGATCGAGCACTAGGGGCGCAGCGGAAATTTATCAGTAGCAAGCCGAAAAATAATAGTCCTGTCTGGTCTGGCCATTTTTGCTCCCCCCAGAACCTACACCCTGTGCCTGGGCACCGGTAGCATCGCCCTATACGGCACTGTACCGGACTACCCGGTAACCTTTAGCACGCACGCTCTGGAGCCACTCGCTTTTGAAGTGTCATGACTATTATTGGTGTTTCAAATATTTTATTCAACCAGTGTATAAAAAAGATCGCAGACACCGTCGCTGGTGGAGTAATGAACTTCATCCCAGTCGTCAAAGGCTGTTTCTGAATTTTTCATGCTTTTCGCGGCGCGCAGAGATGTTGCAAATGATCGTCGAAAACACACTCACTACACGCATTAGAAAGAAAGAAAGTAAAATAAACTAAGGAGAAAGGTTAAACAGGATTTGATTTCTTAGTCCGGCAACGCTTTAGTGACACCTCCAGTGTTGCAAACGTTCATAGGCGACGACAACTACTTTCCATCAGGTGGGCCGTCTACCTGTCTGCTGTATTCCAGCTATAAACAAGGGCAATTACGAATATTATTTTAATTGTTAATTTGGGTTGGAATAATCAAATAACCTAATTAACAACGACTAATTAAAGGTAATTAGTTCAAATTTGTGAAACATCAACTTTATCCTAAACAAACAGTTAGTACGTCCTTCAACTTTTACAATTGAACAGCTGTCTAGTCATAGATTCCCAAAGGATCGAGTTCCCATCAAAATGCAATTAATATTACCTTTAAAGGAGGTTTGAAGATTAACAGTCTTTGAGAGTTTCATTATCAAAAATTGTAACCATGTTTTATTCAAACGAAAAAAATAAACGTTTTGTACACGTGAAGATATTCCTGGAAGTTAATGAAGCTAAAACTTTAAAAAATCAAGTCAATATATTATTCATTATATTTATATTCGAAATTCAGCTTCAATCCTGACAATTTATTGGGAAAATTATAGAATAGATAACACTTTATTTTTCAACATATACACATAAAATAAACAATTTACAGTAGTCACTTTATACAGTAAAAGTAGAAGCAATAGGTGGCCTTATCGCTTCAGAGCGATCTCTTCGTGACAACCCAGGCTATGGATTTTATGAAGGGGAAATTCGCAAGTGTATGACGGTGATGTGCAAATTAAATACAAAATACATATACCTAAAATGAATAAAACATAGAGAATAAACAATAACACATATTAATATTATATGTATACTAATATATGCATCATTAATATGTGTATAGCAGCTATAAAATATACAATATACATGTGAACAATAAAAATATTATTAAATTGTGGTATAAAAAGTCTATATAGGAATTTTGTTTTGAAACGGGGGCTCTAGACCAAAGGTTGGAAGCCTGTTTAGTTGTGTGCATATATCTCTGAATATTCAGGGTTCCAGTATTCATACCATATAGCGGTCGATGATCGCTTAATTGGTTTAAAGATTGTCTCTGGGTGAATATTAGCATATATAAATCAAGGAGCAAGCTCGTCACTTGCAGGATAATCCACTTGGCATTTATTTATGCGTCGCAAACAGAATTCGGTACAACAAGCTCGTTATGTTAATATGATGTTGCATTAATCTGAATTGCAAGGTTTATTTTACAGTCGCTGACTTGGTGACAAATTAAATAAATCGTGTTATGTTATTTGCTGCTTTTGGTTTTTCCTAATTATTTCGGGTCAGCTACGTATTTTCTGTTATATCTTGATTCTATTCAGCATTGCGCTGGTGTACTGTCGACAACCTATACTAACAATGAGTCTATAAAGATTTTGCGTTTCTATTCTCTTGCACCATTGCATCACTTGCCGTGCGTGGGCGAGATGTACATTGGACACCCTCATTTTTTTGAGCAATTAGTAATTTCTAGAACTTTCTTCCGCGTAAAATAACTATTTGGATGGAATTTCTTGCCGAGGTTTTCTTTGTGGTTTCTCTCTGTGTTACGAGATGAGGTCATTTAAGAAGGGCGTTGTAAAATAGCGATGACTTTCCATCAAGTGTCAAGTATCAAGTCAAGCTTTTTTGCCCGATTGCCAGTTTTGCCAATTATTAAAAAATATAACCCTATTTTCTTGTTATTTCTTTCTTTCTTTTTCACTTGTATGCTTATTACGTGTTTGATGACATTGTATAGTATGGTTGACCAAAGAATCTATTGATATTATTGAAAACCAAGGAATTTTCTCGTTTTTATTTAGTTGTTAAATTTTGAGTCACACAACTTTATTAATTTTGTCTTAGCCATGACGAGTACGTATAAGCGAGTACGAGTAAGCATTTCCATGACGCAAAAAAGGAGTTTCTTTGGTTCGGGGTCGACCACTCTCTATCTCTTGTGCTTCTCTTAAGATTCCCAATGTGTTTTTTTTCTTATTAAAGGGCAACTACGGTTTCTAGTTCCGTGCCTTTTTTGTTTCAGTTTAAATAATGTCAGCCCATAAATGTCCCGCTGCTGGGCTCGGGCCTCCCATTATAGGGCAACGGACAGTATACCCGCCACGCTTGTCCAAGGCGGCTTGGCAGGTTTGACACATCGGTTATCTCGATGTGCAGGTTGCATCACGATGTTTTCCTTCACCGTTTTTAGCACGTGGTAATTGTAACAATATGCACATTAGATCAGAAAACTGATTAAGCGGTGCATGCGTTTCGGTTAGGATCGAACCCGCGCCCTTCGATTTAGGGGCGCGTGTGCCAACCATTACGCTACCACGACTTCAGTTTCAGTTTATTTATATAAAATGTTACTACTCTTTCGCTTACTTATACGCTTTCACTTCACTTTACCTCACTTAGCTTAGCTTGTGGCTCTAACGCACTTAGCATTGATTTTGCCCTTATACGCTTTGTTGTTTTTTGTTAATTTAATATGTGTGACATTTCTTATGTGTCTTAGTAAATTGTGGTGTAAATTAGATTTAAACTATGTTAGTAATTTGAAATTTCTTATTAGCAATATATTTGAAAATGTTATCTTTTGTTTATAACCAGGGCTCGTACACATGTGTGCCCTGCGGTGGCAATTACTATGTGAACACAACGAGGCCATGTTTCGACGTCGGTGCGTTAATCAAGAGATGTGATCCGAAGATGTGTAGTCGTTATAATGCTGTCTGTAGCTATGGGCAGAAGTGTGTATGTGCTGTAAGTATCATGTTAATCTTTTACTTTCAATTATGGTTGGTTCTTACTTACTATTCATTCAATTGCCTTATCACTGGTTGAATTTTGACATTACTTGCATGGAGTTTGTAAGATAGAGGAAGTGGCTAGTAATGGGAAGCGGTTACCCTGCATCTATAGATGTATGCAACACCGAGGTAAAGCCAATAAATTGTCAGTCTTTAGAGCATTCTTTCTCAATTTACCAGATTTACCAAACATGTCTAGATCAGCCGGTTCGGCTGCGCAAACAGTTATCATTCAAGCACGCAAATATGTAACCCTTGGTGAGAGTCATATGTTTGTACCGTTTTTTGTTGAAACCCTTTGGACCGCGGGGGTCCCGGGGCTCTACAAAGATTTATCAAAACGACTCATAGACTTGTCGTGTGATCAGAAGGCTGGTTTCTACCGTCACATAGCCAGCCTTCAGGCTGGCTATGTGACGGTAGAAACCAGCCAACCTTACTTCTTCTACTTATAATGTTAAGTAATTATAAATATAATACAATATAAGTTTCCTTCATTGTATTGATTGATTGTAATGTTTTGTATAATATTTAATTTATTCGATGCACAACTTTCATCTGATAATTGTGAAATCGGCGGTTCATAAGAAAAATAAATTACCTACGTCTATAGCAACAGCTGTAGATCTAGTCATGTAATAGAGACTAATAAAACCCATGGAATTGAATTGTATGAAATAAATTATAATATTATTTATTTTGATTAGACCGGTTGGGCGGGCAACGGCACTGTGTGCGGTCCAGACAGAGATCTAGACGGATATCCGGACCAACAACTTCATTGCAGTGAGCGAAATTGTAAAAAAGACAACTGTCCAAATGTATCCAATTCCGGACAAGAGGACGCTGATGGAGACGGCATCGGAGACTCCTGTGACCCGGATGCCGATGATGATGGCATTCCAAATTTACCCGTTAGTATATAGTTTATAAGTGCTTACAGTGCTTGCTTGGGTACAGAAATCTCTGGACATTACAAGAGATACAGAAAAATTACCTTACAAACCCTTAAGACAGATTTTACCTTGGACATTTTAGTATAATTATTGTCTTGATTAATCTGGAGTTTTTCATAAAAATGAATAATATTGATAGACTCATTCACTCCCGCTAAATGATATTTGAAGAAATAAGTCGTAATTGGAAAAATGATTTGAATTCATTTTAATTTACAGGACAATTGCCCCTTAATACCAAACCCGGACCAATTAGATAGAGATGAAGATAGGAATGACAAACGCGGAGATGCTTGCGACAATTGTCCAAGACGATATAATCCAGGACAAGAAGATGTTGATGGAGATGGTATAGGCGATGTTTGTGATCCTGATATGGATGATGATCGTAAGCAATACCTATACTTAAATGTTAGGTAGATTATAAATGAGTTGCATGTTTACAGGGAGCTATATTATTTTATTATAAATTATTTAAAGAGTATTTTTAAAATACTTTAATACAGCAGATAGGGTGACCTGATGATAGCCTGACTTATGGCAAGTGGTTACCGTCGCCTACGGAAATTTGCAACAACAGACGTAATTATTTGCTGGCATAATATGCGTAAGAGCGAAAAAATTGCGTAAAGGAGTGTAACGGCTCAAGGACATAAGAGTATCTGCCAATAGAGGGTGGCCCAATGTTAGAAGGAAGACGATGACCCAGTTATGAACAGTTTCTCAGAACATTGTCTATTATACAGATGGTAAAAATGAATATACATGCAAGTCTATTCGAAGACCAGGCGTTTTTATGTGCCATATTGTTAAGTTGTTATATAGAAATAAATTTCTTTTACCTTGCTAGATGTACCTAATGAACAAGATAATTGTCCACGTAAATACAATCCTCAACAAGAAGACATGGACGACGATGGCATAGGCGACGTGTGCGACAACTGCCCTAGAATCAGAAATCCATCACAAGACGATGCTGATCGAGATAATGTTGGAGATGCTTGCGACAGTGATCTTGATAGAGATCAGTGAGTGAATATAATTGTATTTTTCTTTATAGCAGCTGTTTTTAAGATGTTATTGTTGTTAAGATGAAATTGACAGACCAAGTCCTTGGCATCAATATATTAAGGTTGTACCCAATGTTATTAGAATAAGTGAATGCATTGTTGAGACTTTATCATTTTTGTTGAATAGTTGAATTATGTCAAAAATCATTTAAATTTTGATGTAGGTTTCGACATTTTAGGACACATAGAAAAATAGATACATATATAATTAATATTGTATCATTATTATAGAGATGGCATACAAGATGGCATGGATAACTGTCTAGGAGTACCGAACAGTGATCAGCGCGACGTTGATGGTGATGACAAGGGTGATGCATGTGACGATGATGATGACGATGATGGAATACCCGACATTGACGACAATTGTCCATTGGTTCCTAACAGAGATCAGAGGGATACTAATAGTAAGTTGTACAACTAAATAAATAAAAAATAAACGATCTTAAAGATCTTCAATATGTAGTTAGTATTTCGGATTTCTTTCAAGTGTTTACATTATCTAAAACAATATACAAAAAACTACTGTATAAAATGCAAATAAAAATGGGTTTCTGGTCACTGTCGGTGGGCCGTGTTCTCAAAATGCTGAATGCATTTCCAAACTGCGTAGAAATTCTAATAATTGCCCAAAATACCGGGCAACATTTTAATCACCCAAGACTTCTTTCATTATTGAAAGGTCTCGATGGAGTTAATGTATTAATTATTTAAAAAATCCCTAACATAATTGTACAATCCCCAATGCTGAGATTGTTACTACACATTACAAGCGGACTGTATTATTGCGAATTGTTTGCAAATCAATACGAAGAACGGTAAGTTGGCCAGTGAGAATAAATCTTACAACGAGTAGGTCAACTCACCTTGCAAAGATCGGGTACGAGTCCAATGGTCGGCGCCGACTCCTTTCGTTGTGAACACAATTTTGTTTATAACGAGTAATTTTCACAATCCTTGTAACGCCGATGCAGCACCGATGCACTATTTTGCGACAATCGCGAGTATTTTACCCAAAATGCGAAACGAGTCTCTTTGAGGTGAATTCAACAACGAACGACTTCGAACTACATCCGTACACGACGAGCGCAGCGAGTGACTCTCGCAGCAATATCTACCCTCACTGGCTCACGCGACAAAAAAAATAATACTATTCTAACCCGAACGAAAACTATCGCTAATTTAGTAAATACGAATTAAATTAAACCATTTAATGCTAATTAATATTAAAAACTACTAATAAAAGGGAAGCGGTTTGTACAATAATGGATGTGGTCTTAAGATTATTGTTATTTTTAGATGATGGAACTGGAGATGCATGTGACAATGACTTCGACGGCGATAAAGTTATAAATGAACTCGACAATTGTCCTAATAATTCACTTATTCATCAAACTGATTTTAGGTAAGGCGGTCACGAGACATTTTCTTGAAACTGAATGTTCTAAAACTTCAACGAAACTCATTATTAATCTAATAACTTTAGTCGGTGCTAAACTTTATGGCCTCTTAAAGCGACGGTAGAAAATTGTTAAATATCTGATATTTTACGAAAAAAAGGTTTCTTTTGTTGTGAACTTATTACAACTAACAACTGTCATAATTGTAATATAAAACACAGAGTTCATTAATATATCAAAATCAATCTCTGGTTAGTGTATATCTAGAATTTAAGGGTCATTATCAGTTGCGGTAACTATATCGTCTGCTGTTTAATTTATTTATACTTTTATGGAAATGATTGTTATTTGAATTACTTTTAAGCCCTAAATGTATCTAAAAAAGTAAGGCCTTTCCGTTGATTATATTTATACATGTAATAAAACTGTAGAGGTCGAATTTCTGTACAATGAAAAAGATGCTAAAAACCGAGTCAGGGGAATGTAAGAAGTGAAATAGAATTAATTTAGATATTTTTCAATTTTTTTGTATCTCTGTCTGTTTATACGGGCTAATCTCCGAAACAACTGGACCGACCTAAATGAAATTTTGTATGGTGGTAGTTGATATCCCTGGGTAACATATAGGATACTTTTAAGGACAAAACAATAAAGAGTTCCTGTGGGATAGTAAAAAAACTTTAATTGCTGAAACTGAAATATTGCCGGTATCGTCATACAATAAAACGATTTATACATTAAATTGCGAAAAATAAAACCTTACAAAAACTGTGTGTGTACAAATAATAAATACCACGCGGATGAAGTTGCGGGCATCAGCTAGTAGTAAATAGTTTTTAAAAATAATTTATCGTCTAGATACCGATGTTTCTTCTACTCGAATCTGTTAATTTTAATATGAATACCTACCGCATATTTAAATTAAAATATCATTTTAGACATTATATGAAAGTGCGGTTAGACCCTGAAGGAGAGTCGCAACAGGACCCGAATTGGGAGACTGCTAATGATGGAGCTGAAATTCACCAGACACTTAATTCTGACCCAGGATTGGCTATTGGCTTTGAAAGCTTTAGTGGAGTTGATTTTGAGGGTACCTTATTCGTGGATACTCAGATCGACGATGATTACGTTGGATTCATATTTGGGTGAGTAGATGCTTTACTTCAGAGTTCATTCTTATTACAGGCTCTCTAGTCAAGTGGCACGAGCACTCAACGAATAGTGTAGAAAATATATGGGATTATCATATCGTTACGATAACTATGATGCCATTCCCATACATTTTCTATTCTTTTAAATTATTATATCATCTCAAATTAAGTCTACATTCAATTATTTATTTATTTATTTTTTATTCCGTGTTTGGGGGGTTTATCCACAAGGATGCGTCAACCCCATCGCACCCTGATCTAACTTACTCTAAATAAATTATACAACTCGTATATCATGCAACTGATATTTGTAAGGTATCAAAACAACAAACGTTTCTACGTGGTGATGTGGAAGAAGAACGCGCAGACGTATTGGCAGACGACGCCGTTCCGGGCGGTTGCCGAGCCGGGTATCCAGATCAAACTGGTCAATTCTAAAACCGGTCCTGGCAAGTTCATGAGAAACGCACTCTGGAACACTGAGTCTACGCCTGATCAAGTTAGTCCATATAAGAATATTATATACCAGCTGCGCCCCTCGGTCTCACCCTCGTGGTGATGGAAAGTTGTTATATTTTGAATCATTCACACTAAATCCCTACCTATGGGCCATACCCATCTGTATGCCGTACATATTAATTATTACAATTCTCAGCTATTCTTATTTTACGACGTTCATTATCGCACGTTACTCGGCGGATGGGAGCTACAGGGAAAAAGTGTTAACCGCAATGAGAAATGCTGATCAATGTTTAGTTTATGCCTCTTTAAGACACTTGTGGATTCTGTGCGATACTGCTATACCTTGATGTTGGTTGTAAACAAATATCCATTAATATTATAAACGCAAAAGTAATTCTGTATGTCTGTCTGTTGCCCTTTCACGCAAAACTACTGGACTAATTTCTTCGATGGTTCTCAATACTTATTACTTAAAAGTTTTTGGGAGGTTTTGAGACTGCGAGACTGTAGTAAAACACTTACGAGCAAATAGATGGCGCTGTGCAACCATTAAAGACACAAACCAATCCCGATTCATACAGAATAAAAAAAAATCTAACTACTATAGGGTCTTATTCTTGTTGCGAGGCACAACAGCAGTTTCGGCGGAAGACTCTCTCTCTCCCTCTCTGATACTGAGGAGCATTCCACTTGCGTTCTCGCTTCTCCAACCTAGTCGGGTTATTTCCTATAGGACTTTTTGAGATCTTTTAGATTTTTTTAATTATTAAAAGGAAGGATTTGTATTTTTGTATGTTTGTAACGAATAAACTCAAAAAATACTGGACCGAGTTGACCATTCTTTCATCATCAGAATGCTACATTATTCCTGACTAACCATAGGCTATAATTATTACAAGAAAATTTGGGATCCCTAATAAAACTTCAATAATGTAACCCAAGGTGTAAATAACTTTGCTTTAAACCACCCGTGCGGAGCTGGGATGGGCCGCTAGTTAGGAATATACAGCGCAAGGAACTTCGTTCTAACTACGTGTGAGAAAGACATTAAATTTTTTTTAGTAATTAATTTTTGTTTTTTTTTTATTTTTCAGGTAACTCTATTATGGAAAGACCCCCGTAATGTGGGATGGCGTGAAAAAACTGCCTATCGCTGGCGATTGCTCCATCGCCCGAAAATAGGTCTCATACGACTCAAAATTTATGAAAACAATCGATTCGTGGCAGATTCCGGGAATGTGTATGACTCCACGCTCAAAGGCGGGAGACTTGGCGTGTTCTGCTTTTCACAGGAGATGATTATTTGGTCAAATTTGGTGTATAGGTGTAATGGTACGTATCGTGTTATAGACACATAGATAACTGTAATGTAGTTTTACACAACCTATGATTTATTCTGATCGGCTCTCACTTTTCGTTTACTCAGAAAACTGCAGACCGGTTTCATGTCGGAAACATAATTCGCAATCAGAAATGGCAGCTTTATTCCACTGACACGATTCGTACACTTTCCCACGATGATAAAATTTATCTACTGCGTAGGCAGATTGGGATGTATCATTAGTTGGTTAAAACTATCTATCATATCCAAATTAAGCAAGTTACGCTTGTGTTATGAGTAATATACAACGGACTACTCTGGGGCCGATCCCAGACACCCAGACCATAGTAAATAACGGAGAATTTTTTCGAAATTACCATCCTAGGTATTGAACCCGGAACTTCTGGGTTGTTGTGAGGTAGGCCCGCAAAGGCTTAGCTCGTTTAGCCGCAGAAGCTGTCCAGATATCTTAAAGGCAAAGACACTGATCGCACAACGAGCGACCTTATCACTGAAAAGCAATCTCTGCGAAACAGCTGAATATGGTGCATTTACACCTTTAGTCATGGAAAAAGAAAAGATTTATGAAAAAAAAATTCTTAACAGAATTATGGATAAAGAATTTTTCTATTTGGATGATAATCGTTTAAAGCGTATGTTATAAGCCATATAAATACTACTTTTTTGTACGTCTGTTTCTTGTAAGGTTTTTAATTTTTTGTTCTTTCTTTACCACTGCGATAATGAATTCAGCTTAAGGTGTTAAGCAGTGCTGTGTACCTCCCTCATGTTCCTGCTACGCCTGATGTAGTAACTGTGTCCCAATACAACGGCGTTCATGATTAGCTACATTTGGAAATCTAGATATATGTTTTATCTGATAATGTTCAACGTCGTTTCGCGTCTCAAACAAAGCATTAAATCCTTGGCTACACCTGTGTGGCACAGTCACTAACATTAACATTATCCCAGGGGTAGCAGAAACGGTATCATGTTAGGCTAGTAAATTTTATTTTTATGTCAACTTTTATGTATAATATGTTTTTCTTAAAATGAATTCGTTTTTATTTTTAAAATTAACTAGTCTAGTTTTGCATTTAAATAGATGTAAATAGTTTATTTCTATTAGGTGTCTATCTTCTATCTTGGTCGGCTTGTGATTTTTGCTCACCAAGAAACTTGTTTATTTTCGAAGCGGGTAAGTACCTAATAAAAAGTCGAGTCCAGAGGCTCTTTGTTCAAGGGCGAAACCAACGCCTTGAGGATGGGATAGATAGGGGGAAAATAGGATATCTGAAATCTCAATCATAGTACGAAGTTCGATTAGCGTAAGGCTAACAGTTTCAAATCGATATTCTGTGAAAGCGTAATATCACACTGATCGAGCCGATCCAGTGAACTGTAATCTAGATCCAGACAACATGGCTTTATGTGGTCAAAGACTTCTTCAATATTGATTGATTTTTTTCTTTTACAGATAAAATTCCGTCGAACATCGCCCATGAGCTGCCAAAGCGAACCAATTTCGAAGTAGATGACGACTTTTTTTACGCGTAGTCGATAATAAAACACTTAATAGAATTAAATAACTAATAGTTCCATGTAAAATCATATGCAATGTCCTCTTAATTAAATTGTAATTAATTGTTCTGTAATTAATTTTTAAATAGTTAAGCTTTAATGTTTGTATTTTGTATGTAATTAAAACGAAAATATAAAAAGCTGTATTTTTTGCTAAAATCCTAAACATGACTGTTTTAACGTGATGAATTTATAGGTTGCCCCGTATTTGTCGTTCTCCCACCCCATTCAAGACTTGTGAGAAAAAGTAAGGCATCAAATTTCTTAACAACTTAAGGAATTACGTACTAATGGTGTAGTCTGATAACACAGATTAAATCTGTTTTTATTTTTTTATTCTGTTTTTTGGGGGTTTATCCACACAGATACGTCAACTCCATATTAAAACTGTTAAAATGTAAAATTTTATGTGTGATATTCAGTTAAAATTCAACAATCGAACTTTGCAATTGCAACTCTCGACTATTTCAATAGAAATTAGTTGCAAAGAAATAAAGAATATCTATTTATATATTTAAATATGGTTGAATGATAGTTGATGCTTTTGATGATTTCGTTACACATAAGATCTTTAAATTTAGGTCATTACAACTATAATACCTATTCTGGAACAATATAAATATCCAATACCCAAGGGGTATTATTACTAATACGTCGGCATCGTGCCTCTTTCCCAGACACGCTCATCAGCCATATACTGTATCTAAATTATTTTCCCATACGTGATCCAATATTTGGTTTATATTAACCAATATTGGAAAATTTTATCCTCAATATCGTCGGCGACACGTTTTTAGCTTTTTTTGTGCCGAGAATATATTAAATGTTGTTTATCTATATATTACATTATATACGGAGTGGGAAGAAAGGTGAGCACGCGCTATTACCCATTCGCTCGCTCCTTCACATTCCTTACTCAGAAGCCCCCTTTTCAATTTCCAAAAAAAAGAGATGTTACGCAATACTGTCACTACTTAGGAACTTCGAACTTACAAAGTTCTACGTAAAAGTTTTTAAAAGAGTTTAAAACAATAGTAGAAATGAAACTTCAACGGACAAGTAGAAAATGAACGGACAAGTGGCAAAACGAATCCTAACAAAATTTTAACTTGAAGTTTTACGGGCACGTTTTCAAATTGGACAAGTACGTTAATAATCTGTCCGCAAAACTTACTTACTATACATTCTCGCGAAGACATGAGAAAAAAACGAGAATCGTTACCACATTCTCGTTCTTCTCGTTCTCACGAAGTTCTTGTGAGAATGTAGAGCGCCTGTAAATATAAGTAAAATTAAAGAAAAAATAAAAGAACAAAGATATAATATCACAAATATATTTATTGTATTATTGTACATATGTTTACATAACACAGATGAAGTAGTACTATCACTCAGAAATTGATGAATTGATTCTAATACAAATCTAATACAGAATTTAGAATTTCATTTTCATTCAATACATAAAACGTGCTAAAGTTAAAAATATTTTTCATAGGTATCTAACGAGATGAGATTTAAAATGTCGTGCTTTATGAAGCAATCGGACAATGTAAGCGTTTCATACTCTCAGACGTTTCATTTTGGTATAAAATAACAATTTCATATTACGCAATAAATATTTACATTAAAATTTCATTACAATACCTACTATAAAAACATCTCACCTATACATTCAACTTTCATTATCTTCGACAAATATTTCTACAAATTGAACTTAAAAACACATTATATCTTAATAGAACTGTGATTTCACCGTAGTTATTATGCATAGTCTACATGCAAGAGTTTTATTTTCGCAATTAAATTTATTCAACTGTGTAATCCTGCACTAAGGGCCGCTTGCATAACGATCACCTTTAAATAAAATTAGTTAATAATATTAAACTGCCCAAATACGTCTGACACAAAACGTATTCAGAGTTTTTTAAACATACTTAGCGGCAAATTTTGCGTGGTGCACGACGCTAATTGTATTTAAGGGTGTTCAATATGTTTAGTGTTTCTTAAATAACTTTAAGGAACGTTATGCAAGAGGCCCTAAGAATAGGATGTTAGAAAATTCGGTCCCAAAGAACATTGTGTCAAGTGTGTGCCAGGACTGCATAAAATCTTTTTTCTATTACCAAGCTGGAAAACAGGCATACGGCCGATCTGATGGAAAGTTGTTAACGTCGCCTATAGACGTTTGCAAAACCATGCACGAAATTAACGCGTTGCCAGCCTTTTAAGATGTTATAGGAGGGATAGAACAAAGTGGATGGGATATGAGAGGTGGGATAGGAGGATCAGACAGTAGGAATTGAACAGAGAGGATGGATTACGGGGACAAGGAAAAGGGCCATCGGACCTCTCACTCATTGCACGCCGATATTCTGTGAGAGCGTTGTATCACACTTAAGCGACGTCATGTAAGTAATGAAATGAAACTTACAGCTCGATAAAAAAACTCTAATCTATTTGTCTTTACAGCCTCGGACGCATTCGCCGCGACTGTATTCGTTGCCTGCTTGTCACACATAGCGAGATGTATACGAGAATTTCGACACTCCGTTTGTGCCTCAAATATGTCGTCAATTCGTTGCACACGTCTAAAAAAGTGTGTTCGGTTGGCATGTGCAAAGATAGCAAACCAAATACTCATTACGCTCATAGCTCACAAGAAGCGAAAATGGGTTTGTAAATGCATTAAACGCAGAGAACGTCTACTACCCTTTAAAAAGAATTGGCTGCAAAATAATCAGGAGATTATAAAAACCTTTTAAGTATAACATGTTCAATTCAAATCGTGGCGAATTCAACTTGGGACGATCGGATCTATATAGGCAGCAAATAGTCGCTGCGAATTCGTTAGTGAGAGTGATCATACAATTTGGGGTAGATTTTTTAAAGTATTGATACTGTCAAGACTTATAACTGTCAATATTTACGTAAGCGACTCGTAAATTGCGAAGGCGTTTATTGCGTTTTTATTGCGTCGTGTAACATTAATTTGTCTTCTGGCAGTTTATGGCTACTAAAGAAACTGATACTTTGCAAATAATACATTTAAGGTCTTTTAATGTCTGTTATATGGCTTATTTATCTGTCATCTGTCATTCCGCAACATTAAGGGCCGCTTACATAAGGTTTTTTAAATTTATTTAAGAAACAAAAACGTATGTAACACACTTAAATACAATTAGCGTTTTGCACAACGCAAAATTTGTTGCTAAATATGTTTAAAAAACTGTCAATAGTTTTGTATAAAACGTGTTTAGGTAGCTTAATATGATTAAACGCTAATTTTATTTCAAGGCGGTCGTTATGCAAGCGGGCCTAAGGGTCGTTTGGATAACGTTCCTTAAATTTCTTTAAGAAACACTAAACGCAATTAACACTCTTAAAGACGATTAGCGTCTTGCACAACGCAAAATTTTTCGGCTGTCAATATAGTTTGTGTAAAACGTATTTAGGCAGTTTAATGTGATTAACTAATATTATTTAAAAGCGATCGTTATGCAAGCGACCCTCAGGAGATAAAAAAAAAATTTTTTTCAATATTAAAAAGCCGCCGAAGTCAATAAAGAAACTATTTATTTATATTAAAAACTAACAATTAAAATAATTTATTGCATCTTTCATTCCCTAAATTACGCAAGGATGCTTCATTAAATATCATTTTATGTTTATTTGATTAATTTATATTAAATTGCCAGTCATTAAACATATCAATACACAACTACTTCGAATTTTGGTTTCTCTAATTTTATATTATTTTATATATAAAATGGTGTTTTTTCTTTATTTTTCTGCTGATAACAAAATATGTAATTAGTTGTAAATATTTTACAAATTATTTAGTGTCATTGTTAATGTGAGCTATATCCGTAGAGGAAAATTGTCTAGAGAAGCCACACAAGTATATTCGATGAAGTCGGCAAATATTAAATTTTACTTTGACAGAGTTTACTTATTTACTTTAAAGTTACTGAAACTTGAAGATTGTCTTGGAAACAAATATGGTGCTGATTTAAAATATATCTAAGCTTTAATTGGTACCGGTGCCACAAATCTCATACTCATAGTTAATACAAAATATATGTATAAGCCCTCTCTTTCAAACTAATGATCATCCACAGGAGTCCATCCAGTTTTTCGGACTATTTTCTTAGGTATGCTATCTCTATATAATACCCATCTACGGTTATAGCTTTTTTTTTTCGAGGAGAGAATATAAGAACCAAACAGCTATAAATTATCGAGACAATTAATAGGTATTTTGCGAATAGTTTGTGAAATTCTCGATTAAAAATCGTAATTGATAAAATAATTTATGATAATAATGATATTATTATTAAACATTACAAATATTGATGAAATTAATTAACATAACAAATTCAGGGAATTTAGGATTATTTAGCAATACAGGAACAATATTACAGAGCGTACCAAGTTAACAACGGTGCCAGCCAGCGCTAGGTCTGTTCAGAACCCGTATGATTTGTTTCGTACAATCATACAGTTTGTGCCTTCACTCAAAAAGCATATAAATACTAAAAGATGTGGTGATCCGGTGTGATTTCAAAATTTAACCATAAGTCGTCTTAAGTCCGGTTTCCAAAAACGAAGAGGAGAAGAGAGGAGAGGAGATACCTTGTAAGTGATCAACAAGCTATTCTTATTTCCATGCCTCTTTGTTACGCAGCTTTGGCGGGTACTGTCTAATCGAAAAGGAGAGACTCCTGAGAACGTGATTTTTTTAAACTTATGTGCAATGGAGAGGTTGTGTATGCAGCCTTACACCTCGAAGACAGGACGAGCAAATTTTTTTGTCGCCACAATGCCATTTTTTTATTAATTTAAAAAATAAAAATATTACTCATATCAATTTGTATTTTTTTCAGTTAATGACATTCGCGGTAACTGGTATCTGACCAGTGTCAGTAGTCAGTTTTAATTGTTTTTCATATCTACCTTTTTGCATTACCAGAGGGCCTCGCAAAATGTATGTTGCCCACATGATGCTCCCGAGCCTTCCTCCCCACTACGTGCCTGCCACCCCACATTTGCCAGTAAGCAAACTGAGTGATAACTTTGCTGTGCTCTAACCAGCTCATATTGCTGGAAACTCCTGGCCTGGTATGTCTATTTAGGCACATCTCTTCTCCTCTCCGCTTTGGGGGAAACCGGGCATTACGCCTCCAACTCCGCTGTTCGCTCATTTGCAGATATTTGAAACCCCGCCGTTATTTTTTGGTTTATATAATAATAATAATAATAATAATAATTCATTTATTTCAGAAATTATTTCCATATTATACATTTTTATATTAATAAAAATTTAAAAACATCAAAATAGTTACAATGATTATTACTAATTGCTATTAATTAATGAAATAAATACTAGGGCATTACACCCGCGTCACAATAATAACTACAAATGTTCCTACTCCACGGCACGAAAGGGACATGTACACCAAATTATTCCAATTATGGTCTATTTTGGACTCCACCACTGGGCCGCGAGGCGGCAGACAAACAAACAAACTCACTCACACATTTAACTGGGTGTGCAGTTGCACCCAATTACGTAGCAATGGCGAGTCCCATCGATCTACAAAAAGACTGAGCATGCTGTTGGGGCTGCCGCGGACGCGGGCCAGTAGGGATGCGCACCTCTTTCTAATGATGGCCGCAAAACCATCGATTCGCGCTTCTGCGAACATCCCCGACGCACTACACCGCCACGGCAGCCCCAACAACACCCTCAGCCCATTATTATACTGGACACGTAGGTCGCTGTATGTCCTACAATTATTATTATAATTCCTCAGATAAATATTTTAGAAGTAACTAATTTTATTTTTTAAATATTTAGATGTGCCTCGCAAACATTTATCAGCCAGGACTGGCTTTGGCGACCTATGACAATATAAAAAAGTATATAATTCTTCAAAAATTAAATTGAAAGATTTAACCATCAAGTCATATTTCATAAAAAATCGACAGTAAAATGATATATTTCTTTTGATATGTTTAATTTATTAGAAAATTTTAAAATTATTTACAGTTGTGATAAAGGAAAAGAACTGAACATAAATTTGTAGAAACATTTTCAAACAAATCTCATTATTGGTTGCTTATTTTTCATATGTAATCTAAATCTGCTGAAGCTTAACTGGATATAATAGGAAGTTTTAATACATATGCTTTTTCAGCGTCGTAATAAAATTCTATTATTTTCAATAAACATTCCATTTCGCTTAATTAGTAATAGTAGCGTTTTGGCTATACTATTTCCAAGCGTTTATTTTACTTTTGACGTTTGCACGTCTATCAAGTACATATTTCTTGACGCAAAGCCCACATAAAACAAATGACATAATTGTCGTACTTTATTGTTGTGGGTGACGTAATAGTGATGTTCTGTGAGTCATGTAACACACAGAATACCACGTGAATAAATTGGAAGTAATCGATTTTAAAATACAAAAAATGTTCTACTTTAAACAAAAATAAGACTCCAATTATATGTAATAAGTGTCGTTTTATTTTGCTCATATATGAAAAATATGTTCATTTAAATGTGGGTATATTTATTACATGATATAGTATTTTTACCAAAAATATATAGATAAGTTAAAATAATTACAATTTATTTATAAATAATAATAATCCTCATCATCAGCAGACAAACACACATATTGTATATCCCAAAATCAAGCAAGTTACGCTTGTGTTTCAGTACAAGAGACTACTCTGGGGCCGATCCCAGACACCTAGACCATAGTAAATAACATAGAAAATGCGTTTTACGAAATTTACTATACCAGGAATCGAACCCGGAACCTCTGCATTGAAGTGAGATAGGCCGGCCAAGGCTTAGCCCGCTCAACCAGAGGCCGTCAAATGAAGTCGATTTTTAAAACAAATTGAGACGGTAACGGATTGCGACATAATAAATAATTACTAATTGATCCGTTATGAAGCTGTCAAAAGTAAAATAAATTCTTGGAAAGAGTATAATTTACTAAATAATAATAAATATATATAAAGCAGCGACACAGAAAAAATTAAAATAGTTGAATTATTTCATTTATACAAATAATTATGTCAGGTCTAATCTTGAATAATCAAATACAATATTATCGTCAATTAAGTTAAAATGAAGAAACTCTTATTTCTACTCTACTACAACTCAGTTCAATTCGTATTATTTTAATCGATTAACTCTCTGACAACACTATTTACAACGTGAGCACTAATACTTGTATTGTCGTATGTCTTTCCCTTAGTTCTTACATCTGAACCACTTCTATTCTGTACAAGATTTATCTATATAATTGTTATAATAGAACATGAAATAGGTTCATTTCTCTCAATTCCACACGCAACATTTACGTCGCCTTAACTAAAACATAAATACAGAAGCAAAAATTCCGCAACTATTATTTATTACACATTCCGTACATTGTACAAACTTATTATTTAAAAATATTCTATAATAAAACCACATATATGTATGTATATAAATAAATATATAAAGTTATATAAGTTATACCTACAGGTATCTTCAACAATGCATGGGATAGACTTGAAAAATATGTCTGCATACTTCGTGTGAATATTTTCCATATGTGGTAACTTTATATGTAAGTATTTGTCTTGTGCAATAATGTCTATAACTTACAGTATTTGTTTATATATTTTGTTTATTAGGTTAGATTTTATGATGTTCTAAATGTGGCGCTTTTTGTTGTAACACAAGTGTACTTCCAGTGTGTAAAAAGTATTTAAACAAACTGATATAACATTTCTGCACAAAATTACGTATTCCACGTGCCTGGCTGTATATCCGCTAACTCCTAAAAAACACATTTTAAGCAGATTTCAACGTTACTTAAAAAAAAATTCAGCGAAAATTTACATATATTACATATAGTATCTTTAAAAACGACCTATTTATTTTGTGTTGTTTTGTGTGAAAATATCGAAAAAAAAATAATTTTGGTAACTTAAAAAAAAAGATTTTTAATAGGTTTTTTTTGAATGGAGCTAGCTGCAAACAAAAAACTATAGGCTTACAACTTTCGAGAATTAGCGTGCCCTCAAAAAAGAAGTAACAAAACAGGCCTGTTTATATATTAGTATGTATATCTAGTAAATAATAATATATGACAATCCACAAGCTCTTATAATTGTGTAAATTTTGTGCAAAACTCTTATTTATGGTCTTTATTAGACATTTTTAACTTAGCAATAGTGTTTAAATGTAAATGAACCTTTTCCATGACCAGAAAAAGCGATTCAATTTTGAAATGACATGCATTGGACCGTTTATCTAAGGGTTATAGTTATGTATTTTAAAAGATTTTTACAATTAGCTTAATATTTACAAGTAAAAGTTGCAAGTTGAGAATGTTATCTTGTAATCGAAATTTGATAATAACGATTGTGCTTATTTTGTAAAGTTGTGTATAAATTTATTAACTTGTGTTTAAACAATAAAAGTCAAAACCAAGAAGAAGAAAGGAAGAAGAATACCTAGGATTAACAATAGGCTTGTAAAAAAAACATTACCTTAAAAATAACTCAATTTTTCTTGAAGTTTTAAAGATAAACGTTGTATATGTACTTAATATCTGTACAGACATTTTATTGCGAATTCAAATTAGTACATATACTAAGATGTGTTATGACTTAATTTGTGCATGTATTTTTTTATGATCCATTCCAAAACGCTCAGCTTTTGTTGCTAATATATTTAAACAAACCTTTAAGTGATTTTGAATTATAACACATAAAGCGATTTAATTATAACGATCCTTTAAACTTTTCACTTACATAAAAAAATATTTAATTATAAAAATTGGGGTAATATTTTTTAGCTGATATCTCGAAATCACATTGATAGTTTTTCGAGAGTGAATATTTTTTGACGCCGATTTGGCGGTGTTGTTTGTAAACAATGCTCTCTCTAGACATGTTATATCTCAATGGTTATTCCATAGAATAAAACAAAATACGAAAAAAATAAAAATGACAAGTGCATGAATAAAAAAGTTATATTGTTCTTATATCAATATAATTATTTTTATAGTTTACTAAGCTGTTCAATACGTAATTATAGGAGTCAATAGTTGCGACTTCTGGCGATCACAGCCAAACCTGCCATCAAGGTAATAAATACATAATGAACTGGGATTGTCAAGCCTAGAATTCTTGTTCCACGTTAAATTTATATAAATTCAAAAATAAATAAAATTAATATTATATTTATTCATATTGTAACGGATATGGTTAGTTATTGAGGTATCATTGTCTTATTTTCTCAAAATCATATATTAAAAAGTGTTTTTATAGAAGGAAAATCTTTTTATTTTGCATTATAACTGTATCTATAAGTAAGATAAGTATATATATTATAGTATAATATTATGTATTTATTAAAAAAACTGGTTGGTTTTTTTGTTACTAAAAATCTATTTTTTAAAAATACGCTTTTTAGAAAATAAGCCAACGATAATCAAATTCATAATAATATATAAAAATCACTCAAAAAGTACTTATAAATTATAAATATAAAAAATACCAAGTGAAAAGTGCTTTCGGAAGTCAAAGTTTAAAAACTGCTAGTCAAATCATTGAAAATTCATATAAATAATATAATTTTTACACTACAAAATATGTTAAGATTTGTCAAGGAGTTATAATATTTTTTATAAGTTTATATTTCAATCTCAAACTCTATTTATGCTATTAGTATTTGGTGTTCGATTATTATATAGATATTTTAATACTTTCATACACTTTTCAGTCATATTAGATTTATCAATTTTCTATTTTGGTTATTCTTCTTGTTTCTTTGGAAGATTATCGACGACTGACGTTCCACATCTGTGAATGAAAATGACATTCAAAAATCGCCTAGCCTAACAATGCGTTATCAAGAAATAATAATTAATGTTTCTCTGTAAAAATAAACAAAGCTGAAGTTATAATGTTAAATTTAAGTGAAAATAATATTTTCAATTAACGGTTCACCTGATGGAAAGTGATTCCACCGCCTATAGCCATTTGTAGCCAAAGGTGCTACCGGCCTCGCAAGAGGAGGGGGGGGGGGATGGAACCTGGCCACGGGTGCTGGAACACATGTCAAGGTTGCTTTGGAGCATATCTTTGACCATGAGTAGTAGCCATCCAAACGGGCAAATGCCTACCACCGGGCCGGGCACCCGGCCACAGGAATTAGTAGTCTTTATCCATTCTATCATATTCTTAAAAGATCTGATGCATCAGAGATATATTTTCTATTTACTATTTACGTCTTACTAAAGAGAGCTAGAGATAAAAGTAATTATCTAGCAACAAGTTCAAGTCATTGTGAAATCCCGGGATACCCGGGAAGCAGTATTTAGAAAAAGAATGTAAGCAAATGTAATGTATCCGAGCAACTTCAAACCGCTCCTGGGAAAATTTCCCCGGTATTCCCGGGATAAAATATAACACATATTTTATTACAATCTCGCCATTTTAAGTCATTACCAGAAAAAATCCCGCTGGACTCCGAGGATAAAAAGTAGCGCAGAGTTAAGTCTAAAATTTAGCTGTCCATCGGCGAAAACCGCATCGTAATCAGCCCAGTAGTTTTTACGTGAATCCCAAACAAATACACAAAACGACAAATAGACAAGAAATCTAAAAAAATGCATCATGTTCTACATCGTTCATATGTCATCATCATCGTTCACCTATACTAGTTGTTTTTTTTTAAATAGCTTCAGTGTACAGACACAGCATGTTTAGTCATATTAGTGCATATATTATGTACATACTGTTACAAGTTGGGCCACCTGCATACCTATTGTTAAATACCGACAAAGAAATGCTGCGCACCTGGTTTATGGCCCCTCCAGCATTCGGAGATATTTTGTTTCCTTCGTATTTTAAAATTTGCAATTATACAATAGCCTATTGTTATTGTTTTTGACTTTGTTGGCTGATTGCAGGAATAAGTAACTAGGTGTGCAAATTACTGTTTTTTCGAAAACTTTTTGGTTGTATACTTAGTATAAAACATTGCCCGAACGGAGGAGTGGGGCAGTCAAGCGACGATTACGATACTAGGAAGACGTGTGTAGTACCTTCGATTAGCGATAAATGACGGACTTTGCGCGTGTTATTGAATCGTGCAGTTTCTACTGGCTGTGTCCAGTCATATTTGTGCCTGTTTTATACGTGTTTGCACAGTTCAAACAAACTCTATAGTAATTCCAACGGCATTTTAATTCGAGTCCTGTGTAGCTCGTAATAATACGTTATCTGTCACACACATCACTAACAATTAAAAACAATATCGCATCACAAATAACGCATTACACCCATCGCCACATACGTATGAAACGGCCTTAAATTTTAATATTTATTATTTACCAAATGAGGACCTTTTTTTTCTCCGTATTTATAAGAGCGTTTGGTCAGTATCGACCATGCCACTCCCATAGGAACAACACATTTAAATTATCGCCTCTTAATGCCTACTTTCATACTACTAGATTGTATAACATCCTGGCATTATCCGGGATATGCCAGGATACTATTACATGCACCAATTTCGTGCAAATCATATCCTAACAAACTTCTTTCGGTCTCGTTACGTACACACTCCACTAAAATGTGATATATATCTTCTGTAACCTGACACAATGTGCAGTTGGCTGTTACTGATCTTTTCATTAGAAATGCGAACCCGTTTAGTGGTATGTGTCCGAGGCGACGTCAGAAAGCTATCACTATTTCAGATCTAGACAAAGATGACCCTGCAAACCAAGATGAAGAGACCTTAAACCAGTTCACCTGCGATTAGCACATGGTCTCGGGCCTGGCGGGCGTCGGGGGGTGCGGCTGCGGGGGCTGCTCCGCCGACCGCTGCCGCGGCAGCTGCGACGAGTCCAGCACTATCGAGGGCCGCGGAGGCGGGTTCTCGCTCACCATGTGCGACAACGACAGATCGCTCGACGCGTTCGTCTCGCCTGACGCGGCGTTTTAGACATAGATAACACATTATTGCACGCCAAGTAGTAAAGTGAGAATTTCTTGGAATACCTTAGACCAGGGGTCGCCAAATGGCGGACCGCGAAAAAATGATATTTTTCTCATTGATATGTAAAAAAATATCTTTGGTATTTGCGTAATTAAATTTGCTTAATAAATATTTCTGAAGTGAAACTTCTTTATCAGCGTTGGAAAAAAATTTACCGTCACATTTTTCTTTATTTATTTAACCAATTTAAAGAAGCTTCACTTCTTACGTGTGTACTAGTATTTTTTTTTTTTTATTGCAGGAGATCAGCAGACAGGCAGACGGCCCACTTGATGGACAGCGGTTACCATCGCCTATGGACATTTGCAACACCAAAGGTGCTACGAATGCGCTGCTGCTCTCTTTAGGGAGCCTGGAACCTGGTCACTAATGCCGGAACACAACTCAAGGTTGTTATGGCGACATACTCTAGACCAGGGGTGGTAGCCATCCAGTCGGGCAAATGCCCTACCACCTGGCTGTGGGTTGTTTTGTCGCCTCTTACGACAGGCCGCCGGGCCGCAGGAAATTGTATTCTTTCTCCGTTCCTGTACGGATAGTACACGCACATATGTTTTTTTTCTATAGGATGTTATGCAGACCGCGATGGTCATTTCGTTACTTAAAACAGACCCGAGCGAAACTAACTGGTGGCCGGCCCCTGTCGTAGACTAATAGTAACAAACCAAAAATAAATAATCGGCAGATAAACCCACACATTGTATATTTCAAGCGAAGCGAATTAGGCTTGTGTTATGGGTAATATACAACGGATCTTCTTTGGCCGATCCCAGACACCCAGTCCATAGTAAATAACGGATAGTTCGTTTACGAAGTTTACCATGCCAGGAATCGAACCCGGAGCCTTTGCATTGTAGTGAGGTCGTCCGGCCAAGGCTTAGCCACCTCAACTAAGAGGTGGTCAATAGCTGAATGCTGACTATTGATTCGTAAAGAAGAAAAAAATATCCCATTTTTTAAATTATTTCATAGACGATTTGAAAATTATAAAAAAATAAAAACTTCGTTTAAAAAAACTGACTTCAAAAACTAAAATGTATAAAATAACTTATTTCTAAAGCTATTATTATTAATATTTATTATCTAAAACATCTTAAAGTCGGTGCTTAGTAATTTGCGAAATATAGTAATTTTTATTATGTTTTACTTTGCACCGACTTTAAGATGTTTTAGATAATATATACTATATACTATATATATATATATATATATATATATATATATATATATATATATATATATATATATATATATATATATATAATAATATATATATTTAAACGAAGTTTTTATTTTTATTTGTTACTTTTCAGTGTCTAGTTATGTATGGGTGGAACTACGAGTGGTGCCGCGCTTCTTAAAAAATATAGGTCCCAAGAAACGGGAACAAAAGAATGTTCGTAAAATGAAAACTGCTGAGCCAAACTATGTCAAATTTTTAGGGGACCACATGGCAGCTTCTCCGCGTCGAACAAAAAGAGAATGACGTAAATTGGATCATAAATCACGCAGTAATCGGTGAATATGCATTTAAAAAACCGACGAATTGAGAACCTCCTCCTTTTTTCGAAGTCGGTTAAAAAAGTAAGTTGAAAAAACTACGTTAAACAAATTCGCTTTCACACCGAATACAAAACATATTAATTGAACTGACTGGAAGATTTATAAGATATAAGAAGAATAAATAAAAACGGATGGTGTAATAAACTAGATGCAGTTTTGTAATGTGATAAGATGTTTACCAGCATAGATAAGTAAGTAAGTTAGCAAAAACATACTGTCCCGACCCCAAATGGTCAGGAAAAAGAGAAAAAATGTAATATGGGTACCTGAAGGCTGTCTGGGGACTGGAAGTAAAACTTCTCCGCATGTGTCATCACCCAGAAGTGGTTGAAGTGGCGAAGGCAACTCCCTACTGTCGATTGCTGATGATCTTCGTAACGAATGCCTACAAATATAAAAATATTAGCCAACAAGAAACCGACATGCACTCACTCAGAAAGTTTTGCGAAAAATAAATATTTTATATATAAATATTTTTTAAATAAATCTTTTTAAAATACTCTCCATCTCTGTACAAAGTTTCATGCGTCTGAACCAGTTCTCGAAACACTTTCTTCCGTAACAGCCGTCAAAAGGCGATTACTTCTTTTTTTTTCTCCTAAAGATAGTCGACCGAGTTTGGATTCGTTTTACTAACGATACATGGTTGCCTTACAGTGGCTTTTCATCCATCATTGCCATTTGAAGTCTAGCATCTAGCTCTCATCCAGCTCCTTGATAATACAGATTTACTAAGAAGACTCAAGAGGACAAAACCGTTTGAGTTAATGATATAATACTCTACTAAAGTGTAGTGCTATGTGCTAAACATTAACAAAGAACACATGAACAAAGTGTCTTCTCCTTAATAAATACAATAGGAAACGTATTATTGGACACATTCTTAGTTTAAGTTATATCTAGTTATTTTAGGTCATTGTAATTTTAATGTTGTATCACTAAGATGTATCATTTATTAATTGATGTCTGTCGTATGAATCGTCCGGTTTCAGGCGACACTTGAAATCGTAAAAAATCATCACGCGAAATTAATCCCGGCGCAGATCCATTTTTAATGAGACACTATAGTTTAAATTAAATTAGCTCGCAAACAATATGGAGGGAAATTTTGAAATTCGGTCATATCTATTTTTAGTTGTAAATAATAATATTATCAAAATTGATTATAACTGGCCAGCTCTCATACATAAAAAAACTTGAGAGGTGTCAAGGGACACACACACGCACACAAACTCTACACTCTACTCAACTATATATATATATTTTTTAGACTTCGTAAACACAACAGCGTATAGGTTAGAACACGCACGACTTGCTAAATACATACGCATTGATAACGCCGCACGGCTTACAACTATAACAGAAAGTGTCGTTACAACTTTTGGTCTTAATTTTTTCAGTCTAGCCCCTTTTCGCAACGCGCTACAAGAAACTTCATTCCAAAAACTTTTTTCGCGATACTTTCTGGATGGCCTTGTATTAACGTTTTCAAAAAGCATGTGAGATGCACAATTTTGTGTTAAGACGCACCTCTGATGCGGTAGCCTCCTATCATTGACAGTGAGCAAGGAAGACGTCTGCGGCGGCACACCGTGCTCAGTGCCACTCGTGTTGACGCACACGCTGATGCTGATCCCGCTAACTTCACCTTGCTCACCTGCAGCTTCAGCTTCACCTTCTTCCTCATCATATCTGTGTAATACAGACCGTATTTTTAAGCTGAAATTGTAAGTTTCAATTTTAACCTCCTTAGAATATTTCTGTTTCAATCACTGATGTTAAAATTTAGCTGGACGCTTGATGGCTGCAATTGGTGCGACGTAAACAGTGATGAATGAAGCGCTCCATTCTTCCGTATTCTTCGGCGTGTAAAAGCGGTCAGTAGACAAATGTACAATCAGCAAGTTTCTCAGATCTATATAATTGTAAAACCCATTAAATTTAGATGCAGTCTGAAATAAATTTGAAAATTCTGCAGGTGAACTTGCGAAGAAGATATAGGGCTACTTGCTTTATTAGGAACCTTGGACTTGGATACATAGAAGAAGAATATGATATACTATAAATTTTTGTAAAACTTATAATTTTTGAGTCTTTGCAATTAATTCAAGCATATCCATAAAAATAAACTATAAAAGGATTATAAGTAAATTAAGATAGCATGGTAAATGAAGCCATTATCAACGCGAAATTTATGGCACTTATTTCGAAAAGCCACCTAAAGAGTATTTTTACAATACACAAGCCCAAACCATAAGTAAACAGCTAACACCACCACCACCAGACACCAGAAGTCAAACTCCCTTTAGAAAAAAATATTCCTGTGGAAGATCTAAAAGAAATATCGTATACAAGATGGATTTAAAGCTGGTGTAACATATTAATAAAGCCTACGAAGCAAAATGACTTTTTAATGGAGATCAACTAACCGCCTCTGAATTAGGTTCTCCATGATGATGTAGTCGTCTTCTTCTGCTCCTCGCAAATGTTCTTTCTCCATGTAAAGCGCGAACTCAGGGTTGGACATTTCGCTCGCATGCCTACGACGTACAGAGGGCGATGCTGCTCTAGCGGGTGATAGCAGTCGTGCCGATGTAATTGGAGTCCTTAGAACAATATTTGATTCTTAAGAATTATTTCCATAGCAAATCTTAATTATTTACGTTGCTCAGTGCGTGCATTCAACATATTTCTATTTTGTTGATTATCTGGAACTAATCATCTCAACTAATCTTTCACGTGATTTTTTTTTTACTACTCTACAGAAACGAACCATTTCATCATTCAGGATAATAGTAATCTTTGTTCTGATCAGTGACATAAGCTACCAAAAAAATAAGTATCAGTGAAGACATTTAGTTAAACATCTCTGATGATTTTATAGAGTATTTTCAAATATTACAAATACATAGATTTTTCTAAGAGGTACTTTAAAAATGTTATTCTAAAGTATTAAAATAAAACAAATAATGCACACCTAGGCGTATGTGGAGGTGAAAACAATCCGTACACAGTCTCCAGCTCATCCGTGATACTGGTGTATTCATGCATAGCTAACAGCAGTGACTTGGGAGCTCCGCCGACGCGCGTCCGCCCAGACGTAATGGCTGGAGCACCTGTTGCTTAACAGCCGGATTCACATTTTTTATTATTAGCAAATACGTATATGAAAGCATTTCTTTAGGTCGAGCTTTTTAGTCAAATATACATTGTCCTAAAATTTGCTAAATAAGTTATGCAGAGAGTAAACTTTTAGTCTGACTAGTTATTGCCTCCACTTAATTCACCTTTCATTGTAAGGTGTTATTTGAGTGCCAAAGATCTTTATAATGAAAGACGCAAAGATCGTGAAAGATACGTAACGCTAGGTTAATGCTGCTGATCGTTGTCCAGTATATGGTGTAAAGCATCCCAGTGATTTAGTCCAATTTTAGTTATAGTTATTACACTTACTATTTGAACTTCACCAACTATATCCTTATTATTAAGGCTATCCGGGGGCCACTATTGAAATACATATTGAAATATCAAACTTGCATTTGCCACTTCTATCAACATATCAATTGAGAAATTGATGTTACATTATTGTTGACTTTTTCCCTGCGTTTCTTCTGTGTAAAGCTATAGGTATTCTTCTGTACTTTAAGTTATCTGCATTTTTATAAAACTTTCTAGGTTTGATGTTTTGTTAATTTGCAAATTTAACACATTGCACTGTCAGCAACATTGTAATAGATGACTATAATGATTTTACTCTTGTTAATAGGCATGTTAAGAAAGGTAAAATCATTTTGAGAAAAGACTTACCGGTTATAGAGTTGTGTACTGAGCCGGCGTCAACAGCAGAATTATCAGGCTCAGAGTGCGTTTGACTGTGCTGCCTCCGGGGTGCCAAATGTTGTGCTGAATGATGGCCACCCATGCCACAGTCGTTGCCGCCTTCCGAACGCCTGTCATCATCATCATCATATACCAACACATCACTAATAATTCTTGAGCTCTTATATCGTGACAATTAGAATTACATAAAATGTCATGTAAAAGCCTTGATAGGCTTTGATTGACATTAAGTTTCTTAAAACATATATTCATCTGTGTTACGAGTATGTAAATTAAGTCTCAAATAAATATGTCACAATTATGGTGTCGAGTTTTTTTAAAATAACAAATAATAGTTGCCTATACTCTAAAATTTGTATAATTCGGAACTACTGTAAATTCAATTCCATTGTGTACGTTGTGATATTTGTAATAGAAAAGTTTGCGAATAAAGATTTTAAAGTGATAAAAAGTGCGTTATAAAATGTTGAATTAGTATTAAACAATTATAACTCTATTTGTGAAGATCTCAGTCGAGCTAAAATAACTGAAGATACTAAAGTTAAAGAATAATAGATTAAGAATTAGATATAGTATATTTTAATAACGTAATTTGAAGTACCAAGATGCATTAAATAGTTATTTTGATACTGAAAATTATTTTCAAGTAAATTAAGAAGACATAAAATCAACGACAGAAGCAAGTAGAGGTGAATACATAAAATAAAACATAAGATTACTAAACGAAGTCTTTATGTTTTTATTAAAAGTCATGTATAAAACAGAGACGCAAACGATTTTATATTTTCTTACTAGTCATAGTGCTGTTTGGTTAATTTTCAAATTCGTAAAGTGTGTGTGTAAGCTAAATACAAATAAATTGGTGATAATGGTAACAATATTAATCAACATTGAGCCACTACGTCTAACTACAATGCTATATTTACAAGCTAAGCCAGTCGCCAACGAGTCATTTGACTTACTGTTTCCACAATCGTCTCCTAACAGATGCAAGAAAGTAACATAAAACAAAAAATTAAAAACGATTGAGATGAAGGTAATTTCAATTGACAATTTAAACAAAAAACATTAATTTAATTGGCCGAATTAGTGTTTAATGGGAATGTCTGATGATAAATAAACTATAATCGTACATGCTTCCACAAGTCACCAACCAAAGAAATCACCAAATTTTGATTTCAAATGAACCAGATGGCTTCATTTGATATTTTGTGGACATATTTTAATTTTGACATGAAAATTAACTCAGACTAAACTAGCTTTGTAACAGCACGTGAAATGGGATAAAATAATAACGTAAGATAACACTATTGTCTAAATGCTGTTAGGAAATATTTCAACGAATTACCTGCGTGCGTTTGCTGTACGCCGGGTGGCTCCAGATGTTGTGCGCGGGCGCAGGTTCTGCAAGTCAGATGGCATCTCGCGGACCTCTGGCAAGAAGGCATCATCGATAGTTGAAGCCACTGTATTCAAAAAATATATCTTGTCACCTTAAAAATGTTCGGTTGATATAACTTCTCAGTAAATCTAATCGATTAAGGGTCGATTTTTCAATCGTCATATAAAAGTTATGAGTTGAACAAATTATAGGCTGAATTAATTCAAAAGTGAAACTATTCAACTGTTTTATTCCTACAACTAACATCTTTTTAATGTTTCCTAATTTTTATCCAGTGCTTGAAAAATCAGCACTTACAGTTTTTTTTATTACAGCAGTTCAGCAGATAGGCAGACGGTCTACATTATAGAAAGAGGTTACCATTGCCTATGGACAATTGTAACAGCAAAGGTGCTACTAATGTGCTACAAATCTCTAAAAGAAAACTGGAACCTAGCCACTAATAGCAGAACACAACTCAAGGTTGTTATGGCTGCATACTTTGGACCAGGGGTGGTAGCCAAATAATGCATATTAAAAAAGTACGATGTCTTATTTGGGTGAATCTTTTTAAATTATCAATACTACGGTAAATAAACCTACCTTTCTTCTCATCACTAGGCTCTGTTCTATTGCTATCGGAAGACTTTTGCCTAGCAGGTAGAATAGGTGCTTGAGGCTTAATCACAGTGACATCGGGGCCCGCAACACTACCACCTGATGAAGTCGAGATGGAATCAGCTTCGGCTTCTTTCTCCACTGCTATCTCAGGACCTGATTGCGGCAACTCATCCTGTTTGCGGTAATTTGATTTTGTAGATTTTTTGAGAACATATTGAAATGTGAATTTTGTGTCATATTAGTCTTTTTTAAGGGATAACAATAAGTTGGTAATGCCAAAGAGAATAATTGTTTCAATATAAGTACGCGGTCATTTGGTCACTTAAAGCGGGCTATAAACTTTATCTTCTTCGACGATATCCCTCGCACTTGAAAGTTCGCGAATTTGAGATGACATACGGGCGTAAAGGTCATCGAGCCAAAAGTAGCGTACCTAGTTCTCGGAATGTATCACTCGCTTCAGAGTAAAAAACATTATTTAAACTCAAACACGTCTATTGGTCATGTTGTTGGAAAGTTAATCTTTGGATAAAAACTTATCCAATTACACAAGTGGCTCATATTGGTAGACAATTGGAAAACTTTTACAGCGTTCTTTATGGTTAAAACAAAAACATTAAAGATAAAAGAAATGAACGCAAAGTTGAATAAGGTAATGTAACTTCTTGAAGTATATTTATGTGGACGAATGGTGTTTTTGAAATAAATGAAAAAAGTGAAAATGTTATTATAGTATTAAAATCCTGTGTAATAATAATACGACAAGAAATAAAGGCTAATTCCGCTAGCAAGGGGATAACAATGATGTTATTCAAGCAATGGTCATGAAAAACAAAGTGCAGCGGAAACTTTCAAGTGTCGAAAGTCGGCACACAGTATATTTAGATTACACAAAATGTAGTGAAATAGAAAAACATGGCGTGCACCGTACAGAAAATATACACGAAATAGTATTCAAAATATGTTTTAACCTGCTGCTGTTCCACACGACACAAATGCTAGAAATAAGAATACTTACTTTTAATATTTATTAAACTTATGGGGTTTTGTGTAAATTTACACTTTCTTTTAATTCGTATAATTTTAGTCACCGTTTCGTACTGCCCGAACCATTACTGATTTAAATTAAAAGATGATAATACGGGTGAATCTCCTGGGTGGCATGAAAAAGTCTTAAGAATCTTCTTAAGATTCGAATCCACCCATATTCTAGGAAGCAGTCAATTATCTGAATTAAATGAATAAAAAATAATATTAAAAAACACCGTGATTGCGCCAATAATACGCTCGAACATGGAAGATTCACCCATGCGTGTGCATGTATTTTAAGATGAAAATGATAAAAACAGTTCCTATCTATTTAACTTATCCAATTAGGTCCATACAACGAACAAGACATGTCCATTGTATGTTACTAATAACACAAGGGTAACATACTACTTGACTCGAGGTTATACAACGCTCGTAATTGTTTGAACGAAATAATGAATGTGACATAAAATTATATACTTTTTATTTTTTTATTGCAAAAGTTCAGTAGGCGGCCCACTCGATGGCAAGCGGTTACCATCGCCTATGGACATTTGCAACACCAAAGGTGCTACAAATGCGTTGCTCTCTTACGGGAGACTGGAACCTGGTCACTAATGCCGGAACACAATGCAAGGTTGTTTTGGCGACATACTTAGACTTTTAAAGGCGGTATATTCGGCTTTAAGTATCTCTTTAAGAAATATATTTCAAAATTATGTCTCATTAGATCAGTAAACATACTTGAGCATCAACACTTAAGAAAAGTTCAAGTTGGTTTCATTTCAATCTATAAACAAAGTTGTAAGAACTTTAGTATCTCTTATCAATCAATTAATATCAAGATAAAGTTTTGCTGCTAACTTTGTTGGTGTTGAAATATAAAGAAGCTTTTATAAAAGTTCTAATTTGATAGATAGGTTCAAACGGAAGCCGTTCAGCTAGCCCACAATTTATTTGATAATAATTTGAATTTCTGCATTTATTTGAACAACCATAATACTCGACGAAATTTACTTTTTCAAATCTCCCCCGCTGTTTTGTGTGAAAGTTATAGTTATTGAAATAAATATTGCTTTCTATAATATTAATCTACATTTATATATAAATGTATATATAAATGCAGCTCTATTGTTATAACAATAGAGTTACAGCTGAAGTCCAATGTTTGGTTTGAAGCACAAACAGATGTTTCTAATAAAACACACGTCCTAAAAATGATTGTGTGTGCTACAATGTTGTTTAGTTCCTATTAGTTAGCCGAAATGATTAACTATGCATTGTTCGGGCAGCACCACGGATTATTAACAATTGGATGTGCTTACGTCGGAGGGCTGTGAGGCTTGCTCGTCCTCCTCCTGAACCGGGCGCACCGTGAAACGCGCCGCGCCGGTGTCGCTGTCCGACAGCACCTGCCGTGTGGACACGTGTCAGGGGAATTCACGTTTGTCCATGGTGGTGTGGTGGATATAGTGTACAAAAAATAAGTTTCAAACATAATGGTGTTAAGTACGATTGACGATTGTATTCGTAAAAAGTATATCATATTGTTTAAAAAAACCCATCTATAGTCGTCGTGAATTCTGTGAATCTTGTATAAAATTTTCTGAATAAGGTCTAACGGGGTCAAATCTTTGCCGATCTTGAGAATATTGGGTACGTTTTTGGAGTAAGATAATGTTTCACTTTAGTGCTTACGGCTATGATTCTCGTTTTATCAAGTCTATAATAATTCACGCCGGATACTATAAAGTACACATTTAAATTATAAACGAGGACTACAGCAATTTTAAGCAACTAAAATGTAAGTTTTCTAGTTGTTAATTTTGATAATCATTTAAAGTAGGTAATCGTTTTTTAAGAGCTACAGTAACTTTATTAGTACGACGTACTTTTCAAAGATATCCAGTATCGAGTTAATAAGTCATTTTTCAACTATCAAATATGTTTTTTGTTTATCATTATTATCATAGAAGAGTAGTTACAGCGCAGTATAGATACCACCATTCACCGCCAATTAAACAAACGAAAATTTCATAAAGCACACATCCAGTCCACCGTACTCGGTCTTTGTATGTGGCATCATTAGTATTATAATTGTAATTTCAGTTTGCTAGTTAGGTTATCAGATTACAGCAGTTCGTATAGTCACAATAATTAATTCTCTATACATAGAAACTAATTGAATATTAATTATTCAACACGATGATCACTTAATTATGAGCAAGGTAATACGTCAAAATAGAACGTTAGACACTCAATCTTACAGCAATTTCATGAGATGAATGTGGATTACATAAATATTATTTAGCTTAGTGATGATATATGTACGTAGTATATATAAAACTACCGCTAGGTACTTTGCCTGTCAGATCGAGTAATTTTAGTTGGAGAATGGGAAAGAGTTTTGTTAACACGAGAAGAATGTCTTTTCTTGTGAAACTTACTTAGGCCATGGATAGAGGGGGGAGGAGGGGAGGACTAATGCCGTACGTGTTGAACTCTTGGGATAAACTCGGAACCAGACGCCACCCCGGGGGGTGGAATCCGTCCAGACTACCCACTAAACCTAAACCTGCTTTTCTATCTTCTTTCTACGTTTGCTGGGACGCCACGGGATCTAGAACAATGTTACTACACCGTGACGCCCTCGTGTGCAGGCTTGGTACACCCCGATGGCAAAGTGTACCACTTCGTCTGCAACCGAGGGACGTTGTGTACCCCCGTACGCAACGTCCCTCTGCGAAGTGTGGGAAAGATAAAGCGCAACTTTAAACCTGCACTAATATTTTGATAAATTAAGACACAATTTATGATAATCTGAAAATATGAATAGGTTTATTAAAAGAATTTACCTATTTCTGGTGGGACAAGTGGAAAAACGAATCGCAACGGATAAGTGGCAAAGGAATCGCAACGGACAAACGGAAGTACGGGCGGATAACGTAAAAATTCAAGTTAAATTATTGTTGCGATTCGTTTTGCCACATGTCCGTTGAAGTTTCACTTCTACTATGTGTCCCTGCACACATTTCCATTTTTTTGACTAGATTATTATTTAATTTACATACATTTGAGCTAAACATTTACTCTGATAAGTAACAAAAAAATACTGGCTGTCAGAATACCACAGAAAAAGAAATTTACTTGAAGTTCATATGTGACTTATTTAATGAGTTCATCAGATTTATATATCGATTTAACGCCTGATTTCCTTATGTTGGTGTGCACCGACATTTAACCCGCGGTCAAAATCAAATTATCACTGTTTATGCATACATTTTTAGCGATTAATTTATTTTAACCACCGGTTAAAAGTCGGCCCACACCAGCCTAGAGAAGTAGTTGTTTGTTTAGCTAATCAGTTACTATTTGTTTTCCTCATATTCGAAATAAAAAGGAGAGTGTTAACCACGGATGAAAGGCTTATTTAGACACTCGAGCGCCCAAATAGGTCACTTTCACCTCTCGTATAACAATCTCCTGTTACATTTTGCTCATCACGGTATTGGAGGAAAATGTAATAAACATCCACAAATTGAACTTAAAAGGAATGTTCGTGTAATGATGTATGGAAGACATTACAGGTAAACGCCAAGTACGTTGGAACTGGGAACAGACTGCCAGAATGACACGATGATATAATTAAATGTTTTAATTAAATTCTGCGATGGTAGTCCATTTTAACATAAAACGGCAACACGTAACACTTAATGGGGAACGTAACAATGTTACATTATTATAGCATTGATCTAGTCACCTTTTATAAAAGTTATAACACAACAAAGTATTGTAAAACGTAATTAAGCGAATTTAAAATGTAATAAGAGCTTATGATGGATAAACTTCGTTTCTTAATCATTCAGGCTGAATTTTTCAAGTGGGCGGGCTTCTAAGATCAAATGCTAAACTATGTATTATAAATATGAAATTGCGAAAATTACTCGAAGGAAGGGGGCCGATTTTGATAAATATTAAAAAGACATTAAATTATTGACGAATCAATTACCGTAGTCAGTAAAAAAAAACATTATTGTTACGAGCTACAGAACTCGAATTAAAATGCCATTGGAATTACTATGGAATTTATTAGAACCATACAAACACGTATAACACAGGTACATATATAACTGGACGCAACCAGAACAACTATTTTTTTTTTTACTTTGTGCGTGTTATTGGATTACGATCTTCTGCATTACATTTTGACTTTTGTGTTCGGTTATATTTGTATCTATGTTATACGTGTTTGGATAGTTCTAATAAACTCTATAATAATTCCAACGGCATTTTAACTTGAGTCCTGCAACTCGTAACAATGTATAAAAATTCAATTATACGGATTTAGTTTTCATTTAAATTGGCCGCTAGACTCCTTTGAGTATTTATCGCTAAATCTCATAGTTTCGGACTTAGCCATAGAGACTTACTTGAAAACTTCACCTGCATAACTTTTATAAGAGGTGTCTAGAAGATAACATAGGGACATAGTCATGACATGCACGTTATAGAAACACAAATTAAAACGTTTTCAAAGCATTCTCAGAGGAAACATTGAACATTTGGGACAATTCAGTCGATAAACAAGCTTGTTAGTCAGTTCCCATATCTGACTATACATTCATTCGCTTTACCATTGTTATAGTTTGGCATAAAGTCCATACAAGTAATATAATTTACTATCATTGCTAAGGTAAAAGAATGGATTCACATCCGTTTTTCAATTTAGATAGAAATGTGACGAAAAAAAAAAAAAAAAAAAAAAAAAACAAACTTAATCGTTACAATATTTTCCAAAAGCGACTTTTTAACAGTCCTTTGAGAGCCTACCTCAATGCAGTTCGTCTCGCATGGCTAAATCTTTGAAGATTTACATTGACAGAGTTTACTTAGGAAAAATCTTTATTGCAGAAAATTCAATAATAAAAATTACGAATGTGTAACAGAAATTTAATTTTGTTTTCCTATATATGTACATTTCTATATATGAAATATAATTATTAGAATATAAAAATATGCACGAGAACTTGTCTGATTCAAAATGTTTTTTTGTTAAACACTCGTAACGTAGATTACAGATTCGTCGTAAGTGAATTCTCTCAATTTACTTCTTCGAAAATGTGGTATACAAGATAGTGTATGTTAATATTGTATTTTTTAGTAGTTGAAATATTCACTTATGAAAAAATCTGGAACGATTTAAGTGCCTTTACTTTTTTAACCCATTTCCTACATGAATTCAAAGACAGAAATGAACCGCGTAACTTCGGATAAGATATGAAAACTCGTCTAATAGCAACAAATGCATGAAGAATAATTGGAAAACTTATGGCTGGTTTAAGATAATAAGATATTTTAATGTATTAAAATCTAAATACAAAATTTATCTATAATATTGTAAAATTCTAAACATGCCGTGTCTGTACATTGAAGTAAATAAAACGATGGAGAACAAGCTGCAATTATGTTAGATTTCTTGTCTGTTTGTTCGGGATTTACGTAAAAACTACTGGGCTGAATTCTATGCGATTTTCGCTGATCAAGGGTTAATTTTTAGACTTAAGCACTGCGCTACTTTGTCATGGGAATCCAGCGGGAATTATTCTAGGAATGATTTAAAATGAAAAAAAAATCGAATTCAATTTTATATATAATAAATTGTCTATTATTTGCTATCCCGGGAAGCCTGCTATAAGCTTATTCCCACAGTTTTCACTGAAACGATAGGTAGCATTCTTTTTTAAATGCTGTGATACTTTGTGTTCCAGGAATCCCGCGGGAATTTCAACTCAAGCGTGGACGATGTCGCCGGTATATTCTAGTGTACCCACATAGAGTCAAATTTTACGTTGTTTCAATTCGTTCCTCTGGCAAAGGCACATGCCGTGGTTTTTAATTTGTATTAATTTTGCGGCTGATTTTGTCTTCTGCTTTTATTGCTAAGCTGGCAAACAAGCAGATGGCTCAGCGAAAGAAAAGAAGTTGTCGTCGCCTATAGATGTGTGCAACGTCAGAGGCGATGCCAACGCGTTGCCAGCTTTCAAGATGGGTAGGAAGGTAGGAAGGACTTGGTTATACTTTTTGGTAAACGTTAATAAATATCTGCTCGTAGATTTTCCATCTCTGAGCTTTGACGCTAGTCCAAGGCGGTTAAGTGTGTATCATACGACGATTATCTCGATGTGAAGGTTTCTTCATAATAGAAATCAGAAATCATTTATTCATAACAAAGTTACACGTCAATTTCTACATCAGTTAATAATAAAATTAAAATTATATAGTCATAAATAAAATTAAAATTATATCATATTATAGGATATGTAATACTTTTGTTAGTAATCTTAACAACTGCCACAACTGTCTAAACAGCGCATAATCAAAGTCCAGGACTCAAAACTCAAAACACGTCATTGGAATGAAGAGCATGTACTCTCTGAGTTATCACGACTTGTATTATAATGTTATGGACCTCGATAATATATAATTAGAAAGAGAGTTAGCAAGTTTGCATTAATAAATAAATATGGGCAGACATAAGAGGAGAAAGAAAGAAATGGAGTTTATTAATTTAATTTTATGAGTATTCTATTAATAAGGTTGCCTGAAAGAGGTATACTGTGTTATTATTTATTTTGGCGATCAATAAAATGTTATCTATCTATATTCATATTATTGTGAATATAAGAACACTCACCTCTGACCTATCGCTAGCAGTCCTGAGCCTTGGCGGTCCGCCTGGGAAGTTCGGAGGCGGCGGCCCCAAAGTGTCTGTGGACCCTCGATTGACCAAAGAAGGATGTGTGGCCATAAACCGATGTATGACCGCTAAGTGATTCATTGTTTGTTCAGCTACATCTTCTAATTTTCTTAACCTAAATTCTACACTCTGCAAAAATACGGTAGATCACACATCTGTACTAATATTATAAACAGGAAATATTTGTATGTTTGTAACGAATAAACTCAAAACTGCTGGACCGATTCCAAAAATTCTTCAACCATACGAATGCTAGATTATCCTTGATTAATATATAAACGTTATATAGAAATTAAGGATCCACACTCAAATTTCAATAATGGAACCCACCAATTAAAAAAATACTTGGCGCCAGAATCGGGTTCTACGATTTTGATGAAATTTTATGTGTATTTGAGAGGGTCCTGGGTCGTTAAGATTCATAATTAGACCCGGTAGGTGGCGTTGGAATCGGGCTCTAGATTTTTATTTTTACAAAGCAGGACAACATGTCCCAAGATCGCTACTAGTCTTACAATAAAATGTATCATTATTTAGTCAATAGCAAAATAGGCTTTAAAATACATTCTTATTGATGTACTTCTGTTTAAACAGTAATTAATGCACTATTGAATTCGTTATAATTGTAAAAAATTATAACTTTAGAACTTTGTACACGTGTATAAAATCATGATCATCTGGTAAAAGGATAGAAAGTGTTTTAAATAATAGAACGGTTTGTGTGCCTTGAAATAATTCATCTCTCAGCATAACTTGCATTGTACAAAATGGTAAGACATTTATGTCGGTCATCGAATCGTGTAACAGCATGAAGTTATATCTTCCTTTCGGATTCCATGCCTATAGACCCAATAATTTTGTTTTTTTTTACTATGACCTACACACGGAAGGACCTAATGATCTAATAAGGGTACCGTTATTACTAAAATGGCAACGGAATCTTAATAAAAGTCATTAACTAATTAAATACATGATTGGATGAAGGTGATAAGTCGCATAATTCCAATTCCGAGTAAATCGAGATAAAAGTTTCACTTTTATTTTAAACTGAAATGAACTTAACACCTTTTTCAACTTTTTATTTTTTAAATATGCCTTATATCTATGGTCTAAGGTCTGTAGTAATTTGGTATCGACTTAAAACCTTCATCTACGCAAAAAAAAGCAAAAACCGAGTATGCGACATATCACCTTCATCCACTCACGTCTTCAATTATTAAAACGTGAATACAAAACAAGATAAAAATTCAGCATACCTGCATCGACTGTATTTGGCAATTTGCTTTTTGATTTAAGTCTTCCATTTTTGTAGTGATATGTTCTACCCTATCAGTTGTATTTCTCACTCTTTCTTCTATAGAATTAGCTAATTTTACTTCCTAAAAACCAAATTCATTTCTTATACCTTGACCCACAATATACGATCGCTAAGCAATAAAACTTAATGATGGGGACAACCTACATTAATGGCAGGTTTAGGAGGTCAATGTAAATGTAGAGGCTACAGTAGTACGCTTATGGACTTATAAATATATGAATTATGATTTACATCGGCCAGCATTTTCGCTATGGAAAACATTGGAACCATAAATCCGGGTATTGTCGAATTTGTTGGGATAATAATGTATACTAAATTTAACAACGATCATTTTATAAGCCCTAAAGAGGCAACAGACAGAAAAACTTAGTTCTACATGTAAATTATTCACGACACATATCATATCCACGCTCTTCAGTAAACAGGCATATTAAATATTTACGAAATTTTGTTCCTTACTTAAGTTACTTACTTGTTCCCTAAAATACCCTTCAACACACTCTTCTTCAAAGTCATAAAGTCTTTCCATATCTTCCTTCTCTAAGAAAAGCTTTAGACCGTTGTCATATTGAAATCTCTTATGCGATACATTCCTTGTCACCCATTTACAAACGGCGTATATGTGGCAGAATGTTATCAATGGTGGTGGCAACACTGGTTTTTGCTCGTATTCCATCACCACTGTAAACCTTTGGAACATCCATACCTAGAGAAACAAACATCTCATCAACTAAGAACAATTTGTTTTTCATCCTCATCTAATTTGTCTTAAGCCTTTATAATTTTAATCATTTATCGATTAGAATCTCAATATTATCGAAAAATTCTGATTTTATTAATTGTACTAAGTGGTATCAACATCAGTGACCAAATATCGAAAATATATTTAAATACATAACAAATTCGTAAAACTGTTCCTATTATAAAGAAATATGCCTTTATACTTGTATAGTGCTGTCAGATGTTACAAAGTGTACAGAACAAGCGTTAAATAATAATCATGCTAAAACTTGACACCAAAAGACATTTAAAATTTATCATTCATTTTCATTGCAAAGAATGGCTAGTTAGGTCCGTTATACAAATCCATTCATGAATATGTTAAACTTTCATTTTTATTAAACACTGAGGCCTCGTTATCCAGGACAATATTTACTGGCAAAAGTGACCTTAGAGATGATAATCCATTCATATTATAAAGTTTTCTAAATGAACGGACCGTTACGGTGCTGTGAGACATTTTATTCTTTTCAATTACATGAAGTGTCCGTTTGCGATCGAATATTCTATAGGAGAATTATTTTCTCCGTGCAGTTTGGGTCATAAATCAACTCGGCCTCAGCCCGGCTAGGGCAGTGAGCACGTTGCGCGAGCGCAACGCCATTATCAATAAAAACTCATTCTTATCAAAGAAAGATTATCATTCTTATAAAAATCATTATTATTTTTTTGCTGTTAATTTTAATCGTAGATATAAGTATTTATATTCATTTTTAATATAACTTGCTACATTCTACGCTTTTGTACTTAAAGTTTTTTAATACATAGATACCTAATTAATAATTTATTTTAAATCATTATTATTCTTATTTTAATAAATACGTTATTTTATCTATTTTTTTTCTTTTATTTATATCACCAACCCACAAAATAACAACAATAAATACACTATCAAACAAACAATAATGCGTATCACTATGCCTGCCTATAAGGCCCATGAGTGGAAGAGAGAGAGCGAAATACTCGCTTCACCGCTCCGATTATTTATGACTCAAACTATACGGAGCACGGAGAAAATAATTCTACTATAGTTATTATTATAGAATATGATTCTAAAATGACAAATTGATATGTTTGCTTAAGTATCTGTTTTTGTTGTTATAAATTTTTTAAGTAATATAATTACCGGTCGTTAGGTAATTGAAAATATAATTATTCATTACAGTTTGTAAACGGACCTATATTTTATCTCAAACAGCAGATTTAAGGGTAATAAAATTAAATATATCACCAATCTATAAAATTAGATGGTTTATTTATTTTGTCGTGAGTATAAACAGATGACTATAGATGAATCTGCTGTATTTGAGATATTTGAGGCACGGTTCATGGAATTACACTCAGCCTCAATAAAATAATTTATTTAGAATTAAATATACCAGAACTTAAAACGTTAGTATCAACTGAGCGTAATTCTAAAACGCGCACCGAAAACATCGAAAATAATAAAAGCATAATAAAAATAAAACCTGATGCGAGACTTCATTGACAGCGTTAAATATATTGTTAAAAACGGCTATGAGGAGATTTATGAGCAATATGTTGGCGATGAGCAGATAAACAGTCATTGCGATCGGGGTAATCCACCTTCCGGTGACGCACTTCCTGTCCGCAACATTCTTACCGCACTCCGGCGCAATCTCATTTGCGAACACCTCGCCGTACAACATGAAGTACGGTTGGAAGAACACCTACAAATAATTTTACGGTGACAGTAAACTAAAATAAAAATAGTACCAAGAAAAGAAATTATAATGGAATCATACAGGCAAAATAAATTTTAACTAGGACGTTTTACAATTATCAAGCAATTGTACCATCATTTCTAAGAAAATCCAACCGATGTCATTCAACAAATAGACATTTATGTTTTGTACGTCGTGGATAAAATAAACATATTTACTAAATACGTTGCGACAACTCTAAAGGATCATCAACATATCAGAATCTTGGCTGTAAAATTTGATTTCAAAGTTTTTACTAATATTTATGCTGATCTAGAGTGCGTGTGCACGACACAGGATTTGTCAAGAAGTGGCAGTAAAATATGTATCATCAGAAAACTTGCGTTAAATGCGATTTCATTACAAATGTATTAATAAAAACAGATTACATGGGTTATTAATGATAACAATGCAATTGACTAGGAAGGTATATTGGATCTTCTTAAAAATATTTCTTCCAATTATAAGGATGATTCGTTAAAACGTAACAACTTTACTGAAACTGAAAACAGAGAAAAAATTAAAGAATATCTATCACAGGCTAACTAACTACTTATAATGACTACACCTGTAAATAATGCTGGCATAAATAAACATTTGACGAACAAATAAATCTCATTACGATATACCCTCCTAAAAACTACGCCCAACCTACAAAATCTCGCAACAGGCTACCATAATACAAAAAATAGTGAAAAAACAACATCGAAGCTACGACACCGATCTATGTAGGTTCTGTCGCAAACCTGGTGCGACACCCCGTTGACTTCAATGAAGATGTTATTGAAGACCGCTATCAGAAGATTAACGAGAAGAATGTTCGCTATGAGCAAGTATACGCTCATGACTAAGGGGGGTACCCAGTGGCCCACGCGACACTCCTCGTGGTCCGGCCCGCCGCATGGCGGGGCCATTTGCTCAGCGAATACTTCCCCGTACAACATGAAGTAAGGTTGAAAGAATACCTGCAAATTGTTAGTGCTGATTCGTTTGGAAGATTTAAATAAAATAAAACTTTTAATGAATGATGGAAGACAGTCTTTGATGCTTTTAGCGAGCTTAGGACTAAACGATAATTCTTCAACATGGCTATGCAGCCAGTCTTTTTTGCGATTTATCGTAATTATACAAATAAAATTATTACATTATTAATTAGTAGATATTTAATTTTAAGTCTTTTTTATAGTGTATTTTATAGTATAATTTTGAAAGAGATTAAGAGTAATCGCTTTATCCCTATTTAATGCAACCGTTTACAAAACAATATTTCTTCCTTCGTTTTATTTATAAATTTACATTTTTACGTTATTCGGGATATTCTCATAAAATATATTCCTATTGAACTGATTCCTATACACTCTATAGAGTCAACAAGTAAGTGTCTTATTTTTGTGTTATTTCTGCTCACATTTGGTTTTAAATATCAATTATATTTATAGAATAATGCATGTTTGGTTAGTTCAGTATAATCAAATTGATTATTTCCGGACATGAATACAACAATTACTGTAAAATGAAATTCATTTAAAAGTGACTTACTTCTCTTATCAAATGCCAGCCGGCTTCCTCTTCCGGATACAATATCGCTTGCCTCGCCACCCCAAATGACATTAATACCACAAGCAATAGCACCACGAAATATATCATATTCTTAACCATCTTACCCATCATTGTGACTAGAGGTCCTGGAATCATCAATATCAACATTTTGGGTTACTCAGATATCACAAACGCGTCTTGTTACGAAAATCAATTATTACAAAGCCGTCTATGGAATCAAAGTTAATTATAATTAACAAATGACAATTCGATACAAGAAAGATTTCGTAAAGCTATTTACAGATGAGATTCTTACCTAAGTACTTATTTACTCCCAATATATTTAATATCCTTAAGTACCAATATATAATATCGACACAGTATATAACTCTACCGACGTCCATAGAACCGGCTCTTAATCTTAAGGTCATGCCAACAAGAAAAAATATAATGAACCCCGCGTCGTATGTATTCCACATATTCCACGCCCACACACTGAACTTATGTCTGAAAGAGAACATATAAATTTTAAAAGTTTCATCCATATAATTGTTAACAATTTAGTTGCTATAATACCCTGCCACAGACAGGCAGTCACTACGCAGTTAGAATTTTTACTTTTCGTCTTCGCAGTCTTCAGCATTGCATAATATGGTGATACTGTGATCACGCATATCACACCTCCAAATAGTCTTACTGTGGCGGATATGCTCGAACTCAAAAAACTTAAATCTTCATTAACGTAAAGAAATCTAAATGCTATTAAAATTACGACGAGATAATAATCAGCATTTTTATAATTTGACGGCTTCTGTGGTTTTGGATCTGCACCAGGCTTCCTCGCGTAAAATTGTAACTTGCTTAGTTTGGAAATGGACAATGTACTAAAAAAACCTAGTCTTGAACAAAAAACTCACCTAATAGCAACAGGTTCGGACGTAATAATTTCCCTTACTTTTTCACATAAGAATGTTAATATATAACATATCGAATAAATTTCCGGCCAAGACGGCGTTGGTGCCATCTTAACTAATACTGTATATGTAAACATCAATAGGAACAATATGTAGGCCATCTGAAAACAAATAAAATAGAGATATACTACAAAATTATTACAAATATTGATAACGTTATAACTGAATTATTTATGTGTTCTCTGTAAAAATTTCATAATCTCCATAGATTTTCGTGCAAATATTACGATAATTAAGACAATAGCCTTTTTTTATGGATAAATGGGCGGACGGTAAGTAGTTACCGTCACCGACATGTCTAATATCCACATCATTAAGAGAAACGATGCATTGCCTATATCGTTAGAACTTGACAGTATTTATTTGTCTCGCCTTTTGATGAGAAAGTTTATATAATAACTTACATATGCAAACACGAGAAAGTTCCTGACAATCGCGAAGTTCCAACAGTCGGCGGATGGTGCGGTAATAAAATATTGTAACAATAACACCCATTCAAACAGTTCATTCATCAAAGCATCATCTAAAACGTGATATACCTCTTCTAAGGGTGAGAGTTACTAATCTGTAAGTCCGAGATCCTCGGCAATTCAAGAGAGCGAAGTGTGAGTGGATATTTATTCTTATTTCTAATTTGAACCAAAGTTTTCTATATAGCAAAGTATCGTTTATCCTCAATTGTTACTTCAATTTAAAAATTTACCTTTCGAATGAGTACGAATTACTGAAACAAAGTCTCATTATTCGCTGTATGTTCGTTAGACTTATGCGATAAACTCATCAACAAAACCGGGCATACAATAAAGCGGTTGTTTAAACAATAACGCACCTTGTCATCCCAATCATACCATACATCACTGTCTGTTATGGCACGCGGTGCTAAATGATATTCGATATCTCGTTCGGTCAACATTTTTTTGGCTTTTGTTTGCTTCCGCTTACGGTGCCTTATGAAACAATTGTGGGAGATATATCATGTGAAACGTGGAATTCTGAGTTTGTCTTGACAGATTATGATAGTTATATCTTTTTGTATACTATGTTTAGGTCAAAAGATGCATCACTCATACTGATCCTTACGGAAAACTTGTGTATTTTTTTTTCCAATTAAACCTGCTCAGTTAAGGCATACGTAAATTGTAACATACTTGGTTTAGTACAGTACTTTATACTTCAATTGGCAATTACTTCTAACAAAAAGAAGTCTTATTGGAATTTGATTGGATATTGGTTTTCAAAGAATATAATTTAGTAGCTAAAAAGCAAGAGACATCTACTCACTCACTCTCTTATCATATAGGATATAGGAGCTTTTCAGAGTTAGGTTTTTTAATGGGTGATTGTCATGCGTCATTTCTCGCAGTTTTTATTTAGCAACTTTATGGTTATTAAAGAATTTCTATACGTTCATATTTTACATTAACCAAAACACAAGTTAAAAGTAACTTTATTCTCGTATATGCAAGAGATATCAAAAGATTATTTCTATTGCCGCACCGCTCACTACCGGCTGGGCGTTGATTTTCACTGCCTTGACCCGCTTCATGTATGCAGCGGTTCTCAAGAAAGATAGATAATATATGGAGTCCTTTGAAGGTCTCATAAATTTCCTTGAAGCCGACAGAGCGTTGGTAAAATTTTTGGGTGTTGCAAGTGGTGGTCCCTTAAGCTTCTGTATTTATGCAATAGAAAAAGAAACAAATATAAACACTTTACTTACCGAATCAGCCCAGAACTTAGTGATTGGTGCCGTGAAGAATTCGTAGATCTTCTTCCTTAGTCTCAAAGGCCTCATCCGTTTGTCCTCTGGCGCGTGATGCTCAGGTAGCTCCCTGTACGACGTCTCCCACCCAATTTTACCCACTTTCCCATTCTGGTCCACCCTGGTCTCGCATTCGGCCCCTGACCCAATCAACGCCTGTTTGAGTCCAGACAAAATGGTATAAACATTACAATGATATGTTCACACCGAATATGCCCAAGGAAAACAAGCTTTTATTTGTTTGTGTTTAAAGAAGAATATGTAAGCCCTCAATATAATTCTATGGATAATTCTTATTCTTTAGTGTCACTATGGTATGATCGGCGTCAAAATTTGCCTTCTGAAGCTATAGGCCTGTAAGTTGCAAGGGGAACGCATGGTAGAACAGGTGAAAAAAGTGTGAGGGCTTAGGGTAAGACGCTGTCAATCGCATACTTCTACTTTTTAAACATAGCTGTTAACCTTTCTAGAAAAGATGTGTTAAACATTATTTTCAAATTCGAAACATCGTTTAATCCGACACGAAACTGTGAAACTGAAGCTTCATAGTTTCAAATCGAGTATAATCTAACCTTATATAAATACGGAACCAATTCTATTTTCTGAGCTAACCACAATGAAGATAAATAAAAACTTGTTTCGAAATCGAGAAAATACATTCAAAAGTTGCAAGTCAAGTCGTAGTTAAGCATATAATTCTGAAATCTTTTAGAAACTGCTGCAAAGTAGTAAATATACGTAAGTGTTAAAATTTCACAGTATAGTATTTTGCACACGAAGTGAGTATTGATAGTGATTCGAACGATATCAAAGCTTGAGCTATAGTCATGACAATTCTATTAACGGTTAACTAATCTAAAACATAATTACCATATTAAAAGTACTTTCATTGTCAATAATAATGTTATTAAGACGGGCTCTTTAATTTTTTTAATTAGTTATAATGATTGACGAGCAGATTTGTACAAAAAGACAAATACATTTTAATTTCCAATTTTCAAATTATCATCAAAACAATATCTAATATACCGAAACTTTTGGAATTGAGAATTCAATTTTCTGAAACACTATCTATAAGAATGAATATGAGAATGGTGTCCGAGCCTCTCATGTAATAGATCGTGTAACCGTTACTAGAAACAAATGTCCCATATTGTTCTTGATAACATCACATTAAGTAAACTTGCTTGCTCAAGTCGAAAGAGTTAAAAGTATTAGGTTAACAGAATGAAAGAATCCAATACGCAGATGAAAATTCAGTTGAAGATCGTAACATCGGAACGATAGGGCGTGCTTGAGCAATCTTGCTCGAGCATTACTGGATTTTATAGTAACGAAAATAGGGATGTATAAAGCATTGAATTCCTAGCGTCTTCAAGGTTCGAGTTCGTACTTTGTTTGTCAGCAGAGCTTTTTTGTATCTTTTGCATATTGTGCGTTTATAAATAAGTTTAATAATGTCGCTATCGTTCCCAATTTACGGTTTACTCCATTGCTTTTGTGATCAAAACTAGTTTCATTGAGTCAGACTATCTGGACGTGCATATTTCTTTAATAATTAATAAATATAGCAGCTTATTGTACACTTTACGTTACTTTATCTTTGGAGACTTTATTAAACTGATTTTGATCACTGCATAACACAATAGCACGTTGTTAAGAAAATTGTTCTTGGCTGTAAATTAGAAGCTGCGCATAAACTTTTTGAAGGTAAGTTTAATAGCTACAATAAAGATAGCGCCACAACAAATAAAACGATCGTAACTAACTACTGTACAGGCGTAAACTGATTTTTGTACATTATATTACTTAAGACGTAAACGGCGCACCTTGGTCCTTAGTTTAATTAAATTTTACAAGCAACATTTACCCGACAGATAAAGAAAATATTAAAAAAAACAATTAGTAAATTCTCATTTGGTCGTCGGCTTCAAAGTTATTTATTGCTGCCTTTAGGTATAGACGTTTCTATTTTATTTTTGGGGCTAAAAGCTAACAATGTTTACTAAAAAAAAGAAACTGTACATAATAGAGCCACTTATACGGCTGTAGAAATGGATTTCAATATTAAAAAGAAACACAAGGCACTTTGCTAAGATTTTGTTTAGGTAATGAAAGAGGTCTAATAATTCATTACGGCATTGTTGGAAACAAACACACCTAACGCGTAATCAAAAATGTTTTGTTTTTATTATATATTTTATAATCAAAGTAAAATTGACAATTCTAACACCTAAACATCACGAGTCGTAAAAAAGTAATTACTTATTATCACATTTTTAATAGAGTAATTTTCAACATTATATTTAAAAATGTAGTCAACAAAGATACAACAAACAAATTACTGTAATCGCACACTTCACTACAGAATAAACATGGTAACGTTTCATACGTGCACAAGCTGAACGCAAGGTGGGCCATAAACTGGCGAAGTGGACTATAAAGTCGAGGGTGTAGATAGTAAAGGGGTGAATGGGGTTGAAGATACAGGTAAACGTCACGAAAGCCTACTGCCACTTAAAGCTTGAGACGGAACGCCGTAATACGTTGTGGATGCTGGAGTTATACGAACACAATGGATTGTTAAAGTTAATCGGAATTTGTTTGGGTGAAATGTTAAAATTTCAATTTCTGTTTAAATGATGTAGTTTTGTGTATGTGATAAGGTTGAGGATTAAATAATAAATAAGAGACAGCCAACTATATAACTTTTCATATGAAAACAATAAAGTATGATTAATGTTGTATTTTCACGGGGAATTATTATTATAATCAAAACAATACAGTTTTTTGGGAAGTATGTAATAACCCCCATATAAGTCATACACTATAATTGTTATTTTCTACTCAAGGTAAGGTTAAGGTATTTTTAAATACTTATATGAAATATGAAATAAATTCGCAAGTAAAATTTATTGAGCGAATATTGACATGACAACAATAAATGTCATTATAGAGAGAAGAGATTAATTGGCTTATTCTATTGTAGTGTGTGCAAAAATGAAACTAAAAAAAGGAAATGTTCCAAACATAATTTTCAAACTAGCTCCAACAAAAATTAAAGAGTTAGGCTTTTTATACTGTATCAATAAAATTAATCTTTCTTTCCCCGATATGCTTTTTTACTCGAAGTAATGAGTTCTAGATATATATAATTTAGCATTTTAAAAAGATACAGTTTATAATTATAAAACAAACGAATACAATTTATAATATACAGCAAAGGAAGAAGCACTCCAATCAGAAGCGAAGCCAACGAGATCAATAGATATTTCTGTTATAACAATGTACTTTGTGTTCGTATCACAATGTTTCCAGCAACAGGTAGTGCGGCGTCTACCTTGTCTATTTTACTCGGCTGTCCCGGTGGGATTATCTTCTTGATAGAAAGAGTACGCCTTTTCACAACGCCGACCTATTTGTTTAACATAATCATTTTTATTCATAAGGCTTTCCCTTTAGGAAATTTGCTTTCATTTTCTAAGTCATCTCCTATTAGTAAGAAATTTTACGTAAAACATTAAATAGTCCTTATTTTAACATATTGTAATATTACTTCTCAAATTTTCTGTCTGATTATGGGTAAAATCCTTCGGGGAAAAATTAAATATTATTTGAACATTTAAAACAACCTTTTTCCTAGTTTACAAGAGATTTTACCACTAACTATGTTGCATCCAATTGTCACAGTTCTATAGACATTTACAGAAAGCACAAAATAATGAACATCCTTATATGTGAATCTGATAAGTTTAAATTCTGTGTAATAATTAAATTGGAATCAGTTGTTATGCACATATGTCAATCAGTTGCGTTTGTTCAATAATGTCAGAAATAATAAAAAAGATCTTGATATAATAATGGATTACGCTAAAAATCGTTAAAAGTCTGTGAATCTATAAGCAGAAACAAGCGGAACACAGATTACCTCAGCATCGTTGGGGTCCTTAGTACTCCTATCGTCTTCTATGCTTTCGTTCTCGAGATGCTCTTCCTCCGTCTGCGGCATCAGCTGCAGTTCCTCCTTTGACTTGAACTCCAGTTGGAGAATGTACAGCGGACACAGCAGACTCAGAATTACCTTGAGACATGACGAAGCTATGGGGCATACGGAACGCTCCGGTGCTACGTACTATCTCATTTGACAAGCGGCATGCTATGATTCCACTAAGTAACGCCGATTTGCAAGTGAGATAGCCATGATGTGTCTGTCTATGAGTCGTATACGACAGAAATGTGTTTTCAAAGCGGAAAGTGGTGAAAGGCAAATTAATATCAGAATCCCTCTACTTAGAAAAGGAGGAATTACTAAAATAGGAAAATAAAATAAACATCTAAGCGTCTTAATTCTGACCGTTATTACAGCAATGTCGTAAATTACAAATAGGTACAATGAAATACTGAATCGACTTTTAAATTAATATGAAGGTTTTGTTGATATTGTTATAACACAATGCATTGCGATGTGAAATATATATATATATATATATATATATATATATATATATATATATATATATATATATATAACTAGGGATGACAAACATCCAGTAGAACAGTACACAGTAGAAAAGAGAACATATAACACGGAAGATCTCTTAAATTTTACGTAACTAAATGACAGCAAAACTAAAAGTAATAAATATTTAAATATGATATTAGAATTAAACGTTTTGCATATAATACTTAGGCGAAATAAAGAACATTATGACACTCGTAACACCTGGAAACCTACTTATCGCTGCTTTACTTTAAAGTATTGGAGTTGTCAGTCGTAGTATTCTTCTATTATTGTAATTAAAGATAAGATGTTACTGTAAGTATCTTCATCATTTACATTGGTAATATGTTTGTTGATAATAATTTTCATAGCAATCGTATTTTCACAAGTTCTTTAAAATAGAACGGCTGCAATAATTTATCTACTGAAGTAAAATAATAAACGGTAAATATGATATTTATTTTATTTTCGATGACTGTAATTATTTCTTTATTCCACGTTTCGCTTGGAAACACTTCTTGACGTGTAATAAAATGTTGTATTTATTCAAAACTTGCACAATCGGCGTCGAGAGGCGCATGCGGAAATTAAAAAAAAAAGAAAACATTTGAAATAATCAAAGCGACTCATTGACACAGAGACATCGAAACATGATAATCACATTACGGTCCATTGTCATTTTGTTATATAACTAAGTTAATATTCTAACATTTAGACGTTTCTACTGACGTGCCTTTAGATTTTTGAAACGAGGGAGTGCGGTTGATAATTTCTTCATTGTGTACAAATATTGTTTCTACTTAATAAAACTGATCTTTATGTTTATCGATAAGGTAAAATAGTATTTATATGCTATATTATTGTGATAGTCGAATTTAGTTATCTTCTTTTCTGGGTTCTGTAGCCGTCTGTTTATGTATTTAAGTCTGTCATTTTTAAAAGCTGCTTTAAGCATGATCGGTACAGTTTTGAAAACATAGACATTTTCGATTAAATATTTGTTAGAGCTCTGTAATAAAAAAACAAACAAAAATATTTGCTTTTCGTCACTTCTACGGAATTTGTCATTTATAAATGTATCGACGCGTACTAGGCCGATTTATTGAATTAACTACTCCTCTTATTGTGTTATTCAAACCATACGTATATGATGTATAATTTTCATTTTATGTTAAATTAATCTATTAATACACAAGAGTTTTCATTACAAAGCTATTCTGCCATACTTATCTAAAGTCATGCAGATGACTGTGTGTACTAATATCATGTATGTATGAACTTCAATGTCTGTAAATGTTGATAAGATAATTGAGTGAATGAATGAATCAGAAAGTATAAAAGTGGGTTGATAATAGTGCATGTAGAACACGTGTAGCAAATCAATGATTAATCTTGAAGATAACGATTCTCAAACAACTCAATACAATGTTAAAAGGCTAAATGGATTTCAGATAAAGTGGAATGATACTAAAGCTCCCTCGAGTCTTCAAATCTTAGAAAGTGCTAATAAATTTGTGCATTAATTAGGTAGAAAAAATAAAGGAGAAAGAAATTTATTTCAATAATATTTAAGATTTACCTTCAAATTCGTGTTCTTTCTTGTTCTCAGGCCTCCCATCCATAGATCTGCTAGGATTATTTGCGAACATGGATGCGCTAGTAAAGCTCTATGGTTAGCTGTGACTGCTAGACTAAGGCAAGTTTGTCCCGACCAATTTTGTAGTTCGCAGGTCAATAACTGTTGAGCCTGGTCGTCATCTTGACGGTAACAGTAGTCTAATAGTTCCAGAGCTAGAATAAAATGGTTTTATGAATACAAATGTTTTAAATAAACGTCGACCTATGAGACAGAGTGAGATCGTAAAAAAGTTTAATGTTTTAGTCTTTTCCGGCTTTGTTGGTTGTTGGGTTTATATATTAGGTGGTGTTAGTAGATGTATTAGTTCAAAAGGCTGCAAAATTATGTAGCCTTTTAAATTAGGGTAGGAAACAAACGAACAGGAGGTTTAAAACCGCTTAACCTTCGGAAAGACTTTGCGTCCCTCCGCGTATTCTACCGCTTGTACAACGGGGAGTGTTTCAAGGAACTGTTTGATCAAGTGCCAACGCCTCACTTTTACAACTGCTCGCCAGCGACGGAATGTTCACCCCAATTTCTTGAGCGTCCACGCTCAACTATGCAACGGTTCTCTAGAACATTCATTACGCTTATAACAATAATCTCAAGGGAACTTCTCGCCACGGTTTTCCCTTTGCGCTACGTTTTTCTTTAAGAAGGGCATTATAAAATTTTATGCGGTCGGCAGGACGCTGGCGACACTCCTGGTTGCAATCGTCCATAGTCGACAGCAACCGCTTTCCATCAGGTCCGTCTGTCTGTTTGTTGGCATGTATCAGGAATTAAAAAAAATGAGCCGACATAACGAGAAAGTTTAAAAGTTCGTAAAAAGGATAAAATAAGTTTATTTTAAACTTATACTGATTACAAAACGATGAAAAGCAAGAGAAGAATGATCTAGTTATACTAGAACATTGTCATTCCTATTATACTTTTTCTTTACCCTTAGGTACATTGTATGAGACTTGTTATGTATTTTTGGATTCTGCAGCTTAATAATCTCGACCTTCCTCATTTCGTAGATGGACTACCAAACACGTGGTCAGTTTTTTCATACGTGCTGTATTAAGTACCAGATAAATGCAAAAGTTGTACTTCATGATAATCGCCCTCTTAAACAATTTTATATCCCATCTATATTGAGAGTAATTTGAAGTTTTCTGAGAAACGTTTTACGACTAACTTTACCACTACTAAATTGTTAAAGTTCAGGGGTAATAGAACAGATGAAACCAGAGTAACGTTAGTACTTAACCAGCGCTTTGGAAGCGAATAAATATTTCTGAGCTCGAAATTTCTGAAACTGATCTGACAGTTCGCGGTTCTACCCTCGACTCGTAGATTATGTTTGATACTAAATTCTATTATATCATACCCAAGTAGTAAGTATTTATGTACTTGTGAATATAGCAACAAGTTGCATTACGATGCTTCCAGCCTTTTATTCCTTAACAAATAACAAAGAGTTCCTTTTTTAAATAAATGAAAGTAAAAAACAAAGTATTATTTTCAAAATGGAATCCTACAGATTAATTATTGAAAATCATGACTCTACCAACCCCGCTTTCAAAATATTTGTTATTGTTAAAGGAGAAGAAGCGGCGCATTAAACTCCCCAGCGACACATATATACTTTGAAGTGTCTAGGTATGTCAACATGTACTTCACGTCAGTTCCTAACATTTACTATTTTGGAGTCGCATACCATCTTTCATTACACGTCTTTGTTTACACTCCAAAATAGTAAGTGTTAGGAACTGACGTGAAGTATGTACATGTCAACATACCTAGACACTACAACTTCATACTTATTATTATTCGACTGTTTTATGTTGTTTATACTAATACAAGGTTTAATTATATATATGGAAAAAATAGTAGATTTATTTATTAGTATTGGATTTATGTTACTTAATTAATGTATCTTCTCTTTAAAACAGCACGCGTTCGTAAGTGGTTTACATAAAACATATACTATAGAAGATGATTTAATTTTACTAATGTCTTTCAACAACATTATGCAGCAGATTGTTCTTTGAATAAAGTTGTTTGATTTTGAATTTTTAATAACAATTAAAGAACAAAACAAACAGAAACACGTGGACATAGTCTAAAAGATCTATTGAATTGAAGAATAAGCTTTATACTTTGCCAAATTATTTGCCACCTCTACATATCACGTCAACTATAATGTAACACAATTAGTCTTTATGACTCCTTAAACCAACTCTTTAGGTATGCAATCTAATCAAAACTTTAACTATTAACACAGACGACTTGTGACGTTGTATGTTGTTGTTCTTTCTAAGATAGTTGTGCTTACCTCTATGCTGAATATTGAATGAATGAACACACTTTACTGTTAGTTTGAAATGAAAACTAGTTTCTTATAAACTAGACTACTACTTTTTAACGGTTTTGAGCACGGAATTTTATTTCTTTGCCCTAGTAATAATCTCTCCTTAATGAGACCTGTACACACTTCTTCCTTCGTTGATAATTCCTTTACAGTACAGGCTGTCCGTTTACGGAACTCACTGCCCCTCAACATCAGGCAAGCTTAGACAGTATCCTTTTTTTTAAATCATGGTTTTTAATTATTTTTAGCCCTCTCAGCTATAATGGTGCTGCTTACTCTGTATGTATTATGATATTTACTGTGTCTACATACTACAGTATACAATAAAAAAAGCATTGTTTATTTACTTATTTTATATATTCTGAATATTTTACACACACACACCGCCACTGTCGTGTTTTAATATTTGAGTTGCCTGGAAGAGATCGCTTTAAGCGATAAGGCCGCCTTTTGTTCAAAATTTATTGTATCTAGTTTTTAAAAACGTAGTTTTAATTTTGGTCAACAACAAAGGGCTTTCATTCATTCATTCATTGTTGGATTTTTATTAGGACGTTTCGACTTTGGTTATGAAAAATAAAATTCGGCGCTTGAAACCCTTAATTCATATTTTTGATTATGTGTACTAGTCACAAAAATAAATAAAATACAAGACTAAATTAAACATAATATTGGATATATTATTTTAATGATGCTGTTCGTGTTGGGTTCAGTACAAATCCAATATTATACCATTTTAATTATTATGGCAGCACATGGTAGCACTTCTGTTGCAAATATCCATAAGCGACGGTAGCAGCTTTCCATCGGGTGTCTCTCAGCTGTTCCAAAAAAGAAGATCTTATTTATCTTATTATCTTAGTTAACAATTGACCTTTGTTTTCAAACTCCTTCCCATAATGCCTCAACTCCTCATACACCTCAGTCTCCATGTCGTCCTCTGCAGCTTCGTGTGCCATCGCCTTGTAAAGTTTGCACGCGACGAGTGACTTAGCTAACGCCTCTTCGCCGTGCGTCCACATCAGTAATGCCATTTGATGCCTCTTTGTTAGAACTGCCCACATCTGTACATAGAGTAATATAGTAGGTAATAGGTAACAGGCAGGTAATGTGTCAGTTTATCAGTTTAGTGCGGCGAATGATGGTGGAACCATCCAGTTAGTTTAAGAACTTTTAGAAAATTCTGGAAGGAAAAGACAAGGACGGATACATTTTAGAAAGGGATAAACGATGGACGAAAGTTCTAGAATAGAAAGTTCGGGAACGAAAAGACAGAGATAGATAGATGTTCAGAAAGGGACAGATAGAACTTTAATAGAAGACAGTGACGAGTTAAGTGTAGAATTGACGGTATTGAATAAGTCAAAAAAGCGTTTAGTTAAAAACTAGTGTTTTCTGCCAATCCAAAGTGCGTAGCCATAAACTGTGTTCTGCACAATAACGTGTAGAAACTTCAAAGACGCATTTATGTCTTGCACGCATTTATACTATACAAATAACTTACCAAAAGCTCGTTGAAAGGATAATCGAATAGTGCCATTTCACTTGTGACCGGCATGAAGCCGGTTATAAGAGAGAGTCCGCCAGCGGTGTGTCTCGTGAAGGAAGCGCTATTCCTATGCACGTTGACGCTCTTGTTCATCACTTTAGCATAGATCGGACGGAACTTTCGTCTTGTGTAGTAACATCTGGAATGTTGTTACACATTGGCATCGTGGCTTTTGGAAATAGTTTACTTTTAGGAATCAGTGGTGTAATAGATATATTGAAATTCTTTTCAAGTATTCTTTGCACCACAATTTCTTCTAAATTTTCGTCTACCATATATTTTGCTAATGTCTCTTGTGAAATATGATAGGTAAAGTTAAAACAAAGTGGAAATGAGTTTAGGGGTTTTTTAAACTCGTATTATATACTACACCCCATACCGTAAGATTGACACGGGGAGCTTTTGGCGGGAGCTTTTAGAGTATTTAACGTTTTGGTGTACAATATTCTTACACTAGCTGCTCCCGCAGTTTCACCCGCGTAGTGATGGAAAATCATTATATTTTGGATAATTCACAGAATATATGTTTATAAATTATAGCATATGTGTTATTCTGATGTGTAAGCTAAATTATTATATATATTATTATAATTATTCTAAAGTTTCTTGAAAATCCATTCAGCAGTTTTTACGTGAAATAGTAACAAACATACATCCATACATTCTTACATACTTTCACGTTTATAATATTAAGTAAGGAAGTATGGATTTAATTACAATGTATATTTGCCCCATTTTAATTCCGAAACCCATATGACTATTGTTGTATATATAGATCATTCGCTATTGAAACGTACCTATATGCACCTCCAATCAACTTGTTGATGACTAATCCGATATCGTGCAATGTATATACATATCCTCTGGGCAAATGCGGTCGTACATCCCTTAAGATGTACCTCAAGGTGTTGCTTGGTCCACTTTTGGTGTTATAGAGCTCTTCAAGGCGAGGTATTGTTAGGAACTTGCGCATAGACACGCCGTTTTCAAGGAGAAGTTTCACGAAGTCTATTCGGTCGTGTTCTAGTGCTTGCATCATCGCTTCATCCAGGGCTCCTGTGAAAAAAAAACATACATATATAACTTCACGCCAGGTCCCTTGCGGGGTAGGCACGAACAACAGCGCGCCATTCAAGCTTATCCTTACACACCTCACTCCCTTCTTTGACATGACATAAAAAACATGAATGTAGAAATAAGCAGAACCAGCAGATAAATACAATTAAAGTGTCAAAATAACAGTTTTTTACTAAATGCTTATGAAAATATATACGGTACTTATATCATAAAATTATTTTTTTCAAAATTTTTCTGTGGCTGTCTGTCTGTTTGGATTTTCCGGATAATCTGTGAAACAGCGGGATCGATTTTGGGACTTTCACTGGCTGATAGCTGATGTTATAAGGAGTAATTAAGGCTACTTTTTTTAGGGCTTCGCTATAAAAAATCTACGCGGACGAAGTCGCAGGCCCAGCCAGGAGGTAATATGTTAAGATGATATTCTCTCTCCAATTTTCGTCAATCCACCGCTATTACTGTGCTCTTAATAAAATTGTAATTTAAAAAATAAAAGGTTTAAACTTTTTGAGGTTATAGAGCTACCTAAATACTTAGAAAGACATTTGGTATGAATAAATAAATAATCCACAAACAAATACACACATACACACACACATATATATATATATAAATAGTGATAATATATATTATGTTGAATCTAAAACAACTGGAACACATATAAACGATACCGAAAACGACGATAGTTTGTTCGGGATTCACTTAAAAGCTACTGGGCTGATTTCGATGCGCTTTTCGCTGGTCGACAGCAAATTCTTAGAATTGAAATCTAAAATCTGCAACACTATTTATCCTGTAGATGCGGCGGGTTTTTTTTCAGAATGACAAAATGGCCAGATTGGAAATCTTTAAGTAGACTAAAAAATAAACGATTTCATCCGTGCAGGAACGGAGAAAGAATACAATTTCCTGCGGCCGGGCGGCCTGTCGTAAGAGGCGACAAAACAACCCACAGCCAGGTGGTAGGGCATTTGCCTGACTGGATGGCTACCACCCCTGGTCTAGAGTATGTCGCCAAAACAACCTTAAGTTGTGTTCCGGCATTAGTGACCAGGTTCCAGTCTGCCTTAAGAGAGCAGCAGCGCAATTGTAGCACCATTGGTGTTGCAAATGTCCATAGGCGATGGTAACCGCTTTCTATCAAGTGGGCCGTCTGCCTGTCTGCTGAACTCCTGCAATTTAAAAAAAAAAAAATAAACATCATGAAATATTGCAGTGATTATTTTCTTTTTGAATCGATTTTTGAGTCTTAATATTTTGTAACGCCCATTCTCAATGTTCCAAGCATTTTATCATTTCTTTCTATAAACAATTTTAAGGCACTGTTAGATTATAAGAAATAGTTTAATGCAACTTTGAATCAATATTGAAATGTATACAATCATCTATTTGATACCAAAAAAAAGATATTTTTTTTTCGTGTATATGCCCTAATATGAATAAACCTACCTAAACATTAGTTACACGCGAACGAAGTCAAATTCACAGCTTGTAGTAGACAAATTTAGCTAAAACGTTAATTCTGTTTTTAATTAATCGGAATTAGGGAACTTTGATGGAATGTTCCTAATAGCGATAATTTTAATTAAATACCAACCTGATCAATTTAGATTGATTATTTTAGTACAATAAATATATTGGGAGCCGATAATTTATCAAATTGATATTGCTACTTTTAATACTGATATATCTTATGAGCTTGCTCATTTCTTTTATTATATTGGCTTACGTAAGAGTTGGATATTGATAAAACTATCAATATCTAATAAGAATTTTTGTCCGGTAAATGTAAAAATTATTCATAAGATAATTATAGCTTTCGAGTTGCTCTAAGAATAATAATTGTGTTGATAGCTGTAAGTCAGAGACCCACAATATAGTTGAGGCCTGGGTAGGGACAGCAATATACTAAATCCGCTTTAGCCTAGTCCTTATTCAATTGAATATTATTTTAACAATTGAAATTTGGTAGTGTTACGAGTTGCAGGACTCGAATTAAAATGCCGTTGGAATTACTATAAAGTTTATTAGAACTATACAAACACGTATAACAAAGGTACAGATATATCCGAACACAAGTTCAAATGTAAAACAGAAGGCGTAATTCCATAAAACGCGCCAAGTCCGTCTCTAAAAGATTCTCGATTGCAGTAATACGTTTGTCTTGCTTCGCTCGTGGTTATCGCACGACTGCCTTCCCCCTACATCTGGTCATTTTTTATACTGCGCAACTGCAACGTCACCGTATCTTAATCCGTTCAAAATCCACACCTGGCTAATGACTGCCATAAAGGATGACAATACACCAATAGACTCTTTTCTAATCAAATTTTTTTAAAACAAAGTAAAGAAAACGAAGTCGACCACAAACTAGTTCAAATCCCGACAGGTAATAATAATGTGTTTTTACAATATGCAGGTGTGATTTTGTTTTTGTTGGGACCAGACTCGTAACAGTAGTAAAAGAACCACAAATTGCGAAGCCATATTTGAAAAAGCGGAAAGCAAAATACCGGATATACATTATACGCGTATGTATATTAGATATACTTTAATGTAGGCATAAATATATGTTTGCTAAATACACAACAGATTGTTACACTTGGCAGAAGGTAGCTTTTATCACACCAAAATACATGTATTTTTAGACGACATAAGTAGAATTATGTTATAAATACGGTACCGTAAGAGGTACCCTATGAATGACAAGAGAAAGCTTTTACTGAATCTTATGTTTGTATAGATAAAGTATGACAGTTGTCTTGATATTATATTAAAATAAACTCTGTTTCGATTTCTTAATGTATATTTTGTGACTTCACAGCTTTTACGGTTTTAGATTTTTATATAGACAACTTTGTCTTATTTATATTAGACGTATGGTAGGCGAGTGACATGTGGGATTTTTAATAATATCGAGAGCTACATAACAAATGGGCGTATGTGCAAGTGTACCTAAATAGAAGGGTAGTCCAAATTTCAGTCTTATAAAATCAACCAATTTTGTTTAATTCACAATTTTGTCCCTTGTGTAAAACTGCACTTTTGTCTGTACGCCCATCTGTTATGAAGCCCTCGATATAATTTTATGATGTACTATCCCCGCAAATTGCTATTGCGCCTGGCCGCCATTTTGGTGACGTAACCGTAGCCGAACACTCAGTACTGTTAGCATCAATGGCCGGCGAGTACGCATACATATCGAGTTGCGGATGACGTCACGTGAATGACAAGGTTCCAGCGCATCAACAATTTGCGGGGATAATAATGAGGTTTTATCAAATGAAGAAGTTGCGTTAATCGCAAACATACACAGAATCTACGTGTTTCTACGAATTTAGCGATGTATAATATTTATAACTAGCTGTCCCGGCAGACGTCCTCCTGCCCGGTAAAAATTAAAAAAAAATATTTAGGGGTGGACTACCCCTAACATTTAGGGGGATAAAAAATAGATGTTGTCCTATTCTCAGACCTACCCAATATGCACACAAAGTTTCATGAGAATCGGTCAAGCCGTTTCGGAGGAGTATGGCAACGAAAACTGTGACACGAGAATTTTATATATTAGATATATCGATATTAAGGTAATGTTAATACGTAATCGAAAGCCTCAAGCGTATTGAGCAGGGAGGTGTGCGAAACTAGGCACAGTTAATGTTTACTAGTGTTCGGCCGTGGTCGAAATTCGACCAAAGACAATTAGTGTCAAATATTACTTCTATAATCACAGATTTCGCCAGGCTACACTGTTAATTTGACCTGAACAATAAACAAAAGAGTATATATGCGTGTGTGTGCGTCAAATACATGATAGTGTGTGTTATGTTTTTTTTATTAATTTAATGTGTTTTTAATGTATAATAATTATAAAAAATATTAGCATTCGTCGCTTCTTCTCTATATAAGGTATGTGTGCAAAATTTCATACTTCTTCGTCCGCGCAATTTTTGTAAAAAAAGAGTACAGTGTTTGCTTCACGTATTATAAATGGAGTAGTGCAGAAAGCTAAATGTATATATCTATTTATATCCGTTCTGGCAAGCAGCAAGAATACTAAGTTTGATATACTTTAACGATACGATCCCCTTTGCACGTACAATAATAGTACTACTGTTTCTAAGTTTTTCTACAATGGTTAAAATTTATATCTGTATTCTATTATCTATAATAAAATTGTAGAGGTCAAATTTCTGTACAATTAAAAAAAATGCTAAAAGCCGAGTCAGGGGGATGTAAGAAGTGAAATAGAACTAATTTGTTTTTTTTTTAATTATTTGTTTCTCTGCCTGTCTGTCTGTTTGTACCGGCTAATCTCCGAAACGACTAGACCGATTGAAATGAAATTTTGTATGGTGGCAGCTTATATCCCTGGTCAACATATAGGATACTTTTGATCCCGAAAAATTAAAGAGTTCCCGTGGGATAGTTAAAAACCTTTAATTTCTTAAACAGCGTAAAACATACTGAATGTAATTTATCTGCAACGTAACATAATAGAAGCAGAGAATTTGACAAAGTGTGGTGTCGGTGAGAGAGTTTTATCTTATATATATTAATATATAAAGCTGATAAGTTTGTTTCTTTGTTTGTTTGCTTGAACGCGCTAATCTCAGGAACTGCTGGTCTGATTTGAATTTTTTTTCTGTATTAGATATCCCATTTATCGAGGAAGGTTATAGGCTATATACCATCACGCTAAGAGCAATAGGAGCGGAGCACCAATTAATGAATGTATGTTTAAGGGGGTTCCCGGATGGTTTAGATTCGCAATTAGAACCGGTAGGTGGCGCTGTGATTGGGTTCTAGAATCCTCCTAATCACCTGGACCGATTTTGGTGATTTTGTGTTTGTGTCATGAAACAAAGTCTTTTGGGAATTCAGAAAATATGGTGGTACGAAGTTCGCCGGGTGAGCTAGTAATATTATGAAAGTGTAATCCTTTATTTTTTATATTTTTTGTGTTGTTCGGGATTCACGCAAAAACTATTGAACCGATTTCGATTCGTTTTCGTTGACCGACAGCACATCCCCGGGCTTAAAATCTGCGGCATTTGCGATCCCGGGAATTCTGCGGGAATTTTCTTGGGAGCTGTATAAAGTGGCCAGGTCGAAAAAACATCAGATTCCGATGCAATATTTTGACTGACTAAAATTCTCTGTATGAAACAACTGTGATCTTTGATACCCATCCAACGGGGACAAAGTCACGGGCGAATCCTAGTTGTTAATATCTTTGTACAAAATTAGCAGTGTTACTTTAAATCAAATCAATTCCGTCGATCGCAGCTCATAATACAACATCGGGCTTATTTAATGAGCGGTGTCGATACGTTTGCTATAAGCAAACAGTGGGCCGACATGGGTACACCCCTGTCAACAGCGTCCGGGCTATTCGGTATTGTTTGAACGGCGGGTGTTTGCACGAGCTGCCCCTTTCACGGCACCGCTTAATTACTTGCTTATGACTTGTTGATCAATCAACGAGACTTGCCTTCCTTTTTAATGTTCCGTAACTTTTGTTTGACATGGAACCCTTCTAGAATCTTCTACAATCCTTACGTGGTATGAGTTCAGCAGACAGGCAGACGGCCCACCTGATATAAAACGGCTATCATTACCAATGGACATTTGTAACACCAAAGGTGGTACTGTCTCTCTCTAAAGGGAGACTGGAACCTAGCGAGAACACAATTCGAGGTTGTTGTGGCGGCATTCTCTAGACCGGGGGTAGTAGCCATCCCCACGGGCAAAAATCCTATCACCTGGCTGTGGGTTGTTTTTCACCTCTTACTACAGGCAGCCCGGCCGCAGGAAATAGTATTCTTTCTCCGTTCCTACACGGAAAGCTCGTTATAGTTGTTAAAAGAGCACTTGAAACGTATTTTATTAAAAAAGATATAGGGTATTACATAACCTGGTTACGGCCATGATGCATGCTGGAGATTCACCCAGGAGACATTGAGAAATTAAGGAAACGAGACTTGGGAAAACAATACACATCTATATATTAATAAGTGAAGTAAAAACTTTAAAAGTTGTGCGGAAGGAGGAGTACGAAATTTCGCACACATCTAATATATAAAATTCTCGTGTCACAGTTTTCGTTGCCATACTCCTCCGAAACGGCTTGACAGATGTTGATGAAATTTTTTGTGCTTATCCGGTATCTATGAGAATCGGCCAACATCTATTTTTCATCCCCCTAAATGTTAGGGGTAGTCCACCCCTAAATTTTTATTTTTATTTTTTAGACAAAATTTTTAATTTCTATTTTTTTATGATACAACATACAAAAATACATACAACACTAGATTTTCAACCCTCTACGATCAACCCCTATTTTTACCGGGCAGGACGACGTCTGCCGGGACAGATAGTATAGTTTATATAGAGAAGAAGCGACGAAAGTTGTTTTTTTTTTAAATTATGCATATAAATTACATTAAATCAATAAAAAAAACCATTACACACACTATTATGTATTTGACACACACACGCGTATATACTCTTTTGTTTATTGTTAAAGTCAAATTAACAGTGTAGCCTTGGCGAAATCTGTGATTATAGAAGTATATAGCCTTGTCAGGCTATACTTCTATAATCACAGATTTTGCCAAGGCTACACTTAATTATTAAGGTCGAATTTCTGCTACGGGCGACCACTAATTATATTAATTAGGCATTTATATGCAATTATATTTCACTATACACTAAATCGTATAGCTCACTTACCCGGCGGCCATTCTTGTCCGTAAACAAATATCTCTGATCTCGCGATGTCAACCCGATTCCAGGTCAACGCCAACGAGAGCTGTTCACTCGGAGTCAGGTGTTGGGCCCTGAACAGCGCTGTGAGGATCACTTGATCGAGCTCCTGGATCTCACCGCCTTCCGCACGCTCTTGAATTCGGAACACTGTTATCTGTGAAAGGATTATCCGATTAAGTCCACGGAATATCGGCGTGAAACGTTTGGCCTTACATTAAAGAAATGTACCCATACTGCATCACCCGTTCAGGGGAGATGGAGGTTTCCAAATACCACGCTTGCAAGGGTTTAGGTTTTCGTCATGTAGTCAATATCCTTTATGTATTTCCCGCGTTTTATCGAGCTATATGCAAATATGGCGCGCAGGGTATAGGGATTTTTAAACGGCTAATGAGCCAAAATTTTGTTTAACTTTTCGTTTGTAAAAAATAATTTATAAAGGACTACGTGAAAACTAGAGGGAGAAGGGGGTCTGTTTATATACTACGGGTAGTCACCAAGGGGCAGTTTGTACGCACCATTCATTCTATTCGTTCGCACCTTCCTGTTGCGTACTCAAAATTTCCCCTCCCTACCCGCCCCCGTCCCAAAAGAGACGTTGGAAAACCCGCTCGCTACGCACGTACATGAACTAAGGGCCGCTTGCATAGAGTTCCTTTTTAAAGAAACACTGAATGTATTTAATATCCTTAAATACGATTAGCGTCTTGCACAACGCAAAATTTGTTGCTAAATATGTTTAAAGAACTGTCAATACATATTGAGTAAAACGTATTTATTAGGCAATTTAATAAAAAAAAAATTAATTTAATTTGAAGGTGATCATTATCTATCTACCATAGAAACGATCTATGGCGCTGCGCTTCCGCATTTGGTCAAGAGGTCAATAAGTTCAGTATTGCTGTGCAACTGCTAAGTGTACACATTAACGTGAGAAAGAATACAAGTTAAAAGAAGAGAACCAGCAAACCCAGCAAGCAAAGTGAGTGTTCCTTTCTCCTTTATCTCTCCTATAACGCATCACGAACCCTAAAAGTTTCTACTCAAAATATTTAAATAAAAGCTCAAAATTGATCCATCCGCGCTGCGACGTGTGTAAAACTGTAATATATTAAAATTAGAAGATGTGAAAGTGTTTATGTTGGTGCCTGGCTCAAATAAGCTATGGAAGGACACCGCAAATTGTTCAAAGTACGTACCCTTTTATCTCACACTTGTACTGCTAAAAATTGCGTTAAGAAAAATGGGTCACGCACGTAGTATGGGTACTTAACTCCTTAATCCTGTTTTGTGCGATAAATTAAGAGTTCCGAAGCCCTATTTTCCTCTCCATCTACCCCATTTTCCTTATTCCAGTCCCAGCAATTTTAATCCCTCTTGTCAAATACATCTTTCTCATTACCTATACGAGTATTCTATCCTAATGGCTGACAACGCGTTTGATTCACCCATGGTGTTGCAAATGTCTACTATAGTTGTTAAGATTTGTTGAAAAAAGACAAAACAAAAAAGATGATAAAACCGATTCGACCTAGAATGGGGAAGTCAATAAAAAAAATCCTTAGGCGATGGTAACCGCTTTCCTAGAACTGGGCCATTTGCCTGATTTTAGCTTCGCGATAAAAATGTTTCTTTATTTTATTTATTGCATGAGTTCAGCTGATGGGAAAATAGTTAACATTGCCTATGGAAATTTGTAACACTAATTGCGTTGCTGCTCTCTATAGGGAGACTGGAATCTGGCCACTATGCCGGAAAACAACTCAAGGTTGTTATGGCGGCATACTCTAGAAGTCTAGACCGGGGGTGGTAGCCATCTAGAGGGGGCAAATACCCTACCACGCGGCTATGGGTTGTTTTGTTGCCCCTTAAGACAGCCCATCAGGCCGGAGGAAATTCTATTCTTTCTCAGTACCTGCACGGATAAAAAAGTGAAGGCTAATCGCATTTGTTTTAAAGCCTGATTAACATTTGGATTAGGTAAGTTAACTTACGAAACTGGTGAGTTAATTCCTTATCATAGTTTGGACAGACATCTACTTTTAGCCGGTTAAACATTTACTTATGGCCGCTTCCTACATCTTACCGACCGTTCATTAGCATTACTATTGGTTAAACTCTGACATAAGCTCCATACGATTATTGTCAAAATTCAACTGATGGTAGGGCAAGTGAATGCTACATACCAACAAAGAAATGTGCACCTGATTTATATCCCTTTATTAATTTGGACTTCTTTTGTTTACTTTGTGTTTAAAATTTGCAATTACACAATAGTCTATTGTTATTGTTTTCGTTCACAGGTATAATTAAGCAGATTACGGTTTCTCGCAAACCTCAGTCAACGCGGTCCTTTGTTGTATAATACAGTTTACTATAAAATAATCCCCGAACGGAGGGATGGGGCAGTCACGCGAGGACTACGATACGAGCAAGACGTAGATTCGACGAGTGATATAGTGACGGACTTTGCGCGTGTTATTGAATCGTGCAGTTAGTTTGTACTAGTAGTGTCTAGTTATATTTGTACCTATGTTATACGTGTTTGTATAGTTCCAATAAATTCGATAGTAATTCCAATGGCATTTAAATTCGAGTCCTATGTAGCTCGTAACAGTAAGAGATAGAAGCCGGCCATTAATCAACAACATATGCCACAGCCCACAATAAGTGTTCTTTTATTTTAAAAATTTAGTTGAAATTCCGCCGCTTAAAGGATATTTATTTGAATCCTCGTATTCATTCTTATCAAAATAAATTGCTTCATATTCAAGACTGCTTTAATACCTTTATATAACTTTTTGAATTATTCAATTCGGACATTCCATTCGAAGGACATCACGAGTTTAAAAATGTAAGTATTCGAAAAAGGTTGCGTGGTCACCGCTCACCCTGCTCAGCTAGCTAAGCAGCGCCTTATGCGATGTAGGCGTCATTGGGGTACGGGCCGTACGGGAGGGGAGTCAATGTCAAGAAGGAAGTGATCGAATAATTTTAGCTTGAAAATATTGTTAAGAGTTAAGAGACTCGAATTAAAATGCCGTTGCACATACTATTGAGCTTATTAGAACTATACAAACACATATAACACAGGTGCAAATATAACCGAACACCACAAGTCCAAATGTAATAAAAATGGTCGTAATTCAATAAAACGCGCAAAGTCCGTCACTTAGTAGATTCCAGATTGTAGTACACACGTCTTGTTTCACTTGTGGTTATCGCTTGACTCCCCCTTCATCAGGTCATCGTTTTATACTGCGCAATTGCAATGTCCCTGTATCTAAGTCTTAATCCGACACACCTGGCTAATGACTGCCATAAAATATTACAATACAAAAATGGGCTATTTTCTAATCACAAGTTTTAAACACAAAGTAAGCAAAAGAAGACGACCATAAAACAATTTAAATGTTATTAGTTCAAATGCCGGCAGGTAATAAATGTGCTTTGTTTCTAATGTGTAGGTGGAATTTGTTTTTGTCGGGACCTGAGTTGTAACAATATTTTGAATTCGCTTAGTAGGTAATTAAACTAAAAAAAGTTCTTTTTAGATACCCGTGCGAAGCCAGGGCGAGACGCTAGTATAAAATAAACCTCGCAGCAAAGAAAGGTTAATTATATTTCATCTTTTAAATAGTAAAAAGGGCGTAAAACACTCATAAAAGTTTTAATAAGCAAACACACTTAACTTTTTATAAACCAATGTACAGCTGGCCGTTAGAAGCGTCACAAAATTGCCATAAACTGCACCATTCTGAAACGTGGCGTAGTAGTAAACTTTATACATTTCAAAAGAAATGATACACTACGAGACATAATAAATGATAATAACTCTTTTTATCTCGTGTATTTCTTTAGGGCTAATGAAGATTTTTTACTGAATGTTTCGAAGACCGACTTCGGTTATAGTGACCGTTCCGATATAAGTATCGAAGCACTGATTTTAAAGCTGCTGCGCGTTTGTATGAATAGTGGGAACATACTTCAGTTAAGTCAAAACTCTACCGTAGTTAGAGTGTTAGAGAAAAAGTGCTTTTAAGACTTTTAGTAACCATATCTGAATAATGACATTTATCATATTCACAATTAGCTATATATTAATAACGTGAAGCAAAACGATACGATTACGATACGAGCGATATGACTACGATACGAGCAAGATGTGTACATTCGAAAAACTATATAGTGACGTTGACTTTGCGCGTGTTATTGAAGCGTGCAGTTTGCAGTGGTTGTGTCCAGTCATATTTGTATCTGTGTTAAACGTGTTTGTATAGTTCTAATAAATTATATAGTAATTCCATCGGCATTTTCAATTCGAGTCACGCAATCGTAACATTGTGCATAAAAATAAATAAAATCAATAAAAAGCACTACACACACTACCATGTATTTGATACAAATACGCGCATATATACTCTTTTGTTTATTGTTAACGTCAAATTAACAGCGTAGCCTTCGCGAAATTTTTAATTATAGATAAAGTTACATACATACATACATAACTTCACGCCAGGTCCCTTGCGGGGTAGACACGAACAACAGAGCGCCATTTAGGCTTATTCTTACACACCTCACTTGCTTCTTTGACATTCATAGTTCTTGTCATGCACGCTCGTCTGTTCTTAAGGCTCCTGTTTTATAACGTTACACTTTTTAAAATATTGCAATGTATTATTCTAAAAAGTGTAATCCAATTATTCTAAATTACAACATTTTTCAATTTAGGTTTTAAATTGATATAAATTACCAATGAAACGACCTACATGAATAAATAGTGCATTGTATTGCTGTCAAGTGCGGTATAATAATGTGTTTTTTGTATAGTTATCATGTAGCATAGTTTCGATGTTTTATATCTCGCAATAAACTTTAAACTGCTAGAACTAAAATCGGTATTCTATCTATCTAGCGCGTTATCGGGAACATAAATTACTAGACAGTGGCAAACTTGGTACATTTCGATACGCCACTTCACGCCTTTGTTATTGGACTTGCAACATTGTTCTCGTGAAATGGTCACAATCAATATGGGTGAAAGACTATTTGTTTTAAACGACACTTTTATAAATTGTCGGGAGAAAAGTTTAAAGTTTCTAATGACGCAGAAAAACACATCACTAACGAACTATGTCCCATATTTAAAAAAAAGAACATCTGTAGACTGAAACTAGAGATCAGGTTCCTTATATTTCTTTAAGTTGAGACATTAGGATGAAAAATCCATCGTGTTGAGTATCACACAAAATGTCGCTTAAAACAAATAGCCTTTCACCCCTCGATATATCTAACTATATGTATAGAAATAATTTTAGTTGTGCCCGTGACTTCGTTCGTAATTTGAATTTATTATTCAAATATTATATTTTGTAACTGCTATCTAGCGGTCTCGGCAGATGTTGTCCTACCCCGAAAAAATAAATATCTAGAACCCGATTTCATCGTCACCAACCGGGTCTAATTGTAAATCTAAACTAAACCACTTCGGGACTCACTCAAACACACATTAAATTTCATCAAATTCGTAGAACAGATTGATGGGTTACATTTTCATCCGTGCAGGAACGGAGAAAGAATACAATTTCCTGCGGCCCGGCGGCCTGTCGTAAGAGGCGACAAAACAACCCACAGCCAGGTGGTAGGGCATTTGCCCGACTGGATGGCTACCACCCCTGGTCTAGAGTATGTCGCCATAACAACCTTGTGTTGTGTTCCGGCATTAGTGACCAGGTTCCAGGCTCCCTAAAGAGAGCAGCAGCGCATTCGTAGCACCTTTGGTGTAGCAAATGTCCATAGGCGATGGTAACCGCTGTCCATCAAGTGGGCCGTCTGCCTGTCTGCTGATCTCCTGCAATAAAAAAAAAACATTATTGAAGTTTTAGTAGGGTTCCTTGTTTTTATATAGCCGATATTAATCAGTAAGAATGTAGCATTCGAATAATAAAATAAATTTACAAATCGGTTTAGTAGTTTTTGAGCTTATTCGTTACAAACATACCAAAATTCAAAAATACAAATCTTTACTGTTTATAATATGTGTTATTCTAATTTTGAGATATGTTTGAGAAACTACAGTAGCAGTTTCTATAAAAGAGTAATAAATTCAGTCCTGACTTTCTTGTTGATATTAATATTTGGATATAATGATTCTGTACAATGTGTTAAAAACTGTGTGAGATGCTGTCAAGCAGTTTTTCTATTTTATTTTACTTTCTCCCAATTGTTTGGAGACCACACAATGTCTATTCTTTCTATGTTACTCTATTCTGTTATACGCCCTCTGTCACACCACAAATCATCATCATGATGGTTTGTGGTGTGTATAATGTATAAGACTAAATACTAAATTCTGTACAACATTGCTCATCATCATCAGAGCGTTAAATCCCAGTTGCGTTCGGAGCGATTACTCCGATACCCAGGGCCCGCTTTCCTACTTCTTTTACTCCACTTCGCGCGGTCTTCAGCCTCTCCTGTTTTGAGACATATGCATGTCATCCTTCACAACGTCAAGCCAACATTTCTTGGGCTTCGACCGGGATCTGGCGGAGGCGGCATGGCTAGACATTTGTTCCCCATATAATTAGCCGGTCTCCGTAAAACGTGGCCGTACCAGCGTAAACGACACTGCTATGTTACAGATATGAAGACTGCCACGGATGCCGGAGTTTCTGGCACAGTCTTTCCGAGTCACTCCACACATCCAACGTAGCATATTCATCCCCGTGACACGCAGTTCTTGCTTGTGTCGCTCAAGTACAGGACACGCTTGACTGCCAAACAAAAGGACAGGTTTAATGGTGGATTTATAGACCTGTCCTTTTAATTTAACCGGCATTTTGGGGTCACAAATAACACCTGTCACCTCACGCCACTTGGCTCAAGCTGCTGTGATAGGGGCTTAGACGTCGAGGTCGATATACCCTAAAACTAAATTCTGTACAATACTGCTATTATGTCTAAATAAATTTTAATAAAAGTCTCAAGTTTATAGGTAGATAAAAATTCATCATCTATAAAAAAAGCGATAGTAACAAAGTCTGTCTTCTGTTAAGCTTTCAAGGAAAAACTATTGGATTACTAAATCAGTTTAGCTGTAATTTTGTACATATGTAGTTTTAATAACGAAAATTGACATTTCATCCCGGGAGATGGGATAGTTTGCGGTGTAAAATGAAGTGAAACTTCCGGGGCTAAATAGCACTAACATGAAAAGTTAGTACAGTGTAACCTGATACTAATGTTTGCTCTTAAAACTAGAGGTACGCACCAGGATTTTACCTGCGTCGCAGCCACGGGGAAATCTATAGTATTATATTGTTACGAGTTTGCGGGACTCGAATTAAAATGCCGTTAGAATTATTATAGTTTGTTAGAACTATACAAACACTTATAACACAGGTACACATATAACCGAAAACAACAAATCCAAACGTAATGCAGAAGGCCGTAATTCAATAAAACGAGCAAAGTCCGTCACTATTAGATTCTTTGGTGTACACACGTCACGCCTAGATCGTAGTTGTAGCTCAACTGACTCCCTCTCGCAATCAGGCCATCGTTTTATACTTCACAAATGCAAATGTGGCCGCCCGGCAACGTCGACAAAATTTCCACGTAATCCACAACACCTGGAAAGTGATACACCTGAGCAAGTACAATAGGACAATAGATTGTTCTCCACAATAACTAGAAACGTATGCCAATAAATAAGTGAACAAAGAAGACGATCATAAAAGGATTTCAATTAGTTCAAATGCCGACAGGTAATAAAATGTGCTACTGCAGGTCTGTACGTGGAATTTGTCTTCGTCGGGACCTAAGTTGTAACAATATAAAATCCGAAAATATTTCTTTTGTTTATTTGATATGGATATATTTAATTTGAATACAATTTTAAACTACACATCTTTGGATATTCACATTAATTTTACCCTGACACCACAGGTATATTATGTGACGAAAATAGACTAAAAGAAAGATGTGGGAGGATCGTGAGAAATTGAAATGTCAAGTGTTGAGTAAGGTTAAGTCTTGGAGGCGGTTTTGGCTTAGTATTATATTTACGAGGGCTTTGGTTGTTTTGTCCGTTGCCAAAAATATCAAAGGATAAAAGAAACACGTGTGTATTGTGTAGTCGACAAAGAAATAACAAATCAATATATTGTTTCACCACAAGTTCACACCTTCTGTTACAACATAATGCGTCTGTACCTCGGCTTCTAAACTTTGCTATTACAATCGTGTCGGTATAGTTGTTTATTGACATGCTAATGGCACCATAATGGTTGTTTTTATATACTAAAATATGTAACATACAAACATAATTGTTAACGATACCAAATTAGTTTGAAGATAGTTTTTAGAAAGTTGTTTCCCACGAAGGCAATATAGATCCTGGGATATAGAATAATTTATGATGTCCCCCATAATGTCCTCCATTGTTTTACATTTTAGAGAATTTCGGTAACAGTTTAAAATAACGCCCTTTGTAAGACCATTTGAGTTAAAGAAAGATGATCCTGACATCTGCCATTGCTATGGTACATATTTTAGAAAATAGTTTTGTAATTTATCTGCATGCTTTGTTTTAATTTAGTGGGGCAACAATTTATTGGTTTATAGACAGGGGTCGCGCCTTCTCCGAAGGGTTGGGTCCAGGCCAGAGAAATCGTGGGAAGCTTCCGAAAGTCTTTTAATTTACTTGTTCGTACAAGTAGACGGCGATCTGCCAAAAATAAGTCAGTTATTAAAATTGTTAGTCAGTGTTAGTTGGAGCATATTATAATCAGTGTCCAGAGAATTTGACCGTAGTAGTCAGCAGGTCAAAGTGTATAAACTTAGTGTACGAATATACCGATTGCGGCTTTAATATAGCCAATGGTTATTTTATTGTAAATATAACTCAGTAGCGTTCCAATAGACGACCTGAACGGTAAGAGTGACTGGTGTATCATTTCCCCCGGCATATAACGCCAGCACATCCTACAGGATGCCACCGAAAGCCCTGTCGGAGACCCGCTAAACTTCTTTACAATAATCATTAATATAACAAATATGTAATCATAATATGCATATGTAGTCATAAGGACTACAAGTTACTTGTAATCAAGACTACAAAAAAAATGTATGTCAAAGGCGAACAATGTAACTTTTACCAGTTAGCATGACTTCTACAAAATGTCCACGTTTCAAACAAGTAAATTACTTTGACTTTGAATTGTGGTGTAATTATAACGCTAGAGAAAGATCATTCCGATGCGATTGTAATAGTAGATTTCGGGGCCTATTCGAATTAGCATTATCGCCCAGTGATATATTACATTCAACCTTTAAGCACGAAAGTACATAAAAAGAAAAATACGCCTTCGGTTTGGTTCTACATCGATAGCAAACCAGGATGGTTTTTAATACTTTGCATATCTACTCTGTATACAAATTTTAATACCGACGGTCTCGTGAAACTAGCCCGGGTTAATCTGCATGAAATGGTTTTGTGGAGGGAGCTCCCTCGATTTCTGCTCGTTACTGCCCTAGTCAAAGGCAAGGAAATAAGTACAATGTCCCACAAAGGTGACCTTTTTGATCCACGTCCGTAATTTATAGTCGAAAGGTAACATCAATGTTAATCAGTCTTACCAGTTCTTCAAAGGTATCTGAGGGATCTACGTACTTTATACTACATTTAATTTATACATACCACTCACTGACTGACTCATCACGAGATCTCCGCAACCACACGTCCTATTGACTTCAAACTTTGCATAGGTACTCCTTTCGGAATGTAGACGCGTACTAAGAACGTATTTTAAGAAAATTCTATCACAACAACTATTTTTTCTTAGAGATTTTTTGCGTTTTATTAGTAGGTACACATTGCAGTAGATGTCACTGTTTTCAAATTAAACACCAAATGAAAGAAAGTAATATGTTTCGTTATACGCAGTTGTTTTAATACTTGTTTAAGAAATATTTGATATGTTTTTATGTTTTTGCAAGCCATGTTCTCGTGGGATAACATTGACGCTAGCGAAACTGCACGAATAAAATCAATATGAATATAAGTAAATTACGTTTTAAACGACTATGAGCTCGATCTTTTATTTAAATTCTATTTCGATGTTTCGACAATTTTTTAGTAGCCGTGATCACTAAAAAAACAAAGATGTCAATAAATAATATTCAAGTTTGATTTAGTCTACTGCCTACTAGTGTAAATAATAACCATAAATAAATAATTAAAATGAACTTTTTCCAGTAGGCTAAGTAGAACTTTAAGAGACAAAGATGTCAAACATCAATAAGTGATTTATTGACGCTTGACATCTTTGTCTTCCGTGATTACGGCTACTGAAAAGTGACCGAAACGTCGGAATAAGAATCAAATAAGGCGCTCAGAAACGTCAAAACGTCGTTTTTTTATGTGTATTAATTGTTAAAACCTTAAGAAAATACTGTAGAGAGTTCGATAGTGTAAAAAGATTTGAAATTCTTAAAAAAGAATCAGAGGAGAGAAATTCAAGTCAGCATATTCTGAAAATACAACTTTTAGATTTTTCATCTACCTGTTTCTTTGTTGGAGATTGATGTGAAAACTACTGAACAGATTAAATGATACTCGACACAGACCAAGCTCTCGTAATAACACTAAGATACGAATAAATGGCGTTATTTTTGTGGCATAGATGAAAACAAAAAGGTATAGCCACAAAGATGGCGCTGCGGTCGAGTATTTTTCCTATGCCGTTGTAATTTACTAACAAATACATTTTCGTCATGAAAACGCAAACAAAGTTTCATTGGTATATGCTAGTACTAGCTTTTGCCTGCGACTTCGTCCGCGTGGAATAGTAAAAAAAGTAAGTTAAAATAACCCCCCCTCCGTTTTTGAAACATTCTTCGTTGGTGCTCCGCTCGTATTGGTCTTAGCATGTTGATATATATCCTATAGCGTTCCTCGATAAATTGGCTATCTAACACTGAAAGAATTTTTCAAATCAGACCAGTTCCTGAGATTAGCGAGTGAAAACAAACAAACAAAACTCTTCAGCTTTATATATTAGTATAAGAAAAAAAAATTAACATTGTAGTAGCATTTCAGGCCTCAATCCGGAGACCTTGAATATAAAGCCACAATTGCTTATACTAAAGTCATATAAGATATCCATGAATATTTCCGAACGCATGAGTGGTTATTATGCATAGAATATTTGAGTGTTTCCGAACGACATGTGATGTGTAAGTGAGAAGGATACATGATGAATGAAAGAAAAGATAAACAATAGACGATGGAATGAAACACAAGGGACGATCTAATGGGAGCGTGGGACTGAAAGAATGCTGGACGAAGAACGATGTGTTTTTTGTTACAATTTGGGCCATCTGCATATCTGTAAACAAAGCACATTTATTACCTTTTCGGCATTTGGAGTTATTTTGTTTACTTTGTGTTTAAAATTTGTAATTAGAAAAACAGCCCATTGTTTATTGTAATCTTATATGGTAGTCATTAGCCAGGTGTGATTCTAAGAAATTCAGTCCACACGGTCGAGCAGACATATTGTATTGGTTTACCAATAGTTTACTATAAAGCAATGCCCCAATGGAGGGGATGAGGCAGTCAAACGATAGCCACAAGCGAGGCAAGACGTTATTGATGGACTTTGCGCGTGTGATTGAATCGTTCATTACGTTTGGACTGGTTGTGTACAGTTTTATTTCTACCTATGTTATACGTGTTTGTATAGTTCTAACAAAATCTATATTAATTCCAACGGCATTTTAATTCGAGTCTTGCAACTCGTAACAATATTGTGTTACTTAAAGATGTTAAGATGTTTTAGTGAAGATTAAATTATTGTTTAACGAATAGAAACACCATTACTAATTTCACTTCCATATCTTATACAGCGTAAGTAAACTCAGATTCGAGTATACGCATCATGCAATAAATCGTTTTTTTTTTTTTTTTCATGGGGAAATGCGTTGCCGCACCGTCAGCCGCGCGGGGGATCATGCGCGGCCGGTGTGTGGGGCTCCCCGACGCCGGTTCAATACGACCGGCTGCCGGTATACCCACTAAAACCCCATGGGAGCCTTCCTTCCGCCTAGCGCCGGGGTCGCGGTACATGCCTGAGCTTAACCCGCAACCCCGGCAGCGGCCGGCCGCCTCGTAAACAGAGGCGGCCTCTCCTGTGTGCGGGCCGGGGAATGACGTTTCCCCGGCCCTGAGAGGGACGCGCGGCTGCCTCTCGCGCCATTAGTGCGGGCGGAGGTCTATGTGGATCCCCCAGACCTCGACGCCCGCTGCCGCCGGGAGGGGGAGGCTGCGAGGATTACTCCTGCGCCATCACCCCTCCCTCTCCTTCCTCCCCCTCCGCCGCCTCGCGCTCTCAGCAGCGTCAGCGGCGGGGGGGGCTTCGCGATGGGGGGAGGGGAGGCTGCGAAGGATTGCTCCTGCGCCAACACCCTCCCCTCTCCTTCCACCCCCCCCCCCCCCCGCCGCCTCGCGCACTCAGCAGCGTCAGCGGCGGGGGGGGCCTGGCGATAGGGGGGAGGGGGAGGCTGCAAAGGATTGCTCCTGCGCCAACACCCCTCCCCCCTCTCCTTCCTCCCCCTTTCCCCGCCGCCTCGCGCACACAGCAGCGTCGGCGGACGGAGCGGGGGAGGGTAGGTCGCCGGTCAGGCCGGCGGTGGTGGGGTGGACATCACCACCGCCGTCCTCGACGGCCAGCGGAGAAAATCTCGACGCTGGCGGTCGCAACGGAAGGGATGGGTGTATGGGGAGGAGGTTTGGGAATCAAGGGAAGGCATTGGGTGGGATTTGGAGGCGGAGAGGTGGGACACCACTGTCACGGAGTGAAAGGGGGATGTGACAGTGGCGGCTCGGGGCCCCGGGGACGCGTCCCCTCGTACCGCTTCCTGGACGGAGTAGAGTCCAGGGCGGCACCCCCTGGGGGAAATAAATCGTTTATAGCAGCCTAACTCAACCTTTTCATACGGGCCGCATGAAGGTATTAGATCAAGTACCATGGGCCGCAACTATATTATATTTAGGTATTTTTTTACCACTAAAATTCATAGCAGACGGGCAGATGGTCCACGTGATGAATAGCGGTTTTTTTTATTGGAGGAGTTCAGCAGACAAACAGACGGGCCACTTGATGGAAAGTGGTTACCATCGCCTATGGACATTTCGACACCAAAGGTGCTACAAATGCGCTGCTGCTCTCTTATGGGAGACTGTAACCTGTCATGGCCTGTTATGGCGGCATATACTACACTAGGGGTGGTAGGCATCCACTCGGGCAAATGCCCTAGCACCTGGCAAAACCTGGTCACATGGTCTATGGAAATTTACAACGCTGTAGGTGCTACCAAAGCATATCCAATATTTTGTACGTTGTGTAATACGAGATGTCAGGCGGGCCACTCACAAAACCCCGGCGGGTCACAGCAGGTTGAGTATCGCGGGTTTATAGTTATGATTGAGTGACCTTTAAGAAAGACCCTTATCGTAAGGATTAAGGGCGCGTCGTTCAAGCAATAATAATGGGAAGAAAAACACATCAAAGGGACACCCATTGGCGTATCCTTTGTGTTCGTTTGAGTCCACATACTGATGTAAAGAGAATAGCCAAGAACCAGGGCTAGCATCTATCTGTTATCAAGTATTATGTAAAACTATGTGTCTTATATTATACTAGGATCTGCCTGCGACTCCGTCCGCGGTTGACTCGAAATTCGCGCGGGATTACCGGGACACAAAGCACCGCAGCTCATTTCAATGAAAACTATGTCAAAATAAGCTAATTTTTACGCACTAGAACAATTACAAACCGCTCCCGGGGAAATTAAGTTAAATTTACTATCATTCAGCAAAAAAAATCGTATTGGGATTGGATTTATTTTCAGTTTGGCCAATTTTAATCATTCGTAGGAAAATTCACGCGGAATTTCCAGCATTACAGGTAGTGCATAGCTTAAGTTTAAAAAGTAGCTGTCGATCAGCAAAAATTCTTTCAATGCTGAAATCGGCCCAATAGTTTTTACGTGAATCCCGAACAAACAGACAAGAAACCTAAAAACAATTGCATCATGTTCTCCATCGTTTATATAATCCATTCCAGTTGGTTTTTAATACATACAAACTTTCACGTTTATAATATTGTAACACGCCGACAAAGTGAATTCACGCCTGTAGATTATTACCTTTCCTGCATTTGGACTTCTTTCATTTACTTTGTGTTTAAAAATTGTAACTAGAAAAGAAACATCCTATTCTTATTGTACTTGTTTATGGCCGCAAGTGTGCAGATTAATTTTTCTTGGAAAATTCTGTCCACGCGGTCGAGTGTCGTATTGTATAGTTTAGTATAAAACATTGCCCGATACGAGCAAGACGTGTATACATTCGATTAGCTATATAGTAACGGACTTTGCGCGTGTTATTGAATCGTGCAGTTTACGTATACGTGTTTGTATAGTTCTAATAAATTCTATAGTCATTCCAACGGCATTTTAATTCGAGTCCCGCACTAGTAAAAATATTAAGGAGGATGTAACCCGCCCTAAACAGGCGTATACTTATAAATTGTCATGCGACAACCCTGCCAGAAACAATTTGAAAAGAAAAGACAGCGAATATGAGACAGTCGAGAGTACCGAAAAGTACAGAGAAGTTTCTAGTTAAACTACAAACATCTTTCGCACTGTAACGAGGGTATTTCGCTCTGTGTTTTACTTGCTGTGCTTGTTATTAAAGACTTGTATTTTTTACGCAAGGTCGTCCACGCTTGATTTGAGACTCCCGAGACACAAAGTATTGCTTGCAGCATTAAAAAAAAGAATTCAATTTAAGTGAAAACTGTGTCCGAATAAGCTAATTATTATGCATCCGAAGTTCAATCCGCTCCTGGGTAAATTCCCATGCGATACCCGCAATAAACATATCACAAATTTTATTACATTAAATTTGCAATCGATCAGTAAAAAAATAACATTGGAATTAGATTTTTTTAATCTGGCCATTTTAAGTATTTTCTAGAAAAATTCCCGCGGGATTCCCAGGAAAAAAAGTAGCGCAGAGTTTAAGTCTGAGAATTAACAGTTGACTCTCGAAATAAGCCTAGTAGTTTTACGTGAATCCCAATCCCAATCCCAAACAGAGTGACAAGAAATCTAAAAGAATGCATCGTGTTCTCCATCGTTTATATAGAGTATGCCAGTTTTTTTTATAACTTCAATGTACAGACACGGCATGTTTAGAATTTTATAAAATTATAGATGTGCCGTGTTTTATTTAATTTAAGTAAACACCGGCTGCTAAATCTCATTTGCAAGTCTTATGGCGCACAACAGAGCGGCCTGTCCATTTACAATAACTGGCCGTGTGGGAGTCAAGACTTGGCTTTCAGAGTTACTTATTGATGTAGAGCAGATATATTAATCGTTTGATTATAAAAATGAATTTAGTTTCGTTTATTGTCAATATATTCAGGATGTTCGTTTGTGTCTACAAAACTCAAAAATGAATCGACTTATTTGATATTATCAGACTGAGCCAGAGTGAAGAACTTTTTCAATTCCCCGCCCGGTATGGGTTTCTAAACCTCTCTATGAATAAGACCGCTAAAGCTTTCTCGTATTTTAAACCGACTGTAAAAAAAATTATTTTGTCTTTTAACAAACTAAATAAATTCTTAGTCAAAAAAATTATTGAGTTATTTTGGAAATAAATATAAACTTTGGTTTGATAATATCCCTCGAAGGTGTAAAACAGAATGTCAATTGTAAGGCTATATTGTGCATTCAATGAGACTTACCAAGTTTTTTTTTCTCGTGCATTGAAGAAGTTCGCTGTATAAACATTCCGCCTGCTGGGATCCTACTTCGAAGGTCTTCTGTATGGTGCCGATCAGGTAATCGCGCATGGACTCCAGCACCGTCTGTTCGCCACTTTCTGACGCGTATCTATAACAAGATTAACCTTCATTTATTTCTCTATAATTTTACTAGTATTTATCTTTATGTTTTAATATAGTGTATATTACCTACATTTCGGAACTCCCTTAGAAAGTACTTGACAGATATGTCATTAAATAATTATGTCTTATATATGAAACATTTACTTACATATCTATTGTAATATATGTTAATATAAAATGCTTGTCACATTTGTTAACAAATAAATTTATTTAGATATTTTTGTATATACGTATATATACTGTGTTTTGTACGAGTTTAACCTTTTTATCTTGCCGTACTTCTAAGGAATATATGGAGATATGTTGCAAAAAAAATAATTACGTTACGTCTTTATATTTATAACTATAATTATTTTCTATCCTTTTATTGCGCTTTTGTCTTATTGAATATGCACTATTTGCTACAACTCCATTAATTCTTCAAAAGTTATTCTGTAACATAATTCTGTATTAAATTTTAAAAAAAAAGTACTTAAATGTAAAAAATAGAACAACAAATATAAAGAAAAACAATTTTTAGCTAGACGTGTTGCTGGGGAGTTTCTTGCCGCTTCTTCTCCTTAACAGCAATAACACGTTGCGAAGCGGTGTACATAGACTAGGAAGTAAAATTAAATTTTAACCTATATGTATGACCTTCAAAAAGTGTTCTCCAGTGGAACTTATTTTGAATAAAAACTTTTGAATTTGAATTTGAATATATTACTATTATCAATATAAATCAATATGTATGTAATCAATTTATAAACTAATGCAAGTATGTAAAACTAAATTGTACAGTTTCTATCTTTTTTTACTGGTCGATTTACATCACCAAACGAATCTGGGTTAAGAATTTATTTTAAGCTAGGTTGCCTGGAAGAGATCGCTTTTAGCGATAAGGCCGCCTGTTGTTTTGCCGAATAGTATTGTAATTATGCATTTTGTTTCTGTAATTATTTATTTTGTCAATAAAGTGTTATCTATTTATATCTATCTAGAGTTTAGATTACCAATTTATTTTTAATATTTTATGTTTAGTTTAGTTTAAGTATAATGTTTGTGTATTATAATAAATTTGTTATCTAAGAAGGTCGTCATAATTTTTCTTGCAAATCGATAATATGTTACCAAAAAGCCTCTGATGCTGCAAAGGTACATAAGGGACGGTAAACATTTCCTATCAGGTAAACAACCTGTCTGGGTTCTTGCTATGAGCAGCTGCTATGAGCAGTAAAAATCTTTATAAGCCTTCAAACCAACCCACTTTCAGATACTATACAGTCAAAAATATACAGCCGCACTCTATAATCAAAGTGTGATTGTATTGTTACAACCTGGGCGCCGACAAAGACAAATTCCACACACAGATTTGTAGAAGCACATATATTACCCGTCGGCCATTGAACTAATAACTTTGAAACTATTGTAATGCCTTTTATGGTCGTCTTCTCTTTGATAATAAATTATTGTTACGAATAGCTTATTGTCCATTCTACTCGCTCATTAGTATCATTAGCCAGGTGTTGCGACATAAGTCCACTAAGATATTTGGGCGTATTGCATTTGTGCAGTATAAAACGATGGGGCAGGGGTAGTTGAGTGAGAACCACGATCAAAGCGAGACGTGTGTACATTCGGTAATCTATTAGTGACGGACTTTGCGTGTTTTCTTGAATTACGACCTTCTGCGTTACGTTTGGATTTGTTGTGTTCGGTTATATTTGTACCTGTGTTATACGTGTTTGTATAGTTCTAATAAGCTCTACAATAATTCCAACTGCATTTTAATTCGAGTCCGCAACTCGTAACAGTATGTTTGTGTATAATAATAAATTTGTGGTTTAAGAAGGGCGTCATAAATTTTCTTGCAGATCGATAAAAAGTTACCAAAAACCCTCTGATGCTGCATAGGTAAATAAGGGACGGTAACGATTTCCTATCAGGTGAACGACCTGTCGGGGTACTTGCTATAAGCAGTAAAAAATCTTTATAAACCTCCAAACCAACCCACTTTCAGATTCTATACAGTCAGAAATATACAACCGCACTCTATAATAAAAGTGTGATTGCACGAGTATATAGGTATTTATTTATACAATAAACATTATTCGATGAAAGCAATTCCTTTGGGAAATTGATCACTTAAGTTCAATATTCCGTAACATTTTCAATTACTTCAAAGAGTTATTCGTCAAAGGGATTTCTAGGAACCAGTTGGCTGGGTGAGTTACGTTATATCTCCTTGTAAACGATACCGTTTCACAGACAGCGAGAATAGGATTAACTGGCAATACACGAAATATTTTATTGTTATCAAATTTACTAAAGGTTAACCAAAATTTCTACTTGCTAAGTATAACAACAGCCTATAACTGTCTTTCTGCTGGACTCGGGCCTCCCACGGTAGGGGAATGGACGGTACCCGCCACTCTTGTCCAAGGCGGTTTGGCAGGTTTCACATCGTAATATCTCGATGTGCAGGTTGCATCACGATGTTTTCCTTCACAGGTGTTAGCACGTGGTGATTGTGACAATATGCACATTACGTCAGAAAACCTAATGTTGTGCATGCGTTCCGGCCAGGATCGAACCCGCGACCTTTGAGTTTAGGACGCGTGCGCTAGCCATTACGCTACCACAACTTGCTAAGTGCCTGCTCCTAATTAAGGTTTATACAGTCGTTGTGATATTCTTCTGCGAGACAGTATTGTCTATAAGCAGGTCCGCTTAACGAGAGAAGGAGATAGGTGCGCATGCGACTCACGGATGCCGACGTAAGTCCGGTGTTCGGAGGCGCAAATATCCGCAAAATCTCCTCCCGTAATTCCGCGACAGGGGTCCACCTGCATCTAGGGATGCGGTGGAACTAAATCCCTGTTGACGAATTGAATTTGCCTTGCTTCCCGGGGCACTCTTAAGCCGTGATGCGCGGATGAGCATGGGCGTAACTATGTTCTAAGTCTCATGGTCTTCCTACGACAAGTGCGTGCGCATGGGAGGCAGGTTCCGGTTTAGTTGTGTATTTGGGAATGACTGTACCAGAGTCACATCAGCCATGCGGCGCTTAATATCGCCAGGTAAGGTCTAACTTCCAGAAGAGTTTAAATAAATAGTAATAAGAGGAAATGTAAAATTAAAGAAGGAAAAAGAAAAGAAAATAATAATCTCCATTTTAACCTATAATGGAGGAGTAGGCGAATGAAAAAAATAAAAAACCTCACAAAGAACCCGGTAGTATACTAAGTATCCCTCTGATTCAACAAAAAAAGTAAATGTGATATAATACAAAAGTACATTATTTTTCATATCGTCCTCGTCGTTGGCGTACTTTTTTAAAGAAAGCCAATAATTATTTCTGGTCTATTTAACGTTTATATATTTTTAATAATATGAATTATTTCGAATATATTAAAGTCCATAAAAAAATATTTAGAAAAAAGCCGAAAACAGAGATAATGCATATGAAATATTTCTTAAAAAATAAACACAGCAGCTTTCGTCTGATAAAATTATCGCCATTTATTTAAAGGCAAAATCGCATTTTTGTCGAGATTTTGAATTTTGTTAGTTATCTATTTTGCCACGACGGGGACTATGTGCCCGCCTCTGCGATGTGACAAGTTACTGAAAAGCCATAATCAGATTTGGGAAGTGCCGTGCTTTGTTGCGCTCCAATCCAGTTAGCACGGTATCCAATCTAGTGAATTGGCTTTTTGCCTTTGGTCAATTTAATAATTACCCCCTCATCAGATATATAGATATAGATTTCGCAAATTTTACTGTAGGCGATTGTTAGAGAGGGCATAAAATAAAGTATCATCAAAAGAAATAAAGTTTCTTCTGTATTATATTTCTCCTATTATATTGATGTACTCTATGATTGTATTATTGTGAAGGATTTTTCTCTAAGTAGACAAAATTCAATATTTAAAATATTCGAATTAAAATTAAATTAATGAACGTTGAGCCAATTGAGCTAAACTTCGCTGTTGATGTAAAGCACCCACAGATTATTACATTAATATTGTTACATGCCGACAAAAAGTGAATGCACACTTGTGTTACGCGATGTTCATCACAGCAGTTATGAGAACCATAGAGTATATTAATATAACATAGACAATCGTCATAGATAATAATATGATCCTGGCAACACTATGATATAATTGGTATTTTTAGCAATATTGTAATATTATTATTTTGTAGGGTAGTTTCGTAGTATTTTCGTATAAAAAGGCGGTGAGGCGTGTAGACGGTGTTCATTGCTTACTGTGTGGTGTGAATAGTCACACTAAAGGCTGGACAATAAAGGGGAAACTCTGCCCAAATAGTTAATATTTGGTATCTTCGGTACTTTCTTACCCAAATCTCTGCAAGGCTTTTAACATTCAGAAGTGGGATTACCCAAGAATGGCAGGCCGTTATGCTGCTGGGTTGAGCATAAGTTGACCTAAACTCTGCGTGACCGAAAATCTACGTGACCGAAAGTCTGGTAAGTCTGTGAATTCTTCCTTATTCTAAGTCTGCGTGACCAAGTCTATGTGACTAAGTCTGCGTGACCATGTCTATGTGACTAAGTCTGCGTGACCATGTCTATGTGACTAAGTCTGCGTGACCATGTCTATGTGACTAAGTCTGCGTGACCATGTCTATGTGACTAAGTCTGCGTGACCATGTCTATGTGACTAAGTCTGCGTGACCATGTCTATGTGACTAAGTCTGCGTGACCATGTCTATGTGACTAAGTCTGCGTGACCAAGTCCATGTGACCAAGTCCATGTGACCAAGTCTGCGTGACTGAAAGTCTTCGTGGCTGAAAGTCAAATTCAAACGGTTTTATTTAAAATAAGTTCCACTGAAGAACGCTTCTTAAAGGTCATACATATAGGTTACAATTTAATTTTACTTCGTATTCTATGTACACTGCTTCGCAACATGTCTAGCTGAAAATTGTTTTTTTTTAAATATTTCTTACTAGCGGTCTAACCCCGGCTTCGCACGGGTATCTAAAAAGAACTTGTTTTTAGTTTAATTACCTCCTGTACTGTCTGTATCCCAGCGACGCTTAATCGCATAAGCCTAGCTAGCTGATTAGGGTTGCGCAGCGACCATGCGACTTTTTTCTAATACTTACATTTTTAAACTGGTGATATCTTTCGAATGGAGTATTCGAATTGAATAATTCAAAAACTAATATAAATGTATTGAAGCAGTCTTCAATGCATTCATTGCTTACTGTGTGGTGTGAATAGTCACACCAAAGGCTGGACAATAAAGGGGAAACTCTGCCCAAGTAGTTAATATTTGGTATCTTCGGTACTTTCTTACACAAATCTCTGCAAGGCTTTTAACATTATTTTTAGCGATTTATGGCAGGCAAGCCTGCCATAAATCGCAGTTTATTACCTTCGCGCATTTGGACTACTTTTGTTTACTTTGGGTTTGCACAATTCGTAATTAGAAAAACAGTCCACTGTGTATTGTCATCTTTTATGGCAGTCCTTAGGCAGGTGTGTCGAACTGGTCCTAAGAAATCTGATCTATGCAGGTATATTGTATCGGTGCAGCAATGGCCCAAGGGGGAGATCGGCAGTCAAACGAGGATTACGATACGAGCAAGACGTACATTCGATAAGCTATATAGTGACTGACTTTGCCTGTGTTATTGAAATGCAATTTGTACTGGTTGGGTCTAGTTATATTTGTACCTGTGTTATACGTGTTTGTATAGTTCTAATAATAGTAATTCCAACGGCATTTTAATTCGAGACCCGCATAACTTGAAACAATATAATAGGAAAAACAGGAGATACAGTGTCCCCAAACGACGACTTTCCGCTACGCCCTCTTTCTTCCAGAGATAAGAAGTAAAATAACTTTTTAGAAGAAATTAAATTAAGTAAAAACTTTTTTGTGAACGCCAAGTGTTATCGTTTTGCTCTGACAATAATGGACTGCAAAGATTACTAGTTACTAAGCAATCACGATTCAAATATTTGTCTCACTTATCAGCAAAGTACCTATATATTGAAAGTCTTTGAATAAATCTCAAAGATTACAAGCTCTTTGATGAGATTTAATCTTTGTTTATAAGATTTCAATTTCTTTAACAAATTTCGCTCGTTTACATTTCGCAAACTATCTAATTTCGTTATCTTAAAATTTAATATAATTCATGCTAGAATAAATTTGAAGCAACAGAACTTCGATTTTAATTAGCATGGCACTCTGTTACACAAATACTTGAACAAATAACTATTTTAATGTTGTATATTGTATTTTCATTATAAGCCGCGCGCAGAAGGTTTACCGATAACTACTTACTATTATTGTATTACTTACAGTATAAGCAAGTTATCTTGATATAGGGTTCATCGCGTTTTCCTTTATCCAAAAAAGAGGCGTAAAATACCATCATACTGTTACAACTCTGGCTCTGACAAAGACAAATTCCACGTACATCCTTTTATGAATACGTTTCTAGCTATTGTGGTTGTGCCTATTGTTCTATTGTACTCGTTTACGGCAGCTTGCATCATTAGCCAGGTGTTGCGGATTATCATTAGAAGCTAATTTTAGGAAAATGTGTCGACGTTGCCAAGAGGGCACATTTGCATTTGTGAAGTATAAAACGACGGCCTGATTGAGAGAGGAATCAGTTGAGCTAAAACTATGGGCAATACGGGCGTATTGTGTGTACATTCGGGAATCTAATACTGACAGACTTTGCGCGTTTTAGTGAATTACGACCTTCTGCATTACTTTTGGATTTGTTGTGTTCGGTTATATTTGTACCTGAGTTAATACGTGTTTGTATAGTTCTAATAAACTTTATAATAATGCTAACGGAATTTTAATTCGAATCCAGCTTACTCGCAACAATACTTTTAAAAACCCAAAAAGCAGTATCCCGACCCCAGCAGTGACAGATTTATGGGCAGCTATTGTGCAGTTGCATTTACTCACTTGTGTACAAAGGCGATGAGGTCTGCTGCCCTTCCGCTGCCATCGCAGACCACCACAGGAACCGGCGGTGTGTCTGTGACGTATTCCAATACCGCTCTCACCGTGTTCGTGCCACCTTCTATCACTAGGCAGACCACAGGCGTAGAAGAGTGTGTGTCTAGAACAAGTACAGTACGTTTGTTATATAATTTCAAAAGATGGGATGTGATGGATTTACTGGAATATGTGACACAATACGTGCCGCTGTTGCACATCAAAAGCCTGGATCCTTTCTTTCCTGTACTTTTGGCAAGGCATTAGAATTATCACCGAGAGGAAAACGTAACTAGGATTTCGAACAAAGTTCTTTTACTTGGCTTACAGTAGAGTGAACTGGCAGATATCGTCACTTAACCATACAATGTTCATCCAGGCGACCTTTTCTTATACAAATCGAACTTGAAACAAATAAATAAGATCTAAAATAATTTAAGTGTATTATAACAATGTTTTAAAAATAGAAAGTTTTGTAATGAAATCTTTGAATGAATTGTATTCGGCCGCATTCGAGCGCTGACACCGCGCCGTGCACACGCTGAAAATGGTGTGCCATTATGATACAGGGTTATCAGAAATTTCGTTCCTGAAGAGGGTCCCTCGACCGCACAAAAAGTTTTTTTTTATAATCCGTCGGCAAACACACATTTCTATGTTCCCAAGCTAAACAAGTAACGCTTGTGTTATGGGTAATATAAAACGGAGAAATCTAGGACCAATTCGAGACACCAAGATCGGAGCTAACACAACGCAAAGAAAATGTTTTGATTGTTCAATAAAATGTAGCTCTTCAAGTTGTCACTCAAAGAACTATATTTAAGTTGACTATTCCTCAATTAACACTTATTACTTGGTTGTATGTATTTAGAGCCTTTGCCTCGTTGTGGAAAATTAAAACGACAAACATCAAAATTAATTCCATACTTATTCATTTTCAATGTAAACAATTTTATGCACGATTGTTAATTGTTAAAAATCTCATTTACAGTCTAATGACAAAGATTTTTTTTGGCCTCTCAAATAAATTCATAACCCTTATTCAGAAAAGTACTTCGAGCCGTCTTTAGCCGCTTTCGGCGACGAAAAATTTCTTTATTAAATTCCTTCCCCTCTAATTAAAAGTTAATTAAATCTTCACTGTGCTTCACATAATACTTAGTAATTCTTGAGAAATTAGAAAAATTTTCACCCTCTGCCTGCTTTGATATTTTATGAAATAAAGCTTAATTTTGGACACGATTTACTCATAACTAGGCAATCAAAAATGTTCTGTGTTATAATTGTAATAGGTATGGGTGTCAGTTTCAATTTAATATACAAATACTCATATGTATTACTAAGACAATTGCATGATTAATTCATAAATAATTATTTATTAATGTTGATAATGTCTACTGATTAATTTTTAAAATGCATTATTAACCAATTTTAGGTCTTTGCATCCATTGACATAATGATTTCGAATTCATAAGTAAACGTAAATTTGTGATATGTCCATTTTCTTTTATATAAGAAAATTTTCTTTTGTTATTGATACTAAAGATGAATGAATATATTAAAGTAGCACTCGCTCATACAACACTCCATATTTTACATTTATATCAATCAATATTTTTGTCAATAATTACATAGATTACTAAATTCATTAAAGCAATTGTTTAATATTTAATGGTGAACAATGGTTTTGAGTCATGGTACTTCAGTACATATTTTTGGTGCATGCATATTTCCTTCACATTTGTATGTGGATATCTATATCTGTCCCCCCCAATTATGATTTATTTAACAAGGGTGTCATGCCGCCATTTTGTAAAATCGACGGTCTTATCGCCCATGGCGATTTCTTTCAGACAGCCTATGGATGGAGTATAGGAAGGACAACAAAAGTCGGAGGTTGCTAAACCGGCACTCGTACAATAATTTAGATTATTAATTAAACAATATGTGATAATATATGTACCTAAATAAATACACATATTATGCACATACAAAAGTAAACAATAACACTAAAGCTTGAGGAAGTAATCTTTAACTAATCTGTTAAAAGAAGGTAATGATCGTGTCCACTTGATGTTTGGTGGTAAAGCATTCCAGAGTTGAATGGTCTGGCCGATAAAAGACTTGTAAAATGTCTTTAAAAGTAATACATATATTTTTTAAGAATATACAATACTACACAGGGTTGGATCACGATAAAAGGAGTAAAGTAATCCAATAAATGTTAAGAGACTTTCACACCTGTCTATAAGATTTACGGCTGATTCCATACTATATTCGAGATCATAAATCGCGAGACTTATGCCCCCGTTTTAGGACTCGTAGGTTGGATAAAATATTTAAGGTCAAACTGTTGATTTAGGATTTTAAAAAATTCTTACAGCACTAATACATTTTCGTATGTATATTGCAACCTTTTCTCGTCTTGAATAGATTTTTTTTTTAACTTGGTTAAAGTTTTCAATATGTACAAGATTTCCTATACACCACACACACTGTTTTTATTTTAAATCAACTAGTGATCCATACAAACATAAATTTAATCAAATAAATCTCATTGAATACCATTGTGCCCGTTTATTTATGTGCTTTCCAGCCAAATTCATTGAATTTCGTCAGTCTATGGGGCTGGAGGGCGTCCAACACTACGTTTACCGATAATTCTAAAAAATCTATGTACATACAATTTTATTCTAATGAAAACATTTCCATTTATGTGACATGGTTTTATAGCATTAATTTAACCCAAAGGATACAAAATCTAATTATCGTAATGCTCTCTGTCATATTATTTTGTAAAATTTCTCTTTGTAGCGCGGTGTTCAGGGCAATTATTACAGCAGCCTCTGTTTGTTTTCATAAAATGTACATAGGGCGCCGGTAATCAAATTATTACATAGTACATTAGTATAATTCGTAACAAACGTTTACAACAGGAAATCGTGATAGTTATTAAAGAGTCATTTGGTTTAAACACGTTGAATATAAGGATCGACTGTGTTCTATTGTTGTTGTTTTTTTTTTTTTTTTTTTTTAATTCGCCAACTACCTCCGTCATTATGCAAGACAGAGTTCTTATTTTTCATGTCTTTTTTGATCTTAACTATTTTCAACTACAATGTAGGAAAAGGGGTGGGAAATCTTTATTTATTTTCTTTCTTTTTCTTTTTTCTTTCTTTTCTTTATGCTCTTATTTCTATTACATTTTGTGTATATACTAATTTTACAAAATATTATTCTACTGATATTCTATTACATTTACTCTTTACTGTATTACTATTATACATAGGTCTATATTTTTGTTACATTTTATTTATATCTACTTTTGTTTCTATATTACAACTATTTACTGTTGGGTTACATGTGTTATGATCTATTTTATTTAAAGCTAATATTACATATACTACATTATATGTTTACAGCTTTACTGGTTGCGCCATTCCTTTTGACTGCCTTTCTGATTATTTTTATAGCGTAAGCCATGAAGCCCTCTAGCGAGTGTTCTATTGTTGGGAGGTGTATAAAAGAAATTAAGGATATAAATATATTTCATAAGCTTATTTATTACACGATTACAGAACAGACAGGAAAGGACAAAAAAAAAATAGAAAAAAGGGTAAAAAAAAAAATTGAAAATATCTTTACATATGAGGTGCCAGTGCCAAGACGACCCTATACTCTGGGATATAACATTATCTTAACAAAAATTGTTTTTTAAAAAGGTTTTTAGATACAAGCTTTTGGGATCCTGGATGTCATGTAGCAGCAGAGTGCTAGCCAAGACGAATAAAACGAGCCCAAACACGACGAGTCTATCTTGTTTAGTACAGGAGTTCCTATGGCCACCTTCCGACTCCATCATCAGATCAGCTCCATGGTACCATATTATTGCATTGTCACGCGATATGCGTGAAAAATTTCAGCTCAATCGGAAATTGGGAAGTTGGTCTAATTTAACTTGCAAGATTACACCCGAACTTACATACATCCTTACTTACTTACTTACTCCGTTGGCTCAACGACCCAAAGTGGGTCTTGGCCTCCGAAACGAGAGCATGCCACTTTCCTCGATCTTGTGCGGTTTCTCGCCAATTACTGGCTCCTATCTCCGACAGGTCAGCCTCTACTCTGTCCTTCCAGCGATATTTAGGACGGCCGACCGGACGCCGACCAACCGGTCGTCCCAAATATGCTTTCCTCAAGCTGCGATCCTCTCCCATCCATTCTACGTGACCGAGCCAGCGGAGGCGGTGAGCTTTTATTTCTCCTATTATGTTAGGCTCGGCCACGAGATTCTCAATTTCGAGGTTACTTCGGACCCTCCAGCTACCATCCTCTCTTTTGGTTGGACCCAGAATCTTACGGAGAACCCTCCTTTCCGCTATTAAAAGCTGGTTCTCCTCTTTAAGGGTAAGCGTCCAAGCTTCGCACCCATACATCAGGATGGGCCGTATGACGGTTTTGTAGATCCTGATTTTAGTTTTTCTATTTAGAAGCTTGGACACCAATACCTTATGCAGGGCCGCACAACACCTCAGAGCATTTTGTATGAGTATACGGACTTCGTCCTCTCTGTTGTTTGTGTCGGTGACTGTGCAGCCCAGATTACATACATCCATTGCAAGTTAAATAAAAGCTTGTAAAAATATTTTTTTCATCGGCGCCAATGTTGAGCCTAAAGTGTGTGAGTGTTGTGGCTAAATTTTTTGGTGATATTGTTTTTTTCACTAAATTATTAACGAGTATTATGTTGGCCTCACACTATACTGCCTATCGTCTAATCGGCATGACGCTGCCGATTGGATCAAGTAAAACTGACCTTATGTGGGCATGGATTGGCTTGATAGTTATACTTGACAGATCAATTAAAATTCATTTTTTTTGGCTTGATTATGAGGATTGGATCATGCCGATTGGACCTTCGTTAACTGTATGTAACAATTTTGACAAAGAAATAATTTAAAAAATGTAGTACAACGTCCTCCTGCACTGAAGCCTAAGATTTGTTAAAAAGCCCTATGAGATCATTTATGAAAGTTATTACAAAATACAATACAAAACAGAAAAGTCTGTAACGCCTTGGGAACGTCCTCGATATGATAAACGTCGGTACACGACAGTGACCACTTTTCATCTGGAAGATCTTCTGCTTTTTTGCCAGTATTTGACAAAAAAAACTTTGAAGGAGTTTTAATACCGATGTTACAAGTAAGTAATACAAATTGCTAAATAAACATTTGACAAATTATATACATACACTCCAAAACTACATCAGCTTTACTAGTTAGCATATAACAGACAAGACTGATATTGTTTTCCGTATATGCAACGAACAAAGTAAACATGATATCCCCAGCGTCCAAACTTGCACGGTTTTCCCGCAAAAATATCACACTCATAAATTGTTAGGTTTTACGTAGCCTCTTTTTTTCTTTTATATTTTCAACTAGTTTCAACCAGCAAGGAATCGTAGCCAGCCTTCTGGGCCACCTTACCCATAGAAGACGGTGATCTAAGCTCAGTATTCTACTTATAGTCTTGAAGGACTATGTATAGAATACAATACAAATAAATTTTCTTTTGTTGATATATAGATAGATAGACAGCACTGTATTGTACACCATTACAGAAAACACAGAAAACTTACAGCCTAAAATATTATAAATGTGCACAATGGGCGGTCTTACCGCTAAGAAGCGATCTCTTCCAGATAACCCGTATTCGATTATGTGTAATTTTATAATTGTTTTATGAATATGTCAAGTGCAGAGTTAACTAGTTTTTTCTGTTATAATCTATTAATATGATAACTCTGTAAAAGTTTGAGTCTGTGCAATGAATTTAAAAGTGAGAAAAAAATAGGGGGGATAATTCGCACTACTCATAGTAGATTCCGAAAATGCAGTTTCTTGGATTTTGCTCTATCAGTATATCTCTTAGAGCATCAAGCGAAATCTACAGACCGGATTTAAATAACACCCGAATTAATACTTAGATACTATTTGATCCGATAAAGGACACCGTTCCCGTGAAATAAAGGAATACAGCGAAAAAGATGGCGTTGTGGTCGCGTATTTTTGGTGGTGCCGTTGCAAATCACTAACAAATACGTCGTAGTCATAGCAACGCTAACGAAGTTTTGCTGGCATATGCTAATCTTTAACGGTTCCATTCATATAGATAGACTAAGTTTGATCGCTTATTTATGATTCTTAAAGAAGCCTTCGAACTGACTCACTTCACTTACAACTCTATGAATATGTCTATAATATATATGTCTTCTCTTTTTCTTTTAACTTCTCCCAATTATTTGGGGCCGGCAAAATATATCTCATAAGTATTCCACACTCTTCTGTTTTGACATACAATCTCTGTCACACTACAAATCATCATATCATCCTTCACACAATCCATACGCATTGTGTGAAGGATATGATGTGATGATGATACCAAAAAAAGTATATTTTTTTGGTGTATCTTTACATTTGTTCCCACCAATCTTGCAGTTTAGACATTCTCTTTGTCACGTGACTTTCATCCTTACTCATTACAAGCCCGTACCACCTTAGTCTTCTTCCTCTCAATTTTTCAGTCACTGGTGCAACTTTCACAGATTCCCTTATGTACTAATTTCTCACTTTATCCATTTTTGTAACACCACACATCCATCGCATCCTTTTTTTTTTTTTTTTTGACCAGGTGAAATCCGGTTGAGGACTAAGTCGCGACAAGGGCAGAACCTTGGGGGGATAATTCGCGACCTAGTGTGGGATTCGCCAGATCGGGGGTGGCACTAGCATGCCCAGTCAGAACTGATGCCATGCTATTGCCACTCCCCAGTTAGGGATACCCACTAAAACCCCTGGGTGTTCCGTCCTTCGCCTTATGCCAGGGCTACGGGTATATGACCTAGCCTCTCCGCAGCCCTGGCAGGCGTGGGCCTGAGAGGCCTCTTCCACTGCCGAGGGATTACTTTTCTCCCCCAGCACCGTCAAGCTCTCTAGGCGTGGGGCAGTCTGTAACTCGCCCCACGGGAGGAGAGGTGAGCGCGCGCGGAACACGCCGCGCCCCCATCTTGACGGCATATGCAGATGAGTGAGAACCTATATACCCCAAGAGGCCCCATCCGCACCGTCCGCTTATGGCGGCCTAAGGTCCTGGCTGGCCCTCCGACGCCGACGCGTCCTCCTTTGGCGGGAGCGGAGCAGTGATGTGCGCTCACGCTCCCGCTCCGCCTCCTCCTTCGCAAGCATGACGTGCTCGCAGAAGGAGGACACGGCGTCCCATCCTTTTGTGATCCATCGCATCCTGGCATAAGTAATAATATATAAAAGCTTGTAAGTAGTGAAAGACGGACAGACGAGCGGTCGGGCGTGATGAAAACATAAGAGTTCCGTTTTTCCTAATATAGATACGGGACCCTAAAAATGAGTACTTGTGTAATGACCATAGACGACGAATTTCATCAGGATTTATCACCGATACAAAAATTCCCTCAGACATAAAGATTTACACGTTCATGATAGACCAATTTAGAGATATTTGACATTACTTTTTATCTCCGCCTCTCAGACGCTGGTATTTTATCAATTTTCGCACACAATGCGGTGGTCAATATTAAATCTGCGTTATGACTGTTAGAGTGTTTTGAGAGGACTTCTGAATATGACTCGCAGGACTGTTAAAAACTTAAAACGCCTTGTGCATTCATTTCATTCATTATTGTTACATACCGACATAGAAACGCGCACCTGGTTTATTGCCTCTCCAGCATTCGGAGTTCTTTTGTTTACTTCGTATTTAAAATTCGCAATAAGACAATAGCCTATTGTTATTGTTTTCGACTTTGTTGGCCGTTCGCAGGAATAACTAACCAGGTGTGCAAATTACTGTTTCTGGAAAACAGTCAAGCGAGGATTACAATACGAGCAACACGTAGATTCGATGAGCGATATAGTGACGGACTTTGCACGTGTTATTGAATCGTGCAGTTTGTATTAGTAGTGTCTAGTTATATTTGTACTTCTGTTATACGTGTTTGTATAGTTCTAATAAATTTTATAGTAATTCCCGCATCATTTTAATTCGAGTCCTGCGTAATAATAATATCAATATTGTCGCTAAACGTAGGAACCAAATTGCCCACAATCATGTCATCTAAATACTAAAGTTATCAATAGGTACCCTGTTTTTCTTGGGCCTTTACTTTACAATAGTCTGAACGCCAGAATCAATTTCCATTTTTAATTGAAAATAGACTAAATCAACGGTACACGAGTAAAACGATCTTTGAACTACTCTGTTTGATAAAATCTGTTAATTATATAGGTACGGCAATCCGACGTTGTTATCTGAAATTGTACCTAAATTCAGTTGCCTGTATAATTGCTAGATTAGAGATTAGACATGTTAAGCTTATTTCCATCAGAGAACTTTATAAAGAGGATTTATTGTTTAATTGACATTTAATTAAAAATTTCGAGCCGTGTGCACCAAGCAAACTTCTTAAACTGAATAGTTTGTAATCGTATCTATTAGTCGTTGGGAAATTGGGGATATAAAATGTGGAGATATTCACATTTCCACGTCACTGTCAAGTATATGTAGGTACCTTTCCGAATTTCATTTCATATACTTAACATCGTTTCACTAACCTCTACTGTTATTAAGAATGAAGAGAAGAATGAACAATCAAGAACAATTAAGAAAGGAAAAGTTATTTTAAGAGATAGCGACGAACTTACATTGCTTGCATGTATCTTAAAAATAAAAGCATATTTTGAGAATTTTTACTCCGCATTTTCGTCAAATAAGGGTTGCACTCGGCTTATTGCTGTGCTGGCATGCTGGCATAACATCCGACACAACGCTGATTTTCAGTGCGAACTTTCCTTTTGCCGTGAGACTAAAAACACCCGAATATTTTGTGAATCTAATTTATAAATTATTTAATTTGTAAATGATAGACTGGCTTTTGTAATTTTATTTTTGTATATGTTTGATTGGCGCCATTTTGGCGTTGATAGTTAAGACGCGAAATGCGAGAGTCTTAGTAAACTAAAAAAAATAGCTGTTGTTGTGATGCCGTATACCGATGCCAAACACTTGTTTTATTACTATTATCTGTAATTTTTTAAATAATTGTCTTGATTGTTCACTCTCAGTTGTTTGCGTTAATTAAGTATTAGAATGTAACCGTCCATTGTCAATTGTTAATTGTTAATCCATTTGTGTTTATGGTCGACCTTCCAGATAGACATCATGAACAATTTTTATTTCTCAAATTTCTCAGCATTTTCTTAGATGCCATATTATTTTGGATTAAGCTTACAAGATTCCAATTAACTATCTGTGCATGTTTATTAATGTCAAAGTGATGTTAATTTTGCGAATATAGAAGGTCGGACCGTCGTGACAGACTTCAACTAAGTGTACATCCAGAACGAGAAATTCGTTTTCCGCAATTCAAATTACCGGTCTGGCTATGGACTCGGGTTTAATGACAGGCTTTGCGACGAGTGAGACGAAGTGTTTAGAGTTCGCGCGACACGTGTGGTGGCATGCTTCTTCGTACACTACTAATACTTACTACCACACTACTAATACTTTTTACCACACTACTAATACTTTTATTCTTGTCGCCCGTCGCGTGGTCTGGTAAGCTAAACACAAGTTCGTAGCCAGGCCGTTAGCTGCCGGTCGCACCGACAAGACCGCGGCTTAATGGAGAGACTGGCGCAAGTGGCGCTTCACTTTGATATAAAATATGCATTTAATAGCAAAAATAATAATAATCTGAAATATTATAATCAAAGTTTATTACACCAGAATTATTAAAGACAGCATAATAATACACAGAAATAGTAGGACAACTCCAAGAGTTGTCTCCATGCTTGTCAGGTGTCGAGCACCAATTTGCTCTTAAAGAATACTGCGACTATCGAAAAGTAATTATTGACCACAATATACTACGCGCCTCCCGTCCAACAGAGCCTTCGCTCTGTTTAACCGATGAACGTTGAATGACGATTGTAGATTGCTGGTTGTAGACTCGTCCCCCTCTCTGCCCGAATATCGCGTATTTATAAGGTTTTCGTAGTGCGCCGCAGTGACACCATCCGGTAATGCCTTGGCGCCACTTTAGTTTCACTTCCTTCATAAAACCAACTTCCGCCATCCGTATGTCTTCCAACTTTCGGTTACTCCATTTTCGATATCCGTTAGCTTGATAATAAATGCTTCTACGTTGACATCCGGTTATACGTTAGTCAGGTTATTGACTACTTCCGTCATATTACTATACGTTACAATAACAAATGCATGCATAAGCAAGTATTTATTATTATGAATGAGCTAGTCCACTAATAATAGAGATGAATGAGTGATTGCATACGTAGGCAGACGTACTCGATGTCGTGACGAATTTTACAAATACGGAATTCTATAACAGTAGGATGTTTTCATGTATTACTTAATTCTTAAAAGAAGTAGAAATTGTAAAGCACGTTTCGCGTTTCAGTTGTTCGAGCCCAAACGAGTTAAAACAAAAAGTAATAAGCATTGAAATCCCAATGGGTTCCAAAATAATTGAAGGAAATACAAAAACTCAAAGTAGACATTTCTTAAAAGTTTGCGAAAGTTTAAGCCCGGATAACTCTTTGAGGAATATGCACGTATTTGTTTCAAAGTTAGTATTTCATAACGTACTGCATATAACCAAATGCTAATGATAGTACAACTTAATAAGCAACCGTAATTATTAATGATGGTCAATTCTGAGAAGATAAATTACTATCGACTCGAGGTATTTCTTTGATTATTTAATATCAAATTCGCTGTTTCTATATCTTCTGTTACTTACTACTCCATTTAGGATAATGGAGAGATAAGTTTAATGCGACATTGTTATTAATTTTGTTAATGTCGTTACCACTTACTGTCAGAGAGGCTAAAACATCACCCACTTTTCGCAACTCACTTATAGCACATGAGTAAATAAACGGAACAGAGGCAAAGCGTCTTAAGAACGTGAAAAATTGTTACCTATTCTGGTAGGATCGTCACAATAGGTAAAGACAAATTAATCAAAATATTTGTTAAGTATATTTGTTATTCAGTATGATAGAATAGGTACCTACTTTACAAATTACTGACTCTAATAATTTTCATTTTATAATTTTTGTTTTTTAATAATTTATTATTTATTTTAATGGTGTGATAAATTCTGAATCTAGCAAAGTTTTTTCAAGTAATCTAACGGGAAACACTCACATGGCATATCAAATTGACAATCTTTAATACTAATAGTATATACTTAATTAAATACCACGTTTTAACATTAAATATTCCAACATGCAGCTAACAAAATAACGTGCGTCGCACTGCCGCCCTAAGTTTGTCCACTGGCTGCGCCGGCGTAAACTGGTTTTATCAGTATCGCCGCGTACGCGACAAGCAGCCAGTGGTCACGCACACATGCCCCACGTGCTTGTAGTAGTGAAACCGATTCGCGCGGTTGTATTATGCTTTAACTCTGTTCCGTTTATTTACTCACGTGCTTATAGAAAATACTATCTGTCTTTAAATAAATATCTATACATATAATAAAACTGTAGAGGTTAAATTTCTGTACAATGAAGAAAAATGCTAAAAACCGAATCAGGGGGACGCAAGATGTGAAATAGAACTAATTTAGATTTTTTCAATTTTTTGTTTCTCTGTTTGTCTGTTTGTCTGTCTGTAGTTTGTACCGGCTAATCTCCGAAACGACTGGACCGATTTAAAGGAAATGTTTGTTATTTGTATGGTGGTAGCCTATATCCCTGGTCAACATATAGGATACTTTTGAACCCGAAAAAATAAGAAGTTCCCGTGGGATAGTTAAAAAATCGCACCACGCGCACGAAGTCGCGGGCAGAAGCTAGTGTCTTAATATAAAATACTTGTTGCGTCGGAGAAGGGGAAGCCAGACAGACAAACTGGCGCCGTAATGCGCTACGTAAGGAAGCGATTTATCCTCCTAATAAGAAGGTTATTACTTCAAAAAGTCACACAGAAATACTTAAGCGCGTTAGATATTAATAATGTATGCGGCCCCATGTGTTTCTGATAACGGACAAATATCCGGTATTATAAAACTTAGAAAAAATAACAATTTGCTACTATTAATGATAAGGTAACAAGAATATACTACAATATGATATCAAAACCTGGTTTTATATCACACGATTTCTAGCTGCGCAGGTGGACGAGGCCAGCCATGCGTCGAAAGCAATAATGTCTCTGACCGTACTTCAAAACAATGAAAAATTAGTAATGGGTTGAAAACGGAAAGCTTTTTGGGTAAAAAACGGAAAAAAATATTATATTTATTTTTGTAGGTTGAAAACGGAATAGATTTTGGATTGAAAGCGGAAAAAATATTTTTGGGTAGAAACCGGAAACACTCGTCATACTCATAGCGTCGAATCGATTCGAAACCAATTTCAAGTGTAAACAAACGCGAGTCAAAGTGACATTTAAACATTTAGTCACTGCGCATCATGACTCTTAATTTTAAATGATCAAGTTTTTAATCTCTCATGGATGTGATATGTGTATTATAGAAGAAATAATAACAGCAGTAATTAAAGTCTTAACCTAAAAATTTACAATATTATATTATCTTACTTATAAATGCAAATGTGATTTCATATGGATGTTTTTGTTTCTTATTGTCTTGTGTGTTTCTTCACATCGACCTTGACAGGACTCGAATTAAAATGCCGTAGGAATTAGTATAGAATTTATTAAAACTATACCAACACGTATAACATAGGTACAAGTATAACTAGACGCAATAATTTAATGCACAATTCAATAACACGCGCTAAGTCCGTCACTATATCGCTAACCGAAAGTACTAAACACGTCTTGCTAGTATCGTAATCGTCGCTTGACTGCCCCTCCCCTCTGCTGTTCGGGCATTGTTTTATACTACTCTGTATAATACTGATATAAAGGGCCGCGTTCACTAAGTTAATCTGGCAAGCTTCGACGCAATGCAATAAAAACAAGGATTAGTTCAACACTAATGACGACCATAAAATAAGTACGATACCAATAGGATGTTTTTAAATTGTAAACACAAAGTAAACAAAAGAACTCCGAATGCAGGAAGGGCAATTTTGTCGGTATGTAACAATATGGATATATGTAGGACAGCTAATATACCGCAAAATGGTTCAGCTAACGACGGATAAATAAGTCAAAAAAACAACCCACCTAGTTGAAATAGCTGAACTGTTTTTAACGATTTATTTTTATTGAGGTCTAAGGATGAGCAGTAATTAATCACAATGAAACAACAGAATATGAATTTAAAGTAAAGCCGCCTATAAATCTAGTATAGATAATTTTTTATTTATTTTATTTACCCACCAAAATCCTCTAAAACTTGATACATCATAACGTAAATTAAAATAGTTAATTACCCCTTAAAATCTCTGAGCGCGGCTATAATATTTGTGGGGCATATAGCTCGTACGGACGCGACGTCGCGCGCACTTCTCCGACATCGAACAAGTTTGACTGAACATTGAACTTTAGTCACCTGCGCGCCGCGCTGCTCGGCAAACGTGCCGAACAAAATGGCCGACCCAGACATAGATGGCAAAGTTACATTCCCACGTGCACTAATGAAAAAACTCATTCTTCTTTATAGAGAATTACCTTGTCTATGGGACATAAACAGCAAGGAGTTCAAAAACAAACAGCAGCGACATGATGCGCTTAACAAACTGACAGAATTGGTACAAAAATACGACCCTAGCGCGACAAGAGTACACGTTTTACGTAAGCTTGAAAGTATGCGAGCTTGTGTACGTCGGGAGTACAAAAAGGTCCAAGGGAGTCGATTGGTTGCGACCAATGAGAATGAAATATATACCCCAAATCTATGGTATTACGATTTATTTCCCTTTATTTACAAATATGGAGAAGTGTTGGAGTGTAATGTAAAAGAAGTAAGAGGCTCGCTGCATCGGCCTGCTGTGAGTATTTGTTTTTATTATGTTTATCATAAATAAGTGATATTTTAACACTCTGATAATGAAATTTTGTCTGAACACACATCTATCTGCATATTATATTATGATATCAAAATGAATTAGTCATTTTTCGTAAATATCGGAATATGACGCAAGTACTCATCAGGCTATCAAAGTCACCTAAATCATTAATCAACTAGTAAAGTATCATATCATCATATCACTATAAAATAAGAAATTCTGGTATTTGGCGCAGCCGAATTTCTACGAGTATAAACAACTTGAAAGCGAATCCCGCTTCCATGTTTACAGAAAGTTATATTTTATCTATTCTATTTCATTAATAGATCTACAATATTTTTTTTGTTTTATGTATATGAACTTGTAATATAATAAGAAGATAAAAAAATAAGCAGATAAATGAATGCATGAACCGGTCATGTTCAAACAAATTGTTTGTAGCGTTCAAAGGACGAGAGCGGGTTATAAATGTGCGCGGTGAGGGGCGGGACGGGGCGCAGACCGAATAGCGCGGCGCGCAGCCCCGCACCCGAGGTCGGCATTGAACGACGAACACGTTCAGTGACCTGCGCGCCGCGTTGCTCGACGTACGCACCGAGCAAAATGACCGACCGCGAGAGGGATGGCAATATCAAGTTTCCACGAAAACTGATGAAGAATCTCATCCTACGCTACAAGGAATACCCTTGTCTATGGGATATGAACAGCACAGACTACACAATAAAGAGCAAACGACACGATGCGATAACAAAATTGACGGAACTTGTGCAAGAACATGATTCAAGCGCCACTAGAGTGCATGTTCTACGTAAGCTTGAAAGTATGCGGTCATGTGTTCGTAGGGAGTATAAGAAAGTTCAAGAGAGCCGCCACAACGCGACCTGTGAGGACGATATATATACTCCACATCTCTGGTATTACGATATATTCCCGTTTATTTACAAATATGAGCAGGAAATGGATTTTAAATCGAAGGGGGGGAAAAGCACACCGACTCAAAATGCTGTGAGTATAATGCTTGTATGCATTTGTTCGCAGTTTACGAGCACCTTGCTATCATCCACATAAGACTATGTTATTGAGGAAATAACTATATTGTTATGTAATGGTAATTTATACATTTAAAGCGACCGTTTGATATGTGTGACCTGATTATTATACAGGTATCGTGAGTGATTTATTCTACTTAATAACAAACAATATATACGATATTAGTACTTACTCTTTTTATATTTAAAGGTTTTAAGTTTTATATAACGCGGGAACTACCGCATTGTCTTGTATGAGTCTTTTATGTTTATTTAGTAGGTAATATCAAAAGCTTTAAAGAAACCGATTCGCAAACTTGATGAAATAGTATTTGTATTGTCACTTGTAAAATATTAATATGAATAGAAATATCGATTCAATTAATTCAAATTATTATATTCTTCTTATATATATATAAATGTATGTTTGTCTGTATGTCCTTTATATAATCGTAATACATTTGATCATGTGATGACCTTTAGCAAAGTTGTTGTGCATGAGCCAGAGAAGGTTTTTTAGGACAATTTTGAGAATGTGACGAGCATATGAGTAGATTTGTCGGCTACTAATTTTATGAGTACATAATTAAAGAATTAAGTTCGGGGTCAAAAAAATATGTTACGACCGTACTCGCTGTAAGAAAGTCATAGCAAAATTATTTAAGCTCTTAGGTTATTAAATTTACAGTACGAAAATCAAAAATTTCCTTCAATAAAATCGAAATAAATAATATTTAAAATTATTGCTGATGCAACATCTAGTCCCAAATCAAAAGTTTAATGTTTTTAAAAAACATAAAATATTGACTTTACCCTGTCTTTATATTCTTGAAGTAGCACTGTTTGTCAAAGCGAATCCGCATTTGTTTAGTAAGTTTTCCGACATGGCAAGTCGCAATAGACGCGACTATAACAAGCTTTGTATGCCTGCCGTAGAACCCCTTTAATAGGGAAAAGTATATGCTGTATGGCGCCAGTGATATTTAATAAAGTACCCAAATCTATTAGGGATAATAACATAGATTTGTTTAAAAAGAGGCTACAAGATATATTATCCGAAAAGTGCTATTACGACGTAATTTTTTTCTTAATGAACAATTTTAAATTAAATTTGACATAACATATACCTTGACAATTTTTATAATTCTAATATTTCATTTTTACATTCCTGACATTGTATTTTATATGAATAACTCTGCACTTGACATATTATCTACAATTACTGTATAATTCTAGAAAAAAGTTAAATTAATGTTTGTGGATTGAGTGGGTTAAATCTGTTATTGTTAATTAGTTGATTTCAACTTTTTAAATACTATTTGTATGCCTGAAAGGGCAAAAACATGTGAAACAAAATAACATATTGTTAATCAATGTTTTTACTAACCATGTTTTGTGCAAATAAATGATTTGATTTGATTTGAATGAATCATTATCGACCTATGAGTGCGACACTTAAAAATGAATAAATGTAGTTTAATTTCATTCTCAATACTATGGTTGTCGAATGTTCGGATTTAATCAAACCTACGTGCCTCGTTGCAAGAACATGTAAACAGTATCACGCGTCTACATTAATGCCATTTGAAAATTAACCTTAAACATATTGCACAAAGAACGGTTTTTGTATGGTAAACTGTACCGCGGGAAATATATTTGTCATGGCGTACAAAATGACCGTGAGTCGTGAACTCGTGCCTAATTTCACGCATGTACCTTATCTACTCTGACGCGTGTACTAAGCACATGTCTATCTCTTTTACGGTTTAGTTTGGCAACTTGATCCAGCTTCAGTTTTTAGTTTGCACGCGTCATGTGGAGGTTTGTAGCAAACTTAGATCATATTATTGTCTAAATTACGCATAAAGCGCGCAAAACCGTCCACAAAAGTGTTCTAAAACTAGTAGACTTGCTCTTTGCTCCCCACGGACGTTAGTATAACTTCGACTACACAACTGTCTTGTGCCCTCGGAAAGCAACATGCCTTCGTGCGCTGTCAAATTGTGTCGAAATTATGTTAACAAAAGAAATGGCAATAATAAGATCACATTTCATCGGTAAGTTTATAACACTTTTCTTATGATTTCTTTCAGAAAACATGAAATTTAATTTCGATAGTTTAAAGGTTAGTAGCATTACTAGTCAGTTGAGAAGTATGTTATTTTCCAAAATTTGGGGAAATATTGTTTTTTATTCTTCTTCATTATTCGCATGTGAAATTTTAATAGTTGCAAAAAATCTATAGAAAATATTCACACATGTAACGTGTGTTTGTGTGTTTCCGGTTTTTTTAACCAGTTAACATTTTTACGTTTTAGATTTCCTACGAATCCAATTACAGCGAGTCTTTGGACAAGAGTAATCCGGGATTGTCGCAATGAATATTGGAAGCCAAAAAGAAGTTCTGTTGTGTGTTCCGATCATTTCGAAAAAGACGAGATCTGTATATCGGAAAAAGGTTTCAGAAGAATAAAAAAAGGAGCTGTGCCGAGTAAGGTGCGTATTAAAATAGCGGAATTGATTAATAGTAATAATGATTCGAACACTGCAATAATATTTTTTTCTTATTGGTTTTGCAAATGAACCGATCGCCATGAAATTCGACATTACTGACTTATTTTGATACTTCCATATGTACATACTTGCGATTACGAAAATAAATAAGTTAAATTTTTATAACAGAAAACACGGGATCCACATGTCATTATTATAACTATAATAATATTTTTCTTTCCTTTTATTATATCTTTGTCTTACTGAGTTTGCTACAACTCAACTAATTCTTCGAAAACTAATTGTGTAACATATTTCTGTATAAAAATTATTTTTAAAATGTTTGTAATAATCAATTTTTAACTAGACGTGTTGTTGGGTAATTTATTGCTGCTTCTTCTTCATCATAACAGCAATAATATGTTGCGGAGCGGTGTACATAGACTAGGATGTAAAATAAAAAAATTAAATTAAACGTATTCACGAATTGTACGTATTCATGAAATGTACCTTCAAAAAGTGTTCTCCAGTATTGAATATTGAATAAAAACCTTTGACTTTGAAGTTTCACGCAAACTAAGATGAATTTACCAATTATATTGTTGCAGTGTCTGTTTTTGATGGATAGAAAATCTACAACCGAAGAGGAAGGAGTAAGTTGTCGATGCTTTAAAATTTTAGTTGCTTTTTAAAGTTTTTACTGTTTAGTCGCTTCCAAAACAATTTTAGTTACTATTAAAGGAGAAGCGACGCCACAAACTCCCCAGCAACACATTTTCATTCAGTTAATTATTATTATGTTTAAACATTCGTGCTTTTTTTTATTTGACATCCCAGGCTAATATTTCCATGACGTTAGTGATATTAGCATAAAACCGTAAGCTTCAGCAGCGGTAACATTTTCATATGATTCTATATCTATATCTACAAATCCTTCATCTTGGAGAGTTTTTTAATCCAGCCTTCCTATAGCCTGCCTAATAAACATTTTATCAGCGATTAAAGCACTTTTTTATCACACTGCTCTCGTTTTGATTTAATCGTTTGAAAGGAATCTTCCAATCTTGGGAGTTAATTTGAGTTAAGTGTTTGTTAGTTATTTTAGTATTTAACTGTCATAATTAAGATGATAATATTGTCTGTGTTCTATTAGCTGCATCTCTATTAATTCCTTGGAAAGGTCTAGTGTAACATATGGATATGTTAAAATATATGCTTATAAAAAGCTTTTTATAATGAATATGAAGTTTTATTTTAACACAAATTCTTCGCCTTTTTCACATGGTCTAGCTGCCTTTAAGTTTATATTTGTATTCGCAGAAACTATCCCGTGGTTCTTTCAATTATTATAAATTTCGTTTTTATGTAACGTCCAGTTCCAGTAAAAACCCACTACAAACAATCAAGTCCAATTGATTTCACATACTTAACTCGGGATAATCTTTGGGACATAACTAGCCGACTAATAATCTTCGACAACATGCTGTGTAATACAAAAATATTTTTGAAATTATGAATAGTTTTTTTTGTTTAATTATTCCATTGGTATTAGTAATTAACGGAATTATAATAAATAAAATCTGTTCAGACATTTTGTTGCTACTCAAAATTAGTGATTTTTGCGAGTAATACTTTAAATTATTTTAAGAAAACTATTTAAAACCTCTGAGTAATATTAAAGTATAATTCATAATGCGATAAATCATAATCATCGTTTAAACTTTTCACCCACATAAAATTATTTAATAATAAACAATAGGGGAATATTTTTTTAGCGGATATCCCCAAAACACGAACACATTGATAGTTTTTGAAGAGTGAACACAGCAACGCTACTGGTTTACTTTGCCGTTTTTTGCGGTGTTCATAAATAATAAATATACTGTAGGTATACAAAACGGTGTTACTTGTTTGTTGCCAATGTTCTCTCGAGACGTATTATATTTTTATGGTTGCAAAAAAGCTTAAGTGTTTATTTTACTCAATCTCAATCAAAATTAATATGAATGCACGCACAATAACGTTATTTAATAAAATGAGAAACTCTGGTCGGATGATCTATTAACTAAAGCCTGGGGTGAAAAACAATATAATAAACGCGTCTCGTACTAACGTACGTACGTAATTCGAATCCTGCAACTCGTAACAATACAAACAAAAATCTGTATCATTTTCGGCTTACAGGACTAGAAGCGAGATATTTTTATGTATTTGCACAACACAAAAGATAACTCAATCATGATATAGTTTCTAAATGGTTAGGTATAGAACGACATACAAGTGTGATAACTGCTAACACATATGTGCTAAAATTATATTTTTGTAAACAAAATTATGTCTGTTAATGAATGTCTGCATAAGGACGTTGGACGGATCGACCAAATTAAATCACTATCTTTGAAAGGTACATAACTGAAAGAACACGACGGTATTTAATGAAAGTGAACTATGTATTAATATGTATCACTGTTTAATCCAAAACTGAAAGACAGAAATCAACCGTCTAATAAAAGTATAAAATATCTAAAATAGTAAAAATGTATAATAATATTATCTATATATTAATACATGAGGCAAAAAAATTATAGCCATTTTTACGAAAATTGCGCTAACGGACGCGTATGAAATTACGCACACTTATATTTTATATAGAGAAGGAGTGCAGAATGCATATTGAATATTTTTTCTTAATTATGCATAAAAAATACATTAAATCAATAAAAAATACATTACACACACTACCATATATTGGACACACACACACGCATATATACTCTTTTGTTTATTACTTAGCGAAATCTGTGATTATAGATGTATAGTCTTCGACAACAAATTATTATGGTCGAATTTTGACCACGGGCGTCCACTAATTTACTTAAAAATGGAATATTACAGACTGTTACAAGTTATGAGTCTACCACCGCTTCCAAAGCAAACGTCAGTACTATTAAAAGAGAAGAAGCAGACGCAACACACACCCCAGCAGTTTACTTTATTATTATGTACATACAATCCTGGTATTAAAAAAAAATATTTAGAACTAATACTAGGTTTAACAAAGAAGTTTGTATGAATAATTACTGAAAGAGCTTGGTTGCGATCGCATAATGCCTGGCGAACACTTATTTTTTATATCACGTAATAAAACTATAAATAACTTTCTACAACACCTTCATAATAAACAAGGTTTTCCAGAAATAAACTATCATAAAGTTCATACTTGAATCGAGTAAATAGCTTTAAATATCCTTCATCCATTTTACAATCATTGCAGACATCTTAAAAACAAAACATTAACAGTCAAAGCAAAGATAATTTCACTCTAAACTAAAGGAGATAGGGTTCATAATGGAAATTATATTTGCAAGAAACTACCTCACACATGATAAGATTCTATAGTCATTACACGATTAAACCTATCTTTATAGCCTCTATTATGATAAGTGTAAACCAATTTAGACTGTAATGTTCTAATATCTGTATTATTATATACAGAGTGGCAAAATAAAGTAGAAAATAGCAAATTTGTCTAAAATCTAGCAACTCCAATATTAGGGTCAAGAGAAGTTTTAATACTTACTAGTGATTTTTAGTACGACATCAAACATCGTGCAAGTATTAAGTTGCTTGTGATAGTTAAAAGAACAATTATTTGATTAAAATAAGCTAAATTAACAATTACAAAACCTATCATGTCGGCTCTTTGGTAAATATCGTCGAATTATGAAGAAAAGATTTTTGCTTCTAATTCCACTAGCATCCTTCGTAAAATTTTAAATAGTTTTTTTATTAATTGAGGATTTTAGACTCGGGTCAACGTTAGTATTAAAATAACATGGATAAATTCGCTTTTTATATAATTCACTTACTACAGGTAAAATGAAATATTGCCAGAAGGCAAATACAATGTTCTCTTTCTAGACTTTATGGTCAGGTTATAACTGGCTCTGTACCCGGCATGCGTTGCAATGTCAAGTAAAGTTCAAAAATAATATTTGGTTGTATATTTCTATTCTTTTGGGCCCGAATCCCTCGCGGGCATCATACCAAACTTTCATTATAATCGCATCAATGATTTAGAAACGCATAGAAGACATACATAGAAACATTTATTTATCTAATATATAAAATTCTCGTGTCACAGTTTTCGTTGCCATACTCCTCCGAAACGGCTTGACCGATTTTGATGACATTTTTTGTGCTTATCCGGTATCTATGAGAATCGGCCAACATCTATTTTTCATCCCCCTAAATGTTAGGGGTAGTCCACCCCTAAATTTTTATTTTTTAGATAAAATTTTTAATTTCTATTTTTTATGATACAACATACAAAAATACATACAACCCTAGATTTTCAACCCTCTACGATCAACCCCTATTTTTTACCGGGCAGGACGACGTCTGCCGGGACAGCTAGTATTTATATAGATTTTAAGAACTCGTGGTACTTTTAAAATTTTTCCACTTCGATACTTAGTCTATACTTTTTTATGTGCTGAATTGTAGCGCTGGAACGCAAAGGTATCCAGTTTTTATTCCATGCAGTGTAAATTTTGTAAATGAACTTTCCGCTATTTACTCCGGTCCGAGTGTCTATCCCATCGGCTCCAGAGTTCCTCCTTATTGTTAGTTATATATTGTCCATAATATTATATACAGATATATATCTGTAACCTATTTAACTTAAAATATACGACGTGGTTTCTCTGCTAAATAAAAAAAATATGTAATACATTATTATTTCCTTTTGCTAAGCTGGCAAAGAGGCAGAAGACCCATCTCATGGAAAGTAGTTACCGCCGTCTATTTATGAGCCTATTATTTAAGGCCAATTAATCAATCATCAGATATTCAATAGTCAAACACTTCAACTGGTTTATTCATGCAACTGTAATTTTTAATTTTGTCTTGTTGTATTTTATCCCATAAATAACTTTTATCGGCTGATTAAAAAATCGGCCCTCAATGATGTTTATGGTTTTATTCAACTTAGAAACATTTAAAGTTTGATATTAAAGTAGGTTTTTTTAAATTAATCATCTTTTTTATTATTATATGAGTTCGTCAGACACGCAGACTGTCCACCAGATGGAAAGCGGCTACCGTCGCCTATAAACACGTGTAACACCAAAGGTGCTACCGCTGTCTACAGTGCGACTAGTACATGGCCCCTAATGTCGGAGCACAATTCAAGTTTTTTATGGTGACATACTCTAGACCAGGGGTGGTAGCTATCAAGACGGGCAAATACCCTACCACCTGGATTTGGGGTATTTTGTTGCCTCATAAGACAGGCCACCCGGCCGCAAGAAATTGTATTCTCTTTCAGTTCCTGCACGGATAAAAATTAATTTACAACAATTGAACTAAAATTGTTTTCAACCATTTACCTTCTAAGACAAAGCGAGGTATATACGAGTATATATGTTAATTAATATTTTGGTTTACTCACATGGATGTAACTTCTGTGCGGCGATGTATTTTTCAAGCTTCCGTCTAAGGACTATTTCAGCGCCGTACCGTCCGACAGAGCCGTTGTCGACAAGAAGGAAATAAGCGTGTCTGTTGTTCAGAACTGCAAGTTTTGATCTGAAACAATGTAATTTTATATATTTAATTTTAAAAAAGCCAAAATTCAATACTGCTTCCATATGAATGCGGCTACATTCTGTCAAAAAAATCTATATATAGGGTTTGAGTTTGTTCAGAGCATTTGAAAAAAAATATTATCAGGGGTCAGCACGGTTGTGGAGAGATACATGTTCAATGCACGAGACAATAAACTATTATTTTGCTTTAAGAAATTTAGTTTTAGTTTTTTTATAGTTGGAGTACAGCAAACAGGCTGACGGCCTACCTGGTGGAAAGCAGTTACCGTCGCCTATGGACGTTTGCAACATCAGAGATGTCACTAACGCGCTGCCGGCCTCGAAGAAATTTAATGACACCGTTTTTGAAAAACTCCAAATGGTAGCGCCATGGGAAAACCTCGGCCGGGAGCTCATTCCCAATCCCTAGGGCATGCAAGAGAAACGTTCTACAGAACCGTTGCGTTGCAGTTAGATTAGACCCTACTGAATAAAAAAACTGAAAATTTTAAAACAAAATACCCTTTGCAACTAAAAACATATTTAGGTCCAAATTTCGCTTATGCTACGATGAAATCGCGGCAAAGGCTCGATAAAGAAATAATATTATGTATATACCCAGTCGGAATTCCCTTGACGCAAGACGGGCACAAAATAAAAACCGGCCACAATCAATTTTTAAAAAAATATCTGAATCCTAAAAAATAAATATTAGGCCGTTGTAAATATGAAGAGAACAGTTTGTTATTTTCCATCGGATAATATTTCAGATAAATTTACTTTACCCATTGAATTGGTATTCTCCCCACGTACTTTACTAATGTTGCCAGATAAGCAATTACCCTCTCCGTTCTGTGTTACAACGCTGATCTTACAAATACAATTTTATTTCGCGTCTAAAATTGCTACGTTGTTCGAATAATGTATGGATTTGTATTTGATCTCTTGAGCGATAATTAAAACTAAAAGGAGTAAAGATTGAAATAAAGACAGAAAAACTTTATTTGAAGAAAGCATAGAGCATATTTTGGGAATTTGTGCGCCGCATTTTCAGCAAACAAGGTTTGCACTCAGCATATTGCTGTGCCGGAATTATTTCCGACACAACGCTGATTTTCAGTGCAAACCTTCATTTTGGCGTAAAACTAAAACAACTCAATTTTGTTAAATAATAAAAATTAATAAAAATAATTCCACTTGTGTCATGTTTAAATAGTGAAAGGGGGCTGATTTCGATGCGATCTTTTGCTGATTGACAGCAAATTCCAGGTTCTTAGACTTAAAATCTGCGCTACTTTTTATCCTGGGAATCGCGCGGTTACTTTTCTGGGAACGATTTTAAATGGCCAGATTATAAAGCAATCGAATTACAATGTGATTTTTTACCGGATCGATTTCAAAAATTCTTTCATTGTTGGAATGCTACGTTATCCCCGAATAATATATGCTATATTTAATATTAGAAAAAATTAGGGTTCCCTACTAAAACTTGAGTAATGTAACCCAAGGTGTATTCTAATATACTCGTACAAAAAATTAGCCATAAACTGTCTTTCGTCGCACGCGCTCCGGAAACTATTGATGATATGACAAAAATATGTTCTACAATATTAAAGAAAATATTAATATCTATAAAGAAACTTCGCTATGCCACATGCTCAACTATTGTAGCTATGTCACTATAACTACTTTTTAACATATTAAAAGTTAATAGAAATGCCGACCAAATTCAGACCATCTTATTTAACTTATTTATACTTTTGTATGAATCCATATCCAAATAAATCATTTCGTATTCAAGACTGTTTCAATACCTGGAGATTACTCTTGAATTATTCAGATTTGGAAATTCCATTCAAAAGATATTACGAATGTAAACATGTTTACACAAGATACTTTGCGCAGGAATCGGTTTCTCGGATTTTTATTTTTTCAGGACAGGACGTTCACGGAACCGCCAGTAGAATATAATATAAGAAAGTACTTTTGTAAAAGCCTAAAAATACACTGACAATTATGGAAGTCAGGAGAGGGAGAATAATAAAAAATATATCAATATAAATGGCGGTACTACATTAGGCCTTTCATATTAGAAATGTCCATAGGCGATGGTAAACGCTTTCCATAAGGTGGGGCGACTGCCAGTCTGCTGAACCCATGCAAACAGAATAAAAATTAGAGGTGTTTGCCCTTACATGTATAATTGTGTATTTTAAATGAGATTTATTAAAATTAACAACGAAAAGTTGTGTATCGAGTCACTAAGATTTGAAATTTTCTTTTTCAATGTATAATTTATGACCATTGGGTACTTAGTCCGATATTGATGATGATAAGAATATTTTAAATTACTTTTTTATTTATTATTAGCACGTGTTATGTACCAGCGAAACTTCGTTCGCGTTGCCATGAGGATTACGCATTTTCTTAGTGGAACGCAACAATTGGACAGACATGCGATACAGTGAGAGACAGGCATAGTAATGTGATCTTATAAGGCTTCCCTTTCTTGTAATAATATTTTATTCCTTGTTCTAGGAATCAGATGAAGAAATTGAAGAAGAAGAAAACAGTTATAGTGCAGCAGAATCATTTTCCGGCGACTACAGTGCTACAAACCAAATAATAGAAGTTCCGATCTGCTCGCCGGCTAACAAACGGTATTCAAGCTACGATGAGGAGCCAGCCAAGAAGAGGCCGATGACTGAGGTTGGAGACGAATATGACGCTATAGGTAAGTGTGGTAATGCAATTTTAAAGCTTTCTTAGAACATCGGGGTAAATGTATACTGTATCGTGAAATAAAGATTTGGTAAATTTTTCAATAATACGTACCTTTTTTTATTACGCATGGGGAAGTTGGGACACAATCCTCGTCCTTGAGGGAAGGCTTTAAACGGGATGTGTGATGTTGGCCGTCAAAGAACCCACTAATTTTAACCTACCCTTTTCACTATACGTTAGGATCCCGTTCTTACACGAGACCCAACGAGACAGGTAAGGTGTTTACTTGAGTTTTTCAAGTTCTTCTAAGTGTTTTATTATAATTTCTCAGGTATAAACGTGGCAGCAAAACTTCGATACCTTCCACCGAACATGAGGGTGCTAGCAGAGAAGCTGATCAACGATGTTTTATTCCAAGCTCAAACAAATGGACTAACACAACATACCACTTTATCTACGCCAGACCCTTTCAAACAGGAGTGACCTTAATACACGAAAAATATTAAAATCTAACAAAATTATATTATTACCAATACTTAAGTACGTTTTAAAGATTATCTCATTCTACTCGATTATTCATAGATAATTGACACTATTGCGATACACAATTACTACAGAACCATGTTTAAAAATAAGAAAATTAAACTTCACCAATATTACTAATTAAATTTATCGTGTTTTACGTTTTGTATCAAAGGATATCAGATTTAAATGTAAATATTATGATAAGTTTTATTTTTATTTCTTTAATGTCTCTCCTACATCTGGGATAATTTTAGTGTTAGTGATTGTGTCACGCAGATGTATAGCGATGGGTTTAATGCGTAATTCGAGGTGCGACAATGTTAATGATGTTAAACATTGACAGATAACTCATGTCTATATGTTATAGTCAAATATCAAAGTTCTGGCGCTCATAGATTTGACTAGTCAAACCTCAAGTCTCACAGTCTTAATGAAAGTCTAAATAAATGACGTTTTTCTGCCTTTCACTAAAGAATTTTCGTCTAAGAAAACTACGTTTTAACGGTTTTAAGCCCAGTAATTTATTTGATTTTTATTATTGAGACGTTGGCGGTTGGCTAAATGACACTTGACATCTTTGTCTTCCGTGATCACGGCCACTGAAAAGTGGCCAAAACGTTGGAATAATAAAAGTCAAATAAATTACTCCGCAAAAAACCATTAACAATTATGTATACAAGTTTTCGTCTCTAACCTAGAAGAGACTAATTTATACAATCATTAAACTTGTACAGCACGAATCGACTTTTAACCGAGTCTGCCTCAGTCGCCTCTTCTAGGATCGACTATGCAAAATTTGAAACAGATTACTTTACGTTCGACGTTTGATAGATAATTCTAGGTTTGACTAAAAATAGTTTAGTCGAATGCCGAAATTGGATTTATTACGGGCTTTGTCGAAAGGCCTTGTTTAAACTTAGGAAAAACCCGTAATTCCGGGAAGAGACTGCATATCGACTATTGACTATAACATACATTAAAGTGACTAACTATTCGTAAACGGCTTTGTTTTTTAATTTTAGAAACAAAACGCATTTGGCAACCTTACAGTTGCACTGTCATAAAATAATGCATTATTTTGTGAATTTAAGCGGAAAACAGTCAGGATTTATATGTTTAATAAATATTTTCGATTATTAAAGATGGAGGGGATTTTTATTTCTTTCGCAATCAATGCTATGCTATCCGTGCAGGAATGGAGAAAGAATACAATGTTCTCCGGCCGGGTGGCCCGTCGCAAGAGGCCTAAACAAGTCACAGCCAGGTGGTAAGGTATTTGCCAGTCTGGATGGCTACCACTCCTGGTTTAGAGTATGCCGCCATAACAATCTTGAGTTGTGTTCCAGCATTAGTGATCAGATTACAGTCTCCCTTAAGATGGCAGTAGCGCATTTGTAACGCCTTTGTAGTTGCAAATGTCTATAGGCGATGGTAATCGCTTTCCATCAAGTGGGCCGGCTGCCTGTCTGCTGAATTCAAGCAGTAAAAACAAAGAAATGGCATGATTCCACAATGGTGTAAAGACAAATCACAAAATGGTCTTAAAAAATAACCTTCCCAATTTTCTCTATATTTAACATAACCCATTCAATTATGCTGTGCAAATGTTAAAATGCTAGCGATAAATCTTCGTGATAGCTGGCGACCCGGACGTGCCGACAGGCCGAGGATTAGCTGCAGATTTGTGTACGTGATGGAAATGGGTCAAAAATACACTTCCATTGTAAAAAACCCAACCGTCCCTATTTCAACGAAGGGTTACTCTCTCTAGAAGGGCGTAAAAAAATCTGGCGAGAGTTTATCATTACACGCAGTGCCGGACTGTGTTTTATGTAGAAGTGATAATGTCTGGTGATTTTGTTATTTGGAGAAAAAATAATTTATGGAAAACTAGCTTCTGCCCGCAGCTTCGCTCTCAATGGTAAATTTTACAAGCTTTTATTGAACTTGAAATGAATGTACCTATGTATGTAAGTTCGGGTAAAAGAAAGAGAAGGAAGACACTGTACCACTGACAACGTGTATGCAAAACTTTTTGATAATCGGTTGACAAGTTACTGCATGTGAGCATGTCATTTTTTGTGTCGCATTTCTGATAGGTATGTCACCAAATCAAGTCATAACTCAGAACAATCAAATCCCATTCCATCCTGATATAATAACGAATTTACAAGCATTTGATTGATTTGCATCGGGAATTCGTCATGGGCTGATACACAAGTCGCTTAGGTGTATCCCAAATGAAATTTGAATCGATCTAATTTTATGGGAATGGAATAATTTTCTGGTCCGTAGAAGATCAGATTGAACCGGGTCAGGCTAGTATAAAGCTGAGTCCTATAAACTTATATATACATATTAACGCAGAATATGCTTAAATACAACGGTATCGACAGATTTATTAAAGACTAGCCGACCCAGCGTACTTCGTACCGCCATATTTTATGAATTCCTAAAAGAATTTGTTTCGTGACACAAAAACAAAGCACCAAAATCGGTCCAGGTGATTAGGAGGATTTTAGAGACCTGAGCGCCACCTTAACTGTGAATCTAAACCATCCGGGTACCCATTGAAGCACACACAAAATTTCATCAAAATCGGATGTAGTTTATGATTCTATAAAGGACATATAGACAGACATTCATTTTTATATATCAAGATTTCCAAACTGATATTTTACATTTTGTACACGTGCTTTTGCTTGTAATGTCATACTGGCAGTTGTTCGTGGAGAGCTGCTTTTTAGGAGTAGGGTGAACAAAATATATCTTGTTGCTTACAGGGGTTTAGTCTCGTATTACTCGTAGTTGAGCTTGGATGCCAATCCCTAGGTTCAACTTTGTGTGACTTTATATGCTTTTTCATCCGTTACCTAAACAAGTTTTTAAATGCTCTTTCTAATCATCACATAGTAGTTAGTATAAAAATTATATTACCTTGGAGAAGCAATAGCGTGGTACGGCACATCTCTCCCTTTTCCAATCAGCTCATTAGCACCTTCAACAATACCCCATGGGGCTATGCCGATGCTGACGACTCGACCGGCTCGCTGCGATCGCTCTAGTTGTAATGCGTCGCCCACTTGTCTTGTAACACCTTGATGAGAAGATTATGGTTAATTTTAAATTAAAAGGTCTTTAATAAAGATTTTCAAAACTCCTGAATGATTGGAATCTGACACAACAATTTTACACCCGCATTTTAAGCGATGATAACTGTTTACTATTATGATGCAGTTTCATTTGGGATAATGTTATAGTTATAGACCGTTTCACGCAGATGAAGTGGTAGGTTTAATGCGTTATTTGTGATTTGTTATTAATTGTTAATGACGTTAAATATTGACAGATAACTTATGTATATACACTAGGGTGGTCGTTAAAAATTAAATTTCTTGCGACGCCCCCTAAAAAGCTTCCTTTTAATGAAAAAACACTGGGATTTTTTTTATAATTTTTTCAAGTCAAGAAAGACAACACGTGCCTCAAGACGATTCAAGTTAATTTTTGGGTAATATCATGTTTTTTCAGGAAACTTCATCATACTTAGGAGTAATAATTATTTTAAGATTGGAAAAGTTTTAACAATGAAATACCTTCCGTATTATCATTCTCAGTGATGAATTTCAAATTATAGTTTCAGAAAAAGTTTAAAATTCTTCGTGATTCAAGCTTATCTTTCAATTTTTCTTATATTGTTAGTTTTAACTTGAATCGTCTTGAGGCACGTGATGTCTTGACTTGAAAAAATTATAAAAAAATCCCAGTGTTTTTTCATTAAAAGGAAGCTTTTTAGGGGCGTCGCAAGAAATTTAATTTTTAACGACCACCCTAATATACACTAATACAGTTATTCTTTAACGGCGTTACTTACAGCGCTATAAACAAGACGCATTTGGCCACGATCAAATTCAGTCAATAACTGTAACATTATCCCAAAAGAAGCCCGACCAATATATTAAATAGAAAATTGTCAGCTTTCAGATTTGTGGAATCGGTATGTCCAATATACGCTGTACCGAAACCTTGGGACCAACACTGCTATTGCTATCTCGTCGATATGGCCGTCTCAATCGCGAACGAAGTGCGACATTATGTGACACTGTGTGATATGGGGTGGGAGGGGTCCTAAAGTTCACGGGATTATTCTTAAATGAGTGACCTAATATTGGTTACTTATTGTGCGAGTGGTGAAACTCAAATCAGCTATTAGGATAATCAGTCGTTTTCATACCAGTGTTTGTTCCCCCAGTAAATATCCATGCTCCGGTAGTTTTAGCAGCTTTCAGCAAACCTTTCCTTAACACTTTCTTCAGTTTTGGCTGCAGATCGAAGTTGGCTTTTCCACCTTGTATGGTGATCAGGAGTTTTGGTCTTTCGAGGGTCCATTCTCTGGTTAATAGCTGTACTATTAGATCTGGACGCGTGTCGTGTGAAAGCCGAACATACTGTAATAGAAAATATAGAAACATAAATTTCTAGTATTTAACCAATGTATGGAAACACTTTATTGTTCACCATAACTTATACCAGGCCTCTGTCACTCGCTCAAGGCCACGCGCAATTATGGGAGTGATGTATCTGTTACATAGTAACTATTTATTAATCTGTGCTTATACCTAGGTAATTTAATATGAAAGAAAAACGAGTTATCTAACATCTGTTGAATATGTCCATCACTTGAATGGAGTTTATGTAAAATTTTACCGATAGTGAGGCAAATGAACGATCAGTAAGATATAAAAACCGGCCATGAATCATAATTTAGAGGCTTAAGGCGCGAATCCACCAAAAGTGTTTGCAACTTCTGTGTTTCCAACTGTTTACAACTTCCCATAAACTCACGAACTTTTGTTTCCACTGTGTTTCTGCCGAATTAATAAAAGTCGTCAAGCTGCCTCCACCAGTATGGTTGGCATCATCTAGTGTAACGATGATGATATTGTACAGGCAGCGGTTTCTGTTTCCAAATGTAATCGTCACTACCGAGCGAATGAATATTGGCAACAAGCGCGTTCTTTTAATGTTTACCGCCAAAAATGGAAACACAATTTCCGATATTTGTTTAGAATTTTTGTTAACAGGTAATTTTAGAAACATTTGTCGCCTACACGTGTTGACAACACAAATGTTGGAAATTTTTCTTCCGTGGAGACTTAGCTTTAGCTAGCTTTTTATTGCAGGAGTTCAGCAGACAGGCAGACGGCCCACTTAATGAAAAGCGGTTAACATCGCCTATGGACATTTGCAAAGGTGCCACAAATGCGCTGCTGCTCTCTTAAGGGAGACTGGAATCTGGTCACTAATGCCGGAACGCAACACAAGGTTGTTATGGCGGGACCAGGGGTGGTTCCCATCCAGTCGAGCAAATACCCGATCACTTGGCTGTGGGATGTTTTGTCGCCTCTTGCAACAGGCTGCCCGGCCGCAGGAAATTGTATTCTTTCTCCGATAAGATAGCTTTATGTAGAGTATATTAGACTATGACTTACTTGAGCTTTGGTGGGATGTGGTCCTCCTTGGAACTCTACGGTGCCGTACGCGTCTGTTGGTGCTGATTGGGTGTGTCTTGCTGGTACCCAAGCCTCACCAGGAGCCGCTGTTGCTACATTACTTCCATGAGCAGTTTTACTTAAGCCACACCAGCACCTGTATTTTTATTATTATTAAGTAACAGAATAATAATATTACAATACTTTAAATAGTTAGATCTTGCTCACGAGATTACCGTCATGTGGCGCCTGAAGGCAATAATAATAATGTATTTATTGAAAGACATCACAGTCCAATACATTTATACAAAATTCACACAATCATGTCTATGTTTTGACTAGCACTGATTTAGTCCTTTTGATGAAGGATCAAATCAGTGGGCAGTTAAATTTATCAGCCATTCCCTTCAGGATTCTGTTGCTGCTACCACGCAATCTGCTTAGTAACGACGCTGTTTTTTCACGCCACAAAGCAGCAAACCCATCTATGTATGCCTCGTCGAACATAGAGGACGCACTGCAGAAACGCGGTCGCCTCAACAACACTCTGAGGGAATTATTGTATTGGACTCGTAGGCAATGATTATTGTGCCAATAATTGCCACCGTCATCTAGCGAAGTGCTTCAACCGTCACCTACAGAGACTCTCGCTAGGAAGCTGGGTGTAGGGCCAGATACAGAAGCGAACACTCTTGGACACGACATGTATTGTGAGAAGGTTCATTACTCTGAAGCCCTAATCACCAGTGGTAGTTTGGATCCCAGGCCTGCTATCGGCAAGCACAAGATTTAAATCTTTTTTAAAAAAAATTACCTTATTTCATAAAAAAATAGTTTTTATATCTATCTTCTACAGAAATAAAACTGAATAGTGGAAAATGTATGCTTGAGAACGACTTTACCGATTTTGATGATATTTTAATGTTTTTTCGAGCGAGTCCCTGGATTGTTTAGATTCACAATTGGAACCGGTAGGTGACACTACAATCGGGTCCTAGATTTTTATTTTTTCAGAGCACGCTAAAGTCGGGCGGGACCACTAGTATGTAAAAAAAAGAAACATTATTGGCAATAAATAAATACTTGTATTACGATACTAGTCTGACCTTTTTACTGGTTGAATAATTCAAACATCTCAATCAGAAAGAGTGCTTTTGTTTCTGCTAAAGACGTTTTGGATTATTTTTATGAACATATATATCGTTCGACAATGTTTTCTAATTAAAAATACGTCAATATAATACAATATTGTTGGATAATTTACAATTCATAATGGACGCAAGAAATAATAAAGAAAATCCGAAGACAAGAAAGAGAGGTAGAAGAATTAAGAATCGTGTAGCAAAACGACTTCGAATGTCTTCAGACAGTGACTCTTGTTCTAGGTCACCGATCTGTCGCGATTGTGGTCACCGTTGCTGCCTAAAAAGGTAATTTAAGATAACTCCTAAAATTTACTTTACCATGAAAATTATATTTCAGACTAGCTAGTCTGTCAGCACGGGTCAGCTGACCCGTGCCCACTTCGCTGGGCATCAGAAAATAATATTAATCTCAATCAAATATAACCTATGTCACTCAGAAATAATATAGCTTTCCACTGGTTTAAGAATTTTCAAAATCGGTATAGTAGATCCAGAGATTACCCCCCTATAACGTCACAAAACCACAAACTTTACCTCTTTATGATATTTTTTTGAAGAAAAGAAAGAAAGATATATATAGATACTAGCGACCCGCCCCGGCTTCGCACGGGTGCAATGCTGATACAAAATTAAATACACTACAGAAAAACTATGAACGTTGTATATAAAAACATAGCGGCCCGCTCCGACTTTGCACGGGCATCAATCACTACATAGAAACCTCTAAAATTAGCAATGTTGCCTTAGTATATGATGCATGTATTATACATATAAACCTTCCTCTTGAATCACTCTATCTATTGGAAAAAACCACATCAAAATTCGTTGGGTAGTTTTAAAGATTTAAGCGCACATAGGGATATAGGGACAGAAAAGGCGACTTTGTTTTATACTATGTAGTGATAGTGATGATTAGTATTAGTATAGACAATAAATTTCAAAAGTGTATATTATCAGTTTTGTTTCATTAATTTGTAGAATAAATTAAGTATAAGCTACCACACTGAAGAAAATTATAAATAATCGAATACAATAAAAGAAAACTTATTTGTATTGTATTCTACCCATAGTCCGTCAAAACTATAAGTAGAATAATGAGCCTAGATCACTGTCCTCTATGGGTAAGGTGCCCAGAAGGCTGGCTACTTTTCCTCGCTGGATCGCCATACTAATCCGTTGTCCGTGTAAAGCACCAGCCTTCTAATCACCTGAAGAGTCAATGAGCCGTTTTGATAAACTTTGGTAGCGTGGCCTCAGGCAGGAACCCACGGTCCAAACGTCAATTATAATTATAAAAAATAGTTTCAAAGTGGTTATCGGCTCATTATAAATGTGTGAGTGTTATTCATAATTGCATTATATTCGCGTTTTTGAATACCACTACGTTCTATAGTGAGCCGATAAACCATGAATAAAGGCGAAAATAAGTGAATATGTTTGTGGATAGTTACGAATGTTTTCAGATTTGAAACGAAATATAGGAAAAAGTACACGAGGACAAAGAGAATAGTTAAACGGACATACAAAAAGCGGCCTACACGAGATATTCCATGTCCAGGTGATTTATTTTTCGAATTTTTTTGTTATGGAAGTGATGACTTATGGGACGGTAAATCCCTTCGTTATGTAACGCGTTACGGCGCTAGTCTGTCTGGATTCCCTTTCTCTGACGTATACCGCAGCGGTAGGCAAGCTTCTCCTCTCTCACTCTAAGCTACAGCGCTAGCCGTATTTCAGTAATTAGATTAAATAATGATGTACATATTTAAGAATTGTAACTAAGAATCAAATATTTTTTATAATCAATAAAAGATTTTATCAATAAATAACCTTCCTTAGATTATCATATTAATATAGATAAAATTGAAGTAACAACCTTAGCTTTTCTTATATATCAATAGTAAGGAGTAGTAGATATCCGAGTTAATTAGTCCTTTAAACTTTCTGAGTGCAACGCCGTAGCGTAGTTTACTCTTAATCTCAAAGCTATCGAACTGTCTTTATCTTATGTTGCCACTCCACCAGAATCAGAAGCCATCCAAGCCGGCTCGCGCTGTGCTATGCTATCGCCTCTATTTGTTCAAAGCAACGCTTCGCCAGACTCAGATTTCTCTGATACAGATACAGGTTACCAAAAGGTAAGATATTTTTTCGACACTGTCTACGTATACTATGTTATGTTGTTTTTTTTTAAGGCGGGGTAAATTCATTTCGCTCACTACCGGTCCTTTACTAGGGATTACACCAAAGCGACGAGAGGTGTGACCACGAATGGGCACCAGAGTCAAATCGCCGACTTGCGTGGAAACTCGAATACTCAATACTCCACTAAAACTCTCCTCCTATGTGCCTCGCGTTTATGGCAGGAAGATCTTGAGGCTTAGAACGTAATTACGCCCACGCTGATCTTAGCGCATCAGTGCTTGAGAATGCCCCGGGAAGCATTGTAAACTCACTTCGTCAACAGGGAGGATGACTCCTCCGCCTCCTAGATGCTACAGGGCTCCTTCAAGTTACCTGATTTATTTTTCTTGAGGCGAGGGAAAATGCTTTTAACCGATTTACGCACAATCTGGGCCGTTGCTAGGGAACGACACGCGTCGGTCGGAAATAGGAAGTTGCCGTTGCCGCCGTTGAAGACGAAGACGTGGACGCCGCCGCCGTCGCCGTCGTCGCTGCAGTCGCTGCACACGTAGGCGCCGACGTCGCGACAGCGTCTCCCGTCCCTGTAGGGAAGGAAGACGAATGGGTCGCCGCTGTCGCGCCTATACACTCCCTACTTACGAACCCGGTCGATAGCGCGAGTGAAGCCCGCGCGGCAACCGGGTTCGTGGAGCGGCCGTCCCCGACGTTGCGGACCGATTGGTCGCAAGCCAATGCCATCAGCGCAGGTGAGGCCTGCGCGCTGAACGCCACCGTCGTCGTGGGGCGTCTGCCCCCCACCGTCGCTGTTCCGGCCGCCGTGTAGACCAGTTGGCTACGGGCAGGCGAAGCAGGGCGGGAATAATCAAATGCACGGACGGCACCGTCAAGCGCACTCTCCAGCGATTCTGGGATGCTACTTGACAGTGGTGTGCGAAAGCCACCTTCGTACCCGTCGTCCCCCTGCACATGTGACGCCCATGCAGAAGTCGACGGTGTCCCGAAGGCACCCACGTCTATGGTGCTCGCATCACTTCCTATCTATATCCAGGCGTGCCGCACTGTTACGTGCCGCACGGCTGGATGGGGGCCTGCGCGTCACGGGAACCTCCGGGGGCCCCATGACGTTAGTCCTACTATAGGGGGCATCCGCGGTTAAGTCCACCACGGACGCCCTCCCTAGCAAGACAGGCGCCTCAGGTGCCGCCGTAATAACGGCAGCAGCCTGGTAGCCTGGACGTGGCCCGGCACCAGATTTGCTTCGTCGAGCGATCGAAGTAGAAGGGATCTTCTTCCTCCGCGTCTCTCCGATCTCGGCAGCTTGCCAGCCGTTCTTGGCCTCCAGGTGGCCCCTTTTACAGGGCGCACCCGAAAGCCCAGGCGGCGGCTTGGAGTCTTGGGCATCCATAGTTGGATGCCCCCTCCCCCGCCGACACCAGTAATGCGCTTTGGTGTGTCTATATACACGACATGACCGTTAGATGTTGCGTCATGCGCGAAGCACGCCAACGAACAAGCGAATTGAGTTTAACGACTCACCCCAAACCAAAAAACTGCGATCCGCGCCGGAGTCAGAAGTAATAAATACTTATCACTACACTACACAACTATTATTGCAATTAGTCGCTTTCCAATGAGAAAAATGTGCGGAAAAATTGCAAAAAACCCGAGAGATTGAGCATTGGCGACTGCCTCACGTCGCTGCTGGTCCGGAACTGCATGTTACCTGATTTACACCAGCATTAGTTAAGTAGCTAGTTTACTAGGGAAACTGACAAATTAAGTCTTTATTATTGTTTGCACTATTTTTTCAGTCAGCTAACAAATTATTCCATTCATGGCTCGTGCGTATGTCTTACGGACCGTTCATTTGCCTTATTATCGGTTACAATTTGACATAAGCTCCATGTAATTAATGTCAAAGTTCAATCGAAGGTAGACAAGCGAATGAATAATAAGTTAAAAGGATCGGCCAAAAGTATACAGATGCCTAAACAAACGATCATATGATGATAAACAATGTGTAAATACATACATACATAACTTCACGCCAGGTCACTTGAGGGGTAGGCACGAACAACAGAGCGCCATTTAGGCTTATTCTTACACACCTCACTTGCTTCTTTGACATTCATAGTTCTTGTCATGCACGCTCGTTGTGTAAATAAATCTTTTGAATACAGGTAACACCAGAGATGATATACGAGACGGTGTCAAAGCTAATGAAATGGCGACAATTCGTGTTGACAAGGGATATTCAAGAGCATATGATGGTTAATATTTTTTATCATAGCTAAGTAACTAAAAAGTTTGCCAAGTAACTACATACAGACGCTATCGTAGTATAATTTTGTTCGATTTTTTTAGGATGTCGCTACTAATTTAGCCAAAACGGAACCTTGAAATCTTCACGTTCGTCTGTAGTATTCTCATAAGTCTGTCACGGTCATATCTCTCAGAACTACTAGGTTCCATACGACTACAGGCAACTTGACAGGAATGTATAGTCTGTATGATGGTACAAACAGGGCATTCCATTAGTAGCTCACAACGCCCAAAATGCTCAGTTAGCCATTCCACAAGGCGACCGCGGTTGTTGTGGTCGTGGCGAAAACTTCACTAATGACATCATCATTTTCGATTACACAACGCTCACAACGACCCATGTCAATAGGTGGGTCGAATAGCCGTTCCACTTGGGTTTACGATTGTAACGCCGGCAAGCAATAGGAACGGGATAAATCGCAGTCGTGAACGTGATCGTCGTGAGTCCTTAATGGAACGTTGCCAAAGTTATGTTGTGTAATCAATCGGGAACAAAATAAAGTTGGCATCCATACATGTCACTAAGGGTACATTTTATTCCTGGTCGTGACTGGGCACGAGTGGGGTATTTTCCTTCATCCCAAAAGGTCCATTAACAGTCCGTTGTATTAATATACGCATGCTACAGTCATAACTTACTTAATTTGGAGATATAATATGTGTGTTTGTCTGCTGATTATTTTTATTATTATTTAATTGAAAATCTCATATCAACGTTTACTTTGCTTACGCTTCTTACGAGCTTGAATGTCTGAGTGACACGGATTGTTCTAGTTTAAAAATAAGATTTAACTCACGTCGCAATTATTTAGCGAGGATTCCACGTCCATCCACATTAAGAAAATCTCTAGAAGAACAAAGAACAATTTTTAATTTGAGAAACAAGGGACCACTTGAGGGTGGGTCCTCGGTGTTTTTCGTCACTTAAACGCACTTATTTTAAACGGATTTATAAAGGCCCATTTATTTTGTTTCGGGGAAACGGTATGTAAACGGTAATTTTCTTACCAAGTTTTATGAGTTATATCGTAGCAGCTTTTTGGCTAAAACATCAAATACAAATATTTTGATTCAAACTGAGCTTAAACATTTTTTTAAATGTCATATCCGAAATATTATCCGAGCTAGAACAGAAAAGGAAAACAAATTCTTGCGGTCTGGAGGCCTGGTGTAAGAGGCGATAAAACAACCAACAGCCAGTTGTAAGTTATTTGCCCGCCTGGATGGCTACCACCCCTATTCTAGAGTATGCCAACATAACAAACTGGACTTGTGTTTAGGTTCCAGGCTCCCTTATGAGTGTGGCAGCGCATTGCTAGCACCTACAGTGTTGCAAATGTCTTTAGGTGATGGTATCATCTTTTTCCAGTTTCTCCTTCAAGACCGGCAGCACATTGGCAACGTATCTGTTATTAATAATGTTCATAGGTGACGGCGACCACTTTCCATCAAAGTTGGGCCGTCACCCGCCAGCCAATCTGCTGTGCTTCAGCAATAAAAAAAATGTTAAGTAAAGTTGCGTAATAGCTGGTTTTCTATGAAAAAATATATTGCGCAGCCATCTATTACTTACTAACAGTATCTTGAAAATCTGACACTTTCACATATAGTATCTTTCAAAAACCGCAAAAAGAGCACAAGGGGTTTATTAGTTTGTCTTCGTAATACAAGAACTTATTATTATACTGTGACATAACATAATGGCTTGCACCTAGGGCAGCGAATTAGCGTTGCCATCCAACGCCGAAATATGGGCAGCATTTTGGGCACGGTCCTCGCCGACAGCGATTTGGAGCCAACTTTTTTTTTATAGATTTGTTAGTTTATAAGTATAGTTTATATATTTTTAACACTTTTAGTTTTAATATATGACTGTTATAAATGCTTCATGCTTCAAAACTGTAATGGAAAGTGGTTACCGTCGCCTATGAACATTGGCATTGAAGGAGATTCTGTAACCTGGCCTAGACCAGGGGTGCCCTACCTATGGCTGTGGGTTGTTTTGTCGCCTCTTACGACAGGCCGTCCGGCCGCAGGAATTAGTTTGCTAGGTTGTAGGTATCGTTCATTGTGCAAGATACAACATGCACTTGGTAAATTTTTGTTCAAAGAAATGCTAGCGTTGCCCAGAACACGAAATCATTCTCTACTTGAAAGAACCGCGGGAAAACTTTATTTAATATAAAAGACTTCTCGTACTTATTTTCAGAGAAATTATCCAGTGAATAGAGACACCACACAGTTTCTTGGCGAGTTGACCGAAAAACTCCTAATTGCGAAAAAAGTTGGTAAGGTTTTGATTTAAGTAACCGATGTAAAGTTGATGTCCAGGGTGAAATATCACTTTACATGGATATGTATGTGGGTTCAATCACAACTTAGAATAATACATTTATACCAATAACCGAGCAGCGGTAGATTTTTATTTTAATTTAAACATTATTGAAGTACTGTTGGCAAGAAATTTAAATTTTTAAAAAGACAGGTGGTAGAACTTTGTTCAAGCTAGCTTGCATAGTTATTGGGATATGAATGAATTATCTTTTTTATACCCTGTTTCAACATTCTTTATATAACCAATAGACAAAAGCAGTGGAGGTGCGACCTCTACGAAACCCACCAGGTGCGCAGTCTTCACACACTGGCCCCTTTTTATTAGTATTTAGACAAAAAAATATAAGTCAACAAGGGAGAGCGGACAGTCAAGAGAACAGAAATTTAGAGAACATTTTGTATGACAGTACAAACTGATGATATCATAAGTATGTACACGTATAAGGAATTAAATTAAATTGTTGAAATAAAAAATATTTCTCATATTTTGAAAGTACGCTTGGAGTAACATGATCACAGGGATAAAATAAAAACAGCAATTTTCGTCCTCGGGAAACGATTTTCCCTGCTGTTAAAATATCAAAAACTATGTGAATCATAGATAGATAGATACATGCGATTTACCTCCCAACTTTCTTGTACAGCCAAATTAAATCGAGGCAGAAATTAATTTTTGTGTTTCATGTCAGCAATGTCTTCTCGTACCCGTGTTTTTATGCTCCTCTTTGTTTGCTTAGTTAGTTTACTTAGTTTTAATATTAATTTAACTAAATCAAATAATTTTTCTTTCTATATAATGTTAAAATATATTGGAATATATATCCGTATGTCTAATATATAGTGCAATAAAATTTCAGGGTTTCTAATGCAGGAGGGTACAGAACATTGGACGTTGAGTGGACCTTTACAAGAAAGAGAATTGTCAAAAAATCACGTGACTTTATTTTGGGAAATATACAATGATACCATGCGACCGGTCACAAAAAAGCCTGAGGCGGTAAGTACTTTTTAAATTAACAGTATTTTCCGGCTGGCTATTTAAGCGTTGTATTAGAATATAACAAATAGTCAGCAAGTAAACTGTTTTCGATTATGAAAGATTAAAAATATCATAAATAAACGTCCATATATATTAGACGAAGGGAGAGAAGAATAATCTATAATAAAATTCTAAACATAGCGAGTCTGTGCATTGAAGCCATTAAAAAATAGCTGGAATAAACTATTTGAACGACGGAGAACACGATGCATTTTTTTTATTTCTTGTTTGTTTGTTCGGGATTCAACTAAAAACTATTGAATCTAAAAAGGAAAGGAAGAATCCTGCCGACGCACCGATTTAGATAAAAAACGTGACGAACTTAAGGCCACCTGCGGCTATTACTTATAATTTTGTGAACGGTGTTGTTGTGTTGTTCGAGATGGAAGCACATTTTCATGAATAAGGTTGGCTACGCAAGTCACCTCCTTGCGCATGAACGTCGAACAATGCTGAAATGATCGCCGTAACCGAAATCGGTTAGGAGAGACAGAGACAAAAACTAGAGACTTAGACTTAACTGCGCTGCTTTTTATCCCGCCGAAATTTTTCTGGGAATGAACTGAAATTGCTATATTGATAAAAAAAATCGAATTCAATGCAATTTTTTCACTGATCGAAAGCAAATTACGGGAATTCCGCGGGTACTTACACGCCAGCGATAAATAGTAGTTCAGGTGCATAAAAATTAGCTAGTTCCGACACAGTTTTCACTAAAACGATAGTGTTGCGGCGGCGCTGGATTTAGCGATAAGTGAACTGTATCAAGTTTGCTGAAAACAAGTGTGGACAATTTTTAAGGGGAATTTTAGAACGAGCACGCACTTACCTGATTAATGAGAATGAAATGGAGCTGTCCTCTGTTCCCGAGTCCACTTCACTTTATCTGTTATAGTTTTATATTTATAGTGTATTATTTGATGTATATGTATTTATTGTATTTTATATATGTTTATTATATTTTACAATTGTGGTAAGGAGCGGGGTTATATATAAGTTATATTTATTTATTGTGTTGCGGGGGCGGTATATCTTATGTTATGTTATTTTATATATTTAAAGTGTGCGGGGCGATTAATTTAATTTATTTTTTGACATGACAATGAGTGATGTGACGTGCGAAAAGGGAAACGCGCCGTCAGATTTAAAGGAAAAATTTAAATTAATAGAAGAAAAGTTTATATGTGCCGAAAGGAGGTTACTTGGCGATACCATTTCCCCCGGCCTTAAAGGGTTGCCTTTAAAAAACATACACAGTTAAAATACGAATGACTAAACAATAAAGCGAAGACAGTGAATATTTAACATAAAATAAAATAAAAGCCAGCAGGGAGCAATTATTCGGAAAAGCAAGTAAATTAACTTGATATTTAAGAAATATAAAAGTTATACGGAATGGCCAAACTATAAACGAAGAACTTGAATAAATAAAATAGTATTCTTAATTGTAATAAACAAAATTAAAACTCAAAGCTAACTTAAATATAATACTTCTAATATAACAAAATTATTAGGCAATGGACATAACGGTAGAACGTGCAAAGCTTCCTTTATTAGTTCTTACAGTTACGACGCGACATACGCCGTCCTTTGAAGGATGTACTGCCTCCACTAGACCTATGGGCCAAGAAAGTGGTGGTGCGTTATCTACGATAATAATAACCACAGTTTCTATGTATATCGGAACAGAAGCTGTATTCCATTTACCGCGAGATTGTAATTGATGCAAATATTCAACGCCCCGTCGTTGCCAGAATGACTGCACTATTTTATCAAGTAGCGAATATCTATTAAGCAAGTTTTCTGACTCCGTGCATGGCGCGGGCAAAGAATATAGTGGAGCGGTATGTAAGAATTGACCTGGAGTAACTGCTGAAGACTCAGCAGGATCATTACTCATAACAGTAAATGGACGCGGTCTGGCTTTAAAGCGTATGTTACATTTGTAAATGTGATAACGAATCACATGACGCGCACGGAAATTCTTGCATTGCATTTCAAATATATAAATCAACTGCTTAGGAACAGAATATAGATATTTAGTATGATAACAGTCGGTTAGTAAGTCGACTACATTATCATGTTGCAGTAAATCACATTTATAGTTTTGTAAAAACTCAATCTTAGCTTTTAACAACCGTCCACCTACGTAAATAAAGCCGTTTTCAAATAAAAATAACGTTGATTTCTGTAAATTAGGTGAATCAAACTCGTTATGATTCAAAATTTTGACGTTATTGTTAAAGTAAATGTAACGTAGCGTAAGTAATTTTTTATTTCCAGCAAAATTTAGATCGGAATAAGAAACGGAGTGAGAACTCAGTAAACAATTGATAAAATGTAAAATGAAAATAATAAGGCATGATAATTTTAACCACGTAGATAGTGGCTGTGAAGTCATATAAATTGGTGATACTATACTTTTCGTCATTATAGGATGTGTGACGGATTTAGGTTGAAGTATTTCGTGATCATACTCAAAATTATTTATAGACCACTCAGACTTATGTTTAGAGACCTTTATAGTTGAAGTTCGGTGTTTGCGCACAGCCTTATGGTTTGAAATAAAATAAGACTCCGATTTACATTTGATACACTTAGGCATCTTACTTTTGTCATCTTTAATAAGGTAATCATGAATTACCTCATCGTAGCTTGTGCGCAATACGCTAGATGAGTCTAATTTTTTCTTTAAGCATAATCGCTTATGATCTGTCGAATAAAGTTTATGTAATTTATAAACGTCATTACGAAATGGTAAAGCAACAGTGTTCATAAGATTAGAATCACAATTACTGATAGCGTGCAATGGACTCTCGCACTCGAGATCATCTCGGCTTTGAACAGGGAGTGCAGATATGTCTTCTAATAGTAAATCACTTTGTACAACAGTGCAACAAGTAGAAGAAGGCTTACAAGAAATTTGTAGAGCGGGAGCAGTTCCCACTAAAACATACCCTAAGACTGTTTGAATTGCGGGTGGTATGCCATGTACATTACTATAAACCGTATTAGGCAATAATAAATGCGGAAATAATGATGCACCTAGTAATATATCCACTTTACTAGGATAATTGAAAGTACTATCTGCAAGCGGAAGCGTATTTATGTGCGAGAAAAACGTCGTATCCACAGGCACTGTCGGTAAATTATCCGTAATTTGATCAACGACAAGTCCTGATACGTCAAAATATATAAACCTATTAAAACGAGAAAAGACTCTAAAGTCTGCAGTACCTTTAATAGATTTTTCACATCCACCGATACCTCTTACTGTCATTAGCGAATTTCTATTACAGTTTAAACCTAAACGTGCGCAACAGTCATAAGTTATAAAATTACTCTGAGATGCAGAATCTAATAAACATTTCACTATATGACCATTTCCAAAGCTATCATAAACAATAACTTGAGCGGTTGAGAGTAAAATAGTAGTACTCTGTATACACGGAGAAGAGCAACCTTTGCTATCAACATTATGACTGTGAGCGGATATAGACGTTGGAGTTGTTTGATTTATTATCATCTGCGATGGAGCAATAGATGAATAGGGAGACCGAATAAAATTAGATGAACTCGGGCTCACATTAGCCGTAAAAGACTGCGATGCAATATTTGGGTTCACTTGATGCGCGGGGGGAGGTATTGACGCTATCATTTGCGGTGCAGCTGTAGTTGAAGCGTTAATATTAGACGCGACATCATTAACGTTGTTGACTCTTTCAAAATGTAACAGAGTATGATGACGTTGATGACAATTACGACACTTCAAACTCGAACTGCACTCTCGAATTTTATGTTTGATACTCAAACAGTTAACGCACGCGTTGTGTTCCTTGACACATTTGAATCGCGCGAAGGCAGTTAAATCGGCAAAAGCAGGACATTTATAAAAGTGATCGTGAATAATGTTTTCACACAAACACTTATATGAATCGGTAGCTGAAACTACATATGCTTGTGGCTTAGGGATATTATATGGTAGTTTATTCGAGAAATTGCGCTGTTGAACAGAATGTGTAGAGGTAGGTTGACTGTTATGATATATACGATATTGACTTTTCATAAATTCTGTCAAGTTCGCAAACGTGGGCAGCCTTTGATCCCTGTAAAACATTTCAAATGTACGAATAGTATGATCATCTAACTTTTTCATAGCAATATGTAGTAGGATATGATCAGCTAAATTGTCAATAGGAAGATTCCTTAATGCATTCGCAGCGGATATAAATTTGTCTAAAAATGTCTGAAAATACAAGGCTGAAGGCGGACCATTTAATTTAAGGTTAATCATTTGATCTAAATACGATGAGGCTAATGTTCGCGTATCCTCGTACCTATCAATTAATGAATTTATTATGGTAACGTAATTTTCAGCATTGGGAGTAATTCCAGAAAAAACTGCTTGTGCCTTGCTCGAGAGCTTCCCTAATAAATAGTACAGTCTCTCGGCATCGGTAAGCGATGGGTTATCATGTACAGTTGATTTGAAACTCGAGAAAAATAGCGGCCAGTTTCGAATGTCACCGTCAAAGGACATTATTTCGATAGGCGGCAACTTAATTGCTTTACGACGTGGCTCATTAGATTCCGGTACAACATTGGACATCGGTTCAATTTGTTTCATAACGCCTTTTATCTTACAGTACATTTCTTCAACGGATGACATATCTTCGAAGTTGGGAACAGAATCTGGTTTACACTTAAGAAGCAAGTTATTGTATTCCTCATTAGTCGCTTTGAATTCATTTCGAATTTGGTCAATTGTTTCAATACTGTCTAAAAGCGTTGCGACGCATTCGGGGCCACGGAATGCGTCTAGTGCCTTTCCATGAACCTTTTCTATAAATTGATATAAGTATTTCAGGCGGGCTTCTAAAATGATTAAATTGCGGTTATCATTATCCCCATTATGAACCTTAGGAGGCATAGTGACAGTATATTAGTTATACTATATTCAATATAAGGCAACACCTCTAAGGCACGCGGGCGGTGAAAGAAAGGATGCGGGGCGGTGATTTTTCAAACTCGAAAGTTACGAAAAGTTTGAAAAACGAGATTTAGCCATGAATCCGGCTCGAAGGACCATTTGTTGCGGCGGCGCTGGATTTAGCGATAAGTGAACTGTATCAAGTTTGCTGAAAACAAGTGTGGACAATTTTTAAGGGGAATTTTAGAACGAGCACGCACTTACCTGATTAATGAGAATGAAATGGAGCTGTCCTCTGTTCCCGAGTCCACTTCACTTTATCTGTTATAGTTTTATATTTATAGTGTATTATTTGATGTATATGTATTTATTGTATTTTATATATGTTTATTATATTTTACAATTGTGGTAAGGAGCGGGGTTATATATAAGTTATATTTATTTATTGTGTTGCGGGGGCGGTATATCTTATGTTATGTTATTTTATATATTTAAAGTGTGCGGGGCGATTAATTTAATTTATTTTTTGACATGACAATGAGTGATGTGACGTGCGAAAAGGGAAACGCGCCGTCAGATTTAAAGGAAAAATTTAAATTAATAGAAGAAAAGTTTATATGTGCCGAAAGGAGGTTACTTGGCGATACCAGATAGCTTACATTTTTTTTCAAATGCTGTGTAAATTTCAAGTAAAGCTAAGACAAAGTCACTTCTTTGGTTATTTTAGTTTCATTGGCTAGCGCATTGGATTTACCTAGGTTGCTAATCTTGTAAAATTTTATTATTTTGGTCCAAGGGTCTAAAGTGGTCACTTTCGCAGAGTAGTATGACGATCACGACGAATATAAAAATAAGCCGTAAGACAGTATAAAGTTCAATTTTACTTTGACTCTTGTCACGGTCGTCATAGGAGTCTACGAAAGCGGCCTTTTTAGGCCTGTGCCGAACAAATTTTTTGCAGTATGCAATCTAAAGAGGCCAAGCCCGAAGACTTGTCTGTTTTATTTTATCCATAAACACACGCGTAATGTGTTCTTATAGTAGTTATATAGTTTATATTATGTACTTTAACTAATTTAAGGTTGTTTGGAAAATATTGCCACTTGGCGAATAGACCACCCGTTGTACTGGTTATATGCTTAATAAATTCAAGTACCTTTAACGTTCAAGAACATGTGTTTACCAATTTAAATGATACAATATTTTTTCCATATCATACTCGTTATGTTTTGTTTCAGGAAAATAAATGTGAAGAAAAGGAACAAAATACACAGACGTGAAATATATATATTTGATTGTGAAATATATATATTTGATTGTGAAATATATATATGTATATCAATTTTAAACAAAATAAAGAAAAAAATCGTATTCGAATAGTGGAATTTGAACAGTATACATTAGTATTGGTGGAATAGCTGTTGGTAGCAGTTACAGTTGGATACATAACACTTTGATCAGCAAATAAATAAAAAATACTTAAATGCACAATTCTTAATAAACCTATATCTTCCAGGCAACGTTACTTGAAAGAGACATTCTAAGCTAGTCTGGTGATGGTGATGTAAAAAAGTTAAAACTAAAACATTTTCAGTGTATACATTTTTTTATTGTACATATTCAGCAGGTAGTAGACGGCCCGCCCGATGCAAGGGGTTTACCATCGCCTATGGACATTTGTAACACCAAAGGGATATAACTCAAGGCGTATAACCGCCGCCTAGTGCATGCCGCTATAACAACATGGCTACATACTCCGGACGATGCACGTTAGCCATCCAGACAAACAAATACCCTACCACTTGTCCAAATATATAATTAGAGAAGTTTCTCATGCTATACTTTAAGTAGCTGCTGAGCTGACGTGGAGGAAACTTTCCGCTGCGGTTTTCCCTTTGCGCTATGACATGAGGGTTCTTTAAGAAGAGCGTTATACAATTTCTTACAGGTCGGCAACGCGCTGGTGATACCCCTGGTGTTGCAAACGTCCATAGGCGACAGTGACCGCTTTCCATCAGGGGCCCGTCTGCCCGTTTTCCTACTTCAGGCAATACGAAAAAAGCTGCTTGAATTAGGAAGTCGAAGAAATACAAGGTTCAGAAATACTGAAATTTTAGTATGTTTTTTCTTTGTTCTGTAACAGTGGATGCATCCTTGGAGTTGCTGGTGTACTGTGTACAAATTTGTGAAAGTAGTCATTAACTTTATTAGCAAGTCAGCCTTAATAATTACGAGGTTTGTTAATATGAAAATTACCTAAGTAGGCGGCGTAGTAGTAGGTAGTATGCATATTGCTGTAGGTAGGTAGTACTGGATAGATATTATATTGTAGATGTACACTGTGTCGACTGATCACGGCTGTGTCCCTTTCAGAAATATTTCCACAATCGAAAGTGGGAAAGGAAGTGGGCAGCTAAGTATGAAATGTTGAAATGACTTGCGTTTACAAACTCTCACTGTCCATTTCCCTGCTTGCTACCGCGGAAGTAGTCATAAAGTATCACATAGAAAGGGGAATTATTTGAAAGTTAATGCGTCTAATACTCGTTAGGTCAGAATGGATATCTACATAAAACACTACGAGTATTGTTGACTTGAAGAACTGTTACTGCTCGCGGAGATTTATTATTCAACTCTTTCACGCATGTAGTATGTTGTTAAGAGAATGACAAGGATACAATATGTTCTGGAAGTTAGCACGCCTTTAAGTTTCATCCTAGGCTATAAATAATGGCGGCCGTTAAGATATTTGAAATTACTGTAGCGGAAAACAGATTACGACCATTTAGCAGCAGGAACAGAAAGGATATGTTTTGTACAGCTGCGGCTGAAGCGTAAGCGACTAGCGGAAGTAGCCCGAAGATAGTAATGTATAAGGGAATAAGAATTGGATGAGCTTATAGATTGATTTTTTAAACTGAATGGATAGGTAAATATTTATTTTACATCAAAGTATACAAATTCCTTTTTAATTTCCTAATTAAAAATACAAACGAAAGGAGAAAAAAATCTGTGCGTGTACACACGTAAAAAGTGAAACTTATTTCAATTGGTTAAATAAATAAAGCCGTGAGCGTGGTAGGGGCAAGAAAAAGATGGCGCGTAACGGAAAAAATGTGACGCGTAATCGAAAAATGTAACGGTAAATTTTTTCCAACGCCGATAAAGAAGTTTCACTTCAAAGATATAAAGATAACTACAACAGGCGAAGTTATCGCTAAATAGCCATCTCTTGCACACAACCTCGGGTAGGATTGATAGATTTTTAATATAATTATCAAATTTGTTTTTACAGATTTATCTAGACCAAAATTTAAAAGTGGGCGCAAACTAATTTATTTTCATTTTTACTATGACCTCATAGTGATACATAAAACACCCATATTTGCCAAATTAAATCCATATAAACATTAAACTTTGACCTATAAAATAATACGCGAATTAAACGGTAAATATTAAGCCAAATAAACGCTAACCTCCTTTTTGATATTTATACAAAGTTTATAAGATCCTTGAAAAACACATTATTCATAATTACATTCAGAATGCATTTTCATTTTTAAGTAAATATGGACGTTATAAGTAATTGCGAAAAGGCTGTATATCGTACACAGACACAGGTGGCACGGATTTATAAGTGTTTAAGCATCCAACTATGTAGCCTAAAAACGACATCTAAAAAAATAATCCAAACAAATAAAGCACTTTTAAAATGAATATTCTTACGTGCGGGCCCCGGTACGCACTTGGATTGGAAGAGAATTTTTAACTAAACGCTTTTATTGACTTGCACAGCTGTGCGTGATTTCTCTCCGTGGGCTTGCCCCTAAACGTACAACACAACTAACAACGCACTGTACCGACGATAAGATGTCCCACCCACAATAGCGTCGCCGGCATTCGTAGACACAACTTCTGCATCCGAATTTACTGCGCATAGCTCGCTTCTGGACCTTTTTTCAAACTACGCGAAACTCCTCCCTAACTAAACTACCGACTAAACTCACTGTTTTCTATTAAACTCTTCTTGCAACTCTTCCGTATCACACTCATCGCTTCGCTGTCTTGAACTGAATTCAACTCTAACCTGGCCGGTAGGCGCGCCTTACGCTGCTTATATACCCGGAATACCCATAATTTCGATTTTATTTTCGTTATTTTTTTATTTTTTATTATCTGTCCCTTTCTAAACATCTATCTATTTCTGTCTTTTCCTTCCCGAACCTTCTATTCCAGATCTTTCGTTTATCATCTATCCCTTTCTAACATCTATCTATCTCTGTCTTTTCCTTCCCAAACTTTCCTTTGTAGCTTTTTCTAAAAGTTCTTAAATTAACTAGATGGTTCCACCATCATTCGCCACAATATAAATAGTGACTTCAACTAGAATATACACATTAAATATTTAATTTTCTATTTTAGTTTCTGAGTTGGTGCAAACTGCTTTCGTAGCTTATTAACAGACCAACGCCTTTCGTTTTGTTTAGCAAAGTCATTCGAGTATACATGTAACAACTCCAGAACGTGTTGTTTCTGTATATTCGCTAATTAATTTTGCTCTGTCTCGCAATTTCTGTCAGTTTATATTCCGTTGAAGATCTTGACAGAGATTTACTTTTAATTAAAATCAGCTGGTTGCTTTTCACTGTACTAAAAACAATGAATATGAAAAACATTTTAGTCTTCGCTCTTCTGAATACAAAAAAATATATATGTATATGAAAATTAGAAGTAGAAATGACGAAAATATCACACAGCTTTTTTATATTAATAAGCGATATTTTTTTTATAAAATTCCAATAATAGATCTTATTTTAGAGGCTTTATATAACGATAAATTATTTACCTATTTATTTAATTTCATAATTTAATTCAAATTGCAATATGTCATTAAAAGTCAATTAGATTAAAAAATGGTGGTCAGCGATAAAACGATTCTACTGCGAATGTGTGAAAAATCCGTATTCTACTAAATGCAATATATCTGCTCGATATCGTCGCGGCGGAATAATAGTGAAAGAAATTGATATGACCATAAGCATAAAAAGGCGTTAGCAGAAACGAATAGTGAAAATTATTAAATTATTCCTTGAGTTCTCACTTATAAATGAAGACGTGAGTGGATGAAGGTGATATGTCGCATATTCGGTTTTTTTGCTTTTTTTTGCATAGATGAATGTTATAAGTCGATACCAAATGACTACAGACCTTAGACACTAGATATAAGGCATATTTAAGAAATAAAACTATCCCTCACTTTGGGAAAGGATGCTCTAAAGCGACATTGTAATATTGTAAATATTCACAGTCTACGCTCAGGGCGTCGTGAGTTCCAGTCGTACAGGTTGAATTTCAGAAATTACAGTTGCAGCTAACTTTGTTAATGTGTTTATTGAATTTGTATTGTTCTGTGAGAGAACTCAGTTACGTTGTTTCATTATTTTGATAAGTGGAATTCCAATATGAAACAAGGTGTAAACCTTTACCAAGTTTTACGAGCGGTATTTTGTTAATATAAGTTACTGCTCTTGAAACCGTTTAAATGTAGTTTTTTGTTTACTAGTCGCGAAAACTTCAGAAAATATTTGTGTTAGTATCATTTTTGACGACAATCTATATTATAAAATTTTAAACAAGCCACGTCTGTACATTGGAGCTATTTAAAAAAAACGACTACTCATATAGAGTAGTCGCTTTTTTTAAATAGCTCCAAAGGATGTGTTAGAACACGATGCAATTTATTTCAGATTTCTTCACTGTTTGTCTATTTGTTCGGGATTCACGTAAAAACTACGGGGTCGATTTCGATATGGTTGTTGTCGATCGACAGCAAATTTTTTGATTTAAAATCTGCACTATTTTTTATCCTGGGGATCCCACGGGCTTTTTTTTTGGGAACGATTTTAAATGGCCAGATTGAAAAAAATGCGATTACCAAAGTGATTTTATAACTAAAACGAGTCCTCCATTCTCTTTTAAATGCTGTGTGTCCCGGGAATTTCAAGTCGAGTCACTTCCAGATATTTGATTAATTTGATATTTTGCATACTTAATACATATTTAAGGATCAATATACAAGAAAATAGTATCATAACATTGCCATTTTATCCTGACTAGGATCATCAGGATGATATTGGAATTTGAGTATTCTGAACATTTCTTTTCCACTATGTATTTTCACTACTTCCGTAAAAAAATCCCCATAGTTTTCAGTTGTCCCAAATTATCCGCGTCTTATTTTGGCTGAATAAGAAAGTTTTAAAAATTTAACTTACAATTAGAGATTATCGATATCTGGAACCTACAAATCTGTTTTGGACAAACGTGGTAGCAGGTAGACAATGCGTCGGTTCCTCTAAATTAGGAAGGCAAGAGTCGGGCCTTAGGATGTTTATAGGCTAATCAATATACGCCCATAAAATGCTCAAGCCCTACTTCTTTTTGATTTTATAATAATTTTACACTAAAAAATTTATTTAAAATACTTACACGTGCTCGTCCTTAGCGCTGGGTACAAAGCACTTGCACTCCCTCTTCTGGAAAGTGCTTTCGATCCAACTGCGAGTGGTTTTCTGCAACAAACAAAAATGTAGGTCAACTAAACCAGATACGTTGTCAGTAAATCCTTCATAAATAATCCGGTTTGTCTCCGGAGGTCGCATCAATATGTTGATCCAATGAGGAACGTTGCCAATCTTAAGTACCTTGCTCATAAATGTTGTGTTGAGTGTAAAAGTGTGTGTTTCATCCGTGCAGGAACGGAGAAAGAATACAATTTCCTGCGGCCCGGCGGCCTGTCGTAAGAGGCGACAAAACAACCCACAGCCAAGTGGTAGGGCATTTGCCCGACTGGATGGCTACCACTCCTGGTCTAGAGTATGTCGCCATAACAACCTTGAGTTGTGTTCCGGCACTAGTGACCAGGTTCCAGGCTCCCTAAAGAGAGCAGCAGCGCATTCGTAGCACCTTTGGTGTTGCAAATGTCCATAGGCGATGGTAACCGCTGCCCATCAAGTGGGCCGTCTGCCTGTCTGCTGATCTCCTGCAATAAAAAAAAAAAAAGTTTTAATGTTGAGAGTCTACAGGCAGAAATTAGAACTTATGTTATTTGATCTATTTAATAATTGTAATTCTATTTCAATATATCACAAAATTTATTTCTAAATTAGATTTATATAAAAAATATAAGGGCAACATTTACGAATATAATAGGGCAACCCACCGATTGGAATTTGTTTTCAAAACCCCCGATTTTGAAACAGTCTTCATTGGTGTTCCGCTCCTATTGGTCTTAGAGTGATGATTGATATATGTATGTATAGTCTATGATAATGACATATAGCTTTCGTCGATAAATGGACTATGTAACACTGAAAGAATATTTCAAATCAGACTAGTAGTTCCTGAGATTAGCGCGTTTAAACAAACAAACAAACTCTTCAGCTTTGTATTAGTACAAGATTCATTAATTATAGAGCTCTATTCATAGAAAAATAAATATCACGGATTCTTCTCTTATATAGATTTTAATATACTTCATTAATTATTTTTTAAGGGTGAGATTTGATTTCCACTGTTGTATAGATAGGTACTAATTTACTTTTATAGATAGTTAACACTATATTTCTCACCAAAACAAACAATTTAAAAAAATGCATTTTACAATACTTCTTAGCGAGACAAGAGGTGGCGTTATTAATTAAATATCACTGCAGTTTAAGTTAGAAAGCTTATTTTGGTAAAATAAAGAGTTTTGTCTTTTCATAGTCTATAATACCCACAGTTTGCTCTCAGTCAGGAAGGCGTACAGCAGCTAAAATATGCGGGATTTCATATATTTTGAATTGATATGTGTATAAATATAATCTTCACGGTCTACAGAAATCTGGACTAAATATGAAAATCAGTCATATAAAAAATGCCCGAAGTGTATTTTATGGGGCAATATTTAAACGGAATTTGGCATAAGAGGCTTTTACAAATCGAGCCAGCTGACTTGGCGCGTTGCCATGTCAGTACGGCCCTAATGTTCACGATAAAGACCGGTATATTGGCCGGATTTTGACCTACTCACCAAAATATAAATCTGAACTAAACTGCCATTGATAGCGGTATTTCGTAGCGATTTTCCAAGATTTTATTGCCAAGTTGGCCAAGCAGACGGTCCAGCTCTTGGACCGTCTGTTACCCCGTGTAAGGTCTATTAAGTCTACCACCGGAATTCTCACTTTGGTTTTTAGTTAGTTGGCAATTTTTGGCAATTTCACATAGTGATGAACCTTTTGAACTTACGAAATCTTTGGAACTCTACGGAACCTTCTAAACTATAAACCAAGACGCCATTCGCCAAATTTTGCTTATTAAATTTCACTATATCAATTTATAGCTCTATTCACAGAAGGCTTTCTTTTTTCTCACTTTGCGGGCAAAAAGGATTTCATTTTTGCCATTTGACTGTGTAACCCTATTAGATAAAAACCATAGAGCAATAAATCAAAATAAGCTTGTTAATATAATAAAAATGCTGGTAGGTTTTTTTTTAGAATTTTCTCACATCATTACCTTTTCTTACAGTTTAGCGAAGAATTTCAGATTTTGAATAGAACATTAATTCGGAATATATTATTAAAGCGACGACAGCGTACTTATCTCAGCATGTAGTCCGCATACTAAGTAGGACTCGTACCACTAATGTCTTAGGTATTTTAAGAATATCCAGGAAACTGCAAAATATTGAAATGAATCAAATTTTTAATATTGCTTAATTTATTTTCAATATGCTAACTATCCTAACTAATAGTTATAATAAATATGAATTTTACGTTTGTGAAGTTTTCACGCGTTAACTACGCGATAGTTCGTCACGGGTACCTTTCATACAGAAAAAGTACTGTTCCCGAGGGATACAAGAATATTACCGAAAAGGTGGCGCTCCATACGTATGCAATTCACTAAAAAATACATTGCCATTTAATGATTCAAGTTGATGTTTTTTTTATTGAATGAGTTCAGCAGCCAGGCAGACGGTCCATCTGATAGAAAGCGGTTACCACCGGCTATGGATATTTACTACACCAAAGGTGCTACCAATGTTCTACCGCTCTCTAAAAGAAGAGTGGAGAGGCTGTTATAGCGATATACTCTAGATCAGAGGTGGTAGCCAGGCAGACAGGCAATGCCCTACCACCTGGCTGTAGGTTGTTTTGACGCCTCTTACAACAGACAGCTCGGCCGCAGAACATGACAGACATGTATTCTTTCTCCATTCCTGCACGGATATGTATTGTTACGAGCTACAGGAATCGAATTAAAATGCCGTTGGAATTACTATAGAATTTATTAGAACTATACAAACACGTATAACTTAGGTACAAATATAACTGGCCGCAACCAGTACAAACTGCACGATTCAATAACACGCGCAGTCTGTCACTAAATAGCTTATCGAATCACCTCACCCCTCCGTTCGGGCATTCCTTTTATCCTGTACAAATGCAATATGTCTCGACGCAAAACAATAATTTCCAAGAATTAGTTCAATCAATCAATCAATCAGTCAGTCTTTATTTGCAAAAACATAGGTACATGAATAGGTGTTACATAATATAAAGTTTCCAGTATGTTTTGTCATTTATATGACGTGCAAATATACTCGCATAACCCTAAACTAATGTTTACAAATTAATTTAATTAAATATACATCAACACACCTGTCTAATGATTGCCCTAATAAATTACAAGGCACAATAGACTGTTTTTCTTAATTACAAATTTGAAACACAAAGTAAACAAAAGAAGTACAAATGCGGGAAGGTAATAAACTGTTCTTTATGGCAGGCAGGTGTGCATTTACTTTGTCGGTATGTAAAAGTATGTATGTGTCTATAGCAAGATTGTTACAATATAAATTGGTAGACAGAAATGAGAGTCTAATATTGGCTTTAGTCGCTTTGATATTATTTTTATAAAATATAATTAAGCAGTCAAGCCTTTACCGGCCCTCTTCACTACAACGCAGAAGCTCCAGGTTCGATACGATCGGTTCTTGTCATCATACAATTCTTAAACGAATTTTCCGTTATATGCTATGGTCTGGGTGTCTCGGCTCGACCCGGAACAAAAGCGTTAACTTGCTTAGCTTGGAGATACACAATGTGTGTGTTTGTCTGCCGATATTTAGTTCTTTAACTTGATTTCAGGGAAGAATGACATATGGTGGTGCTGATGGCGTGTAGGAGCTTGACAGCGTTACATTTTCACAGACAATTGAAATTCCTAGTATTTCACTACCATGTCAAAAGCTTTGGTCTCTATACAAACTCGACAGGAACACTTAACTTAAATAAACTATTTTACTCAAGACTAAACCAAACTTGGAACACTTACTTGCACGTTACCGTTTTGTCTAAAGTTAAACTTTAAAAGCACCCAAGTTATAACGGAAACCTTTTATAAACATGCAAAGCATGTCCCTTACTAGTGATATATATACACAGTGTTGTTAATATCGAATATCGGCAATTTATTATAAGTTTTTCGAAGTGGAAATATTTATGATAGCGATATTTGTTTCACTTCGGACTAATTATATAGGTTTAAAAAATTCAATTTTAGCATATGTCTACACGACTTCGCTACGGCATCGCGTCGCGCCAACAATTGCGCTGTCGAGCGGACGTCAAGGCGGAAAACGTTCACATTTTGCGAAAAATTCACAGAATAGCAGTGCGGTGGCGGCATGGTGGTGTTGCCGTGAGACGTTTAAGACAGACGTTTAAGCCACATTTGAATTTTTCAATCGCTTAGTGTAAAATGATGTTTGAAATTATAAAACGTGAAAAACGAGACAAGAAGGAACTTTAACTTGTATTTATGTACAATTAAGATCTTTCTGAGATACATTTACATTTGTTTGGCGATTGTTAATCTTGTATACATCTTCATAGCTTGAAAGGTCCTAACAAACGTTAAAATTAAAAATCTCAGTCGCGCCCAACATTACAGAAGAAATAAAAGCTCACAGCCTCCGCTGGATCGCTCTCGTAGAACGAGCGGACGAGAATCGGAGCGTGAACCATATTTGGGACGACCGATCTGTCAATGTCGAATAAGCCGTCCAAATATCACTGCAAATATTGGAATCTGACCTGTGCAAATTTGAGGACTATAATTGTCAAGAAATTATACAAAACTGACATATGGATAAACTTAAAAAATTACGAAGTTAGGTAGTTATTATTTATTGATCAATCCTGCATGATGTGCTGGCCACAAGTGGGGTAGGTATTGAAGAAAAATCAGAAATATATTTACATACATACAGACATAACTTCACGCCAGGTCCCTTGCGGGGTAGGCACGAACAACGGAGTGCCATCCAAGTTTATTCATACACACCTCAATTGCTTCTTTGATATTCATAGCTCTTGTCATGCGCGCTCGTCTGTTCTTAAGGCTCCTGACATCACCTTCTGCTAATACGAGATCAATTTGATCATGGAAGGTGTGTCGTGGCCTTCCGCGACTTCTGCATTCATCCACTTTTGCATTGTATATCTGTTTAGTCATTCTTTCATCATACATTCTTTCCACATGCCCAAACCACCGGAGCATTCCTTTCCTTACCCTCACCCCGACACTCTCTTTCAGACCAACTCTCTTTCTTACTTAGGTATTACGAACGCGGTCCGCGAGAAATATATTTATTTCCCAAAATACTAGCATTATGACAATGTAATGGAACTCCGTGATGGTTTGCTACCACGAGTTTAATATTACCCGACTGTCCATGATGTACCTATTACACGCCGAAAAATATCCTCTCTATTCATCGTGTTTATCACTTCCACGATTTAAAAAGTAATCTTCAGATGTTGCAAACGTCCACAGGCGACTATAGCCACTTTCCATTAGGTATAGCGTCTAGTCGTTTGCTTGCATTAGGCAATAAAAAAATGTCGGGCGCTTTTAATCCTTTTGCTTCAGAGCCCAACATTCAAACACCTACACGTTTATATAGGTAATTTATACGTCTTATTGTGAGACTACGTGTGTTATTAATCATGTTGTATGAAAGAAAATACATTAAATACATCCTTTTTGCCTTTGTTATGACGCTACGAGATAACATCACTTATTCTTACATATTCATAAATTTATACCAGTAGCTGTACCAAATTTGAAACCTACGATAATAACTTCACCTTCAAACCAAAATACACATTAAATTAAGTAGCGTAGGTTGATGTTTAAATAACTGAGGTAGATTTTCTAATAAGCTTCTTCGAAACTGTTTACGCGTCTGGATGAAAATGGTCAATTGATCATACCCTCTAGGCTTCATGGAAACTCAATATAACCAAACGGATTATTATAAAACGAACATAGAATGTTTGAAAAACATCTGCTGTCTTTATACTACAGAGTAACTTTGATTTTCTTTTATTTAATACAAATAATAATTGATGTATTTTAATCTAAAAGTCACAATAAATATTTTATATATTATATTACACGAGTCTATGCCACATGAAAAAACCCCACGCAATTTCTGTGCCGCAGGCAATATATTATCTATAAATGTGATTACATTGAGAAATAAATTGAAAAGGAAAAGTTTGTTCTTTATAACATGAATTCCATCCTTTTTTTATTTATTGATTGCAGGAGTTCATCAGACAGACAGATGGACCACTTGATGGAAAGCGGTTACCATCGCCTATGGACATTTGCAACACCAAAGGTGCTACAAATGCGCTGCTGCTCTCTTAAGGGAGACTGGAACCTGGTCACTAATGCCGGAACACAACTCAAGGTTGTTATGGCGACATACTTTAGACCAGGGGTGGTAACCATCCAGTCGGGCAAATGCCCTACCACCTGGCTGTGGGTTGTTTTGTCGCCTCTTGCGACAGGCCGCCCGGCCGCAGGAAATTGTATGCTTTCTCCGTTCTTGCACGGATACCGCGTAATGAGAGGAATCCTAAACGTAACCGAGCGTAGCCAAACTCGGCGCCGTCACAGGGTTTCAAATGGTGGTTAATGCTTTCCGCGCTAAATTTAATCGCTTTATAATTAATAATATTACAACCATTAGGCTAAGGAACAATGACTACGTAAATACGGTGTCACAAGTTCCGTAATTAGTTTTTTTTCGTTTAAATTTATTCGTATATAGTGTTACATACCGAAAAAGAAACGCGCACCTGGTTTATTGCCCCTCCCCCATTCAGAGTTCTTTTGTTTACTTCGTATTTAAAATGTGCAAATTAGACAATAGCCTATTGTTATTGTGTTCGACTTTGTTGGCCGTTCTAAAGACGCGTTGCCGACCTCCAAAGAATTTTATAACGCTCTTCTTAAAGAACCCTTCTCATAGCGTAAAGGGAAAACCGCTGCGGTAAGTTCTGTCCAGATCAGTGCTGAACGCGGAATATATGTTTGAGAACCGTTGCGTAGTTTCAAGGAAATGGGGGTGAATATCCCGTCCCTGGCGAGCGGTACCGTTGGAAAAGTGAGGCGTTGGTACCAGATCCAATAGTTCCTCGCAAACGCTCCTCGTTATACAAGCGGTAAAATACCTTGAGGGACGCAAATTGTGTTTAATGAAAACTTCATAAGAATGTTTCGCTATGTATAATTACAAGAACATCTAACATATGCTATTCATGGTACCTTATCAATTCTTGTCATCAGAAAAGAACAAACCTTTCAAAGCGCGTCGATTAGAATTTCTCATACTGTAATTTACTAGTCGCCTCAATGCGGAAACCGGATATCCTGCCCATGTCCGCTTTATCCGGAAAGTCGTCCGGATGACATGGTCGGGTTAACAAGCATATATATGAACCTAAGGCATTGTAAACAAACTATCTTGTGTTTTAACATTATTACCTCCTTACGTGTAATAAAAGTGCAAATAAGATTGTTTATTTTCTCATTACTTTCTTACAGTGCTATGACTGAAATGGCGTCCCCTCTGCAGATTTATAATTAATAATAATAATAACAATAATTATTTCTTGTCGCCTCTTACGACAGGCTGCCCGGCCGCAGGAAATTGTTTGCTTTCTCTGTTCTTGCACGGATAACGCATAACGAGAGGAAACCCAAACGTAACCGAGCGTAGCCGAACTCGGCGCCGTCACAGGGTTTCAAATGGTGGGTAATGCTTTCCGCTCTAAATTTAATCGCTTTAAAATTAACAATATCACAACGGCTAAGGAACAATTTTTATATATATTTTATATAATTTAACTATATATATATATATATATATATATATATATATATATATATATATATATATATATATATATATATATGTATATATATATAGAGTTAAATTATAATATACATTCACGATAAACGTTGGAGTATAAATTCTATTCGCAAAATTCAGAATTGTACGTACGCTTCACTGCCTACCGGGAGCAATATAGCACAACTCTAGTTAGAATCGTATAAAATGGACAGTAAATTGTCCCCAATTCGCCTATTTTACAAGCAACTAAGTTATTATGCTGCTCCATGTTGTAGCATAAATGGACCGTGGTGCAGAGAGGGCACGCAGCGGGTATCAATTGCGGCGCGATCGTCCTACTATCAATAGCCTTTGGCACTAGCCCAGGTCACGCAGCCAGGCTTATATTTTAATCTGGGAAATGAACTATGTCTGTCGGTTCAAGGAAAAAGTTATCTTACTGTTACGAGTTGCTGGACTCGAATTAAAATGCCGTTAGAATTACTATAGAATTTATTAGAACTATACACACACGTTTATCACAGATACGAATGTAATAACACGCGCAAAGTCTGTCACTAAATAGATTAACGAATGTAGTACACACCTCTTGCTTCGCTTGTGCTTATCGCTCGACTGCCTTCTCTCTCATATGTCTGCCCGGCCGCGTATAGAATTTCTTAGAATCAGCCTGTATTTTAAAAACGAGACACCTGGTCGTGATCACAATACAACAATAGGCCCTAAAAGATTACAATACACAATGGGCTGTTTTTTATTACAAATAATAATTATTACAAAGTAAACAAAAGAAGACCAAATGCCGAAAGGTAATAAACTGCAGGTGCGAATTTGTCTTTGTCGGTCGTAAAATTGTGTTTAACGTAAGACAAAAATTTTAATAATAAATATATAGTAGGATGTAATTTGTATAAAGAAAATATGTCCATGAAAAGATAGGAAAGTAAAAACATAATAATTGTTAATAAGTGATATAAAAAATATGTAAACTTTTGTATATAAGTAATATTTACGTAAAGCCTTCTGAAAATAAGTATTTCTATCTGATTAGCATTTAATCCGCTTTCATATGTATCTATTCCATTATGTTGTGGTCGGCCATTGTGTTGCAACAAAGCTCACTGACCACTGCGGTTATCGTTTTATACACAGATCACGGAGTCGCGCTTAACATGACGCCATATTAATTTCTAATGTCTAAATGTAATAACACTTTTAAATAAGGATGCGGACATCTTACAATAAATTCTAAAACTATATAACTATAAAAGAACAGACTTTAAGATAACATCTTATCAAATTAATTTTAAATATTATAATGTTATTTTTTAATACTTTTCCAACAATAAAGAATGCGCTGGTTAATACCTTTTTCTTGTACCTACCTACTTAAGACATCATAAGTTGCGTACACTAGTTGAAAATCTATAAAACTGAGATGTTTTGTAAGTTTATATGTAAGTGTCTCAGTTGCTTTTTGACTGTCCGCTGTAATTAACATATGTAAATTTCTCTCTTGCATTCTTAAAAATTGGGCAAGAGAAACCCAATCCACTGTTCATACAGTGCTTTTAATCAAAAAATCTCTAACAGAGATTACAAATTTAAATTACAGTACAAGCAAAAATTAGATGCGTTCTTGAAGTTCGTAATCGAATTGCACAGAACACAGTCACCTCATTCGTGCTTGGGATTTAGTATGTTGCACATGTAGAGTTGAGAGGAATGTGTTGCATTCGGTCCCTATCTATATTCGCATAGCATCTATTTCGCACCACACCCTGCCAGATGTTCAGAATAAAAATTATAAAACTTACTATGAGATCAGGTGTAACCATATAAGAACCGTAGGTTCTGTCAAGTGAAGCGTAATGAAGGTATATGAGCGGAGAACCGGAGACATATTAACCATTGCATAAAAATTGCGTCAATGGACAGGCCGCCAATCCTATTGGTTAATGCTTCTCCGGTTCTCCCCTCCGCTTTAATGGTCAAGCAGCCTAAAAGCTTGACAAGAGTTGCGCAAACTCGCGGAGCAAACTTCTCTCTAAGTTTTGCATGTAACGTACCCAAAAATGGCATTAATAGGAGTGATGGACGTGTTTATGTTTTGAAGATGTTTTTCGCTTCTGAAAATTAGCTTGCTTTTTTAAGACGGGAATAAAAGTTCGTCGACAATAAAACGTTCGCAAGTCTATCACCTGCTTAAGTAGAAAGCTTGAATTACAACACCTGCACAGTCCGAAGTCACAGAATCTATGCGTATACAATATTTTTCATACTTTGCAAAATGTTCGTTAAAATTTAAAGCACTAAAAATGTTTACGAAACGGCTTTTTTATGTAAAAGAGCAACACGCGGTGCGTGTCACACGAAAATTAGCAGTATACATTTTCATTTCCAGTTCTTCATACATATTGCATGGGATCAACTCGCGATTTTAACTGGCTTGCATGTACAAAAAGCCCCATACTGATTAACTCAAAAATATACCTACAAAAACATAACTAATTGAACTCTGGAATTTGAAACTCTTCGAAAAGTAAATTGTGTAACATACATTTTAATATAATATTAGTATTAATTCAAAACTTGTTTTTATAAAGGTTTTTAAATAAAAGCCTTTGAGATCCTGGATATCACGTAGCAGCAAAGTGCTAACCAAGACAAGTAAAACGAGCCCAAACACGACGGGTCTATTTTGGTTATTACAGGAGTTGCTATGGCCACCTTCCAACTCGATCATCAGATCAGCTCCATGTTATTGCATTGTCAGGCGATATACATATGCGTGCAAAATTTCAGCTCAATCGGAAACTGGGAAGTTGGTCAAATTTAACTTGCAAGATTCCACCCGAACTTACATACATAGTACATCCATTGCAAGAGCTTCTAACAATAAGAAAAACAACTTACGATAGATCATTTTCTTCCAAATAGGAACAGATAAAGAATACAATGTCCTGCAGCCGGGTTGCTGTCGCAAGAGGCAACAAAATAACCCACAGCCAAGTGGTAGGGTATTTGCCCGCCTGGATGGCTACCACCCTGGTCTGGATTATGCCGCCATGACAACCTTGAGTTGTGTTCGGGCATTAGTGACTAGGTTCTCTTCTCTCTCCTCTTTAGAGAGCGGCAGCACATTTGTAGCACTTTGGTGTTCTAAATGTTTATAGGCGATGGTAACCGATTTCAACCAAGCGGGCCGTCTGCCTGTCTGCTGAACTCATGCAATAAAAATCATTCTTGTTTTTTCGAAAACGCCTCAAGTTCTCCAAAAAATATGAAAGGTAAGGACAAAGAAGGTCATGCTGTGTCGCCTCAAAATAATTGGGAACGGGTGAGAGTAAAGATGATACTTACGAGCATAAACCTAGTCAGAATAACCTCTTCCATTAAGTACCTTCATAGCGGACGGATCACGTCCTGCGAGCGGGTGTTGGTGTATGAATTCCACGCCGATATCATTATTTATTCAGCCCTCGTCATTTATTCCTATGGATTAGTTTACGCGCGGCCTTTTTGCGTGATACGGACCTTTCTTACGGAGCCGTGGAATAAATTATTTTCTTCAATATAGTGCAAAAGTTTTTCAGTTCATATATTCTAAGACCCCCATTCGATATAGGTGATCCTTAACCTTCTCCATAACAGCAATTACACGTTGCGAAGCGGTGTACATAGACTAGGAAGTAAAAATAAATTTTAATCTTTATGTTTGACCTTTAAAACGTGTTCTTCAGTGGAGCTTATTTTGAATAAAAACCTTGAATTTTGAATTGATCATTTTTGGGTAAAAAATTTAATAATAATAAAATTCAGCCTGTATATTTACAGGCTGAATTAATCAAGGTAGTTTCCGGGCAGATTGTAATGAAAACAAAAACGATTTCATTAGATTTTTGAATAATCGATTACCCTGGTCAGGAATGAAATCGGGTAATTATGTATAAAAAACAAATACTGTATTACACCAAATCATAGTGTATGATGTAGGAATCAATTGTGAAGAAATATGAAATGCCGAATTAAGGTAAGGTGCCCGAAGGCTGGCGATGTTTCCTCGCTGGATCGCCATACTGATCCGTTGGCTGAGGTAAGCACCAGCCTTCACCTGCAATCATCTGAAGAGTCAATAAGTCGTTTCGATAAATTTCGGTAGAGGCTCATGACTTCAGGACCCGATGGTGCAAGCATCTCCACAGCCAACCGGCCCAAACATATAGCTCTCATTGAGGGTTGCAACATAAGTTTTTCACGCGGCGAGCGGCGAGGTAAGTCTTTGTACATGATAAAACTATGTTCACGTAGTTTTTTTATACAAATTGAAGCATCTCAACAGGTTTTTAGGTTCTTACCCCAACATTTCTAGCACAAGCGTTAGTGAAATTCTCAATTAACTTTAATTACGCAATCAGCAACCTGTCTAATATTAGTTCTAACCAGGTTCACTTAGAAATTGAATATTAAATGGCGTTTCAGGAAGGGAACGTGCTCGGGAGGTCCTCGTTTCCGTTTCATCTTGTAACTCATTATTATAACTTTATTGCTTATAAACATTTGAATGAGTAATTGGCGAGAATTTGAATAGCTTCCTGTGATATTAGAAGAAAACGTATAAATCTTGTTAAGGATGAACAATAACAGGTGAAGGCTGTAGAATCATCATCATCATCCGAGCGCTAAATCCCGGTTGCGTTCGGAGCGTTCACTCCGACGGCTAGGGTCCGCTTTCCTACTTTTTCTACTCCACTTCGCGCGATCTTCAGCCTCTCCTGTTTTGAGAGCATTGCTACACATGTCATCCTTCACAACGTAAAGCCAACATTTCTTCGGCCTTCCCCTTCGACCGGGACCTGGCGGAGACGGCGTGGCTGGAAATTTGTTCCCCACATAATTAGCCGGTATCGATTGTGTAGCTTTTGTGTTTTATGAACGAACTAGCAAAAAAACCTATATTTTAATTGCCTATCAGACGGTAAAGAAAATTTGGCTAAAACTGAATGGCCATGGTTAGCCTGTCTGTCTTTTGCTTGCTTGATGGCCGATGATAATTTTAAAACTTAAATATTCATGACTACTTTACACTGGCTAGACAGGACAAGTACTTACTTTAAAAGAATACATATTTCAACCTAAATTTTACCTAGTTTTTAAAGATCTCATTTTAATTCATGGCTAACAATACGACTTAAATAATATTTTTTTATTATTTAAAAACAACACTAGTGAAACTAAATAATACACAAATATAGAAACATAATATTGCATACACTATTAGTAATATAAGCATATTATATCCATGTTAGTAACTAAATCCGAACAATGGTTGGTCCACTTAATGAATGACCAAATCAGTGGGCATTCATTTTTGCCAGCTATTTTAGGATTAATTTATTCCAATATTATTCATATCAAAAACTACATACAACATAACTCTTACAAACAATAGAATATTAAATACAACTAAACTACCAGCATTAGCAGATTCAACTGAAACTTACCTAATTCAACCGCTATTGACAAACAGGGGTCTCGAATAGCCATAATACCGAGGATTTTGTTGTTAATAACGTAGAAAGTAAATAGGATTAACAACCCTCTATAAACTACATGCGTGTCTGATGCGGTTAATCTGGCTCCAGGGTATCGTAGAATGGTGTACAGAATGAAATACATGTTTTTGGACCATTAGGTGCTTTTTTGTAGCCCATCCCTTTACACATGACTGCCCAAAACAGGAGGGTGATGTTTATTATAACTTTGTAATGTATATACCTAGATGTTTAATATGCTGTTTATTAGGTATACTAGCATAAAAATTGCTTTGGATAGATATCGTGTTGTATATTACTTTTTTATTACAGGAGTTCAGCAGACAGGCAGATGGGCAACTTGGTGTAAAGCGGTAACCATTACCTATGGACATTTGCAACACCAAAATTGCTTAAAATGCGCTGCTGCTCTCTGAAGGGAGGCTGGAAACTGGTTAATAATGCCAGAACACAGCTCAATCACGACATATTTCACACCAGGGATGGTAGCCATCCAGTCGGGCAAATGGCCTACCACCTGGCAGAAGCAAAAACAGCAAACACTTTGAACCTGTTTTTACGAAAATTGCGGGCGGAGGAGTATGAATTCTCGCATGCACACTTATAGTTTATGAAGAGAAGGAGTGCAAAATGATATTTTTTTTAATGATACATAAAAATACATTAAATCAATAAAAAACATTCACACTATATGTATTTGTCACACACACACACATTATCAGTGGAGCCTAGGCAAAATCTGTAATTATAGAAGTATAGTATAGTCTTTGACAACAGAACCTTCTTATGTTCACTTATAATTTAAATAATTATTATGGTCTAATTCAATCATGGGCAACCACTAGTACAGAATTAATTGGTTATTAACCAATCCACACTGACAAAATTGTATGTCAGAGAAAGAATACAATTTCTGCGGCCTGTAGAAAGAGGCGACAAAAAGGTATTGGGTATTTCCTTGTCTGGTTGGCTACCGTCCCTAGTAGAGAGTATGCCCAATAACAACCTTGAGTTGTGTTTCGGCAGTAGTAATCAGGTTCCAGTCTCCCTTTATAGAGCGGCAGTATATTGGCAAATGTCTAAAAACTACTATTAACGCGAAAAGCAGGTAAGACACTCTCAAATCTACATGTGTAAAATTTAACACACGTCGTGCAACGGTGAATCATTTATGTCTTTATATAAACTTCGTCATTGAGTAGCGAGTAGCGAAGCTACTTATTCTCTTATGCAGAAACGGATGGGGGGAAATTTGAATAAGGAAGAGAAGAAACGAGTGAACAGGCGAATGACGCTACGCGCCGAAATGACTAACAGATTTCAATTAAAATTTTAACGATTTAGGAATTTTGGCTGAACTTGTTGTGTTTGTTACATAGTAGGAAATTCCTCTTGAACCAAGTAACGTTTTTAAGCAATTTTAACCATCAGTTACGTTGAAGGCTTTTATAATATATTAATTCGAATTAAGTTTCCTTATTTAAGTAGAATATAACAAAATTTCGCAACCGAGTCGTCGTAGCGCGCCTAGATCAAAATTTAATGCAATGTAACATGCAGGTGTGAAAGCTTGCTGGCTAAATAAACCAGGTTACGACGCGCGGTGCAAAGCCACGAATAATACTTTAGTTTCAATATATCATATAAATATATATTAAACTTTTTAAGTCCCGAGTAAACACAGCCAACACAGATGTTAAGGACTAGTTCGTTTAATAAATATATATTTTATGTATTCGTATTTAATGGTTTAAAATACAGCCCACAATTATGTTTTGATGTATTATATGAAACACGCAACGAGCGAAAAGTTGTTCTACGTTGTTGCCCCTCCTTTTTTGTACACACCTGCCTAAATAAATATTATGCTCATATAAAATTTTCGACCTTGCGACGTATTGCAAGAAGATAAGAAGTGTTCTAGTTGACTTCGTTGTTCACTACCCTATTGTAATTAATTGTCTACTTCACTTCCATTTAGTGGTAAGAAGATTACGCAAACTACTTGGAAAACGTGTGATTTCATATATATTGTTACGAGCTACAAGACTCGAATTAAAATGCCGTTGGAATTACTATAGAGTTTATTGGAACTATACAAACACGTATGACAGAGGTACAAATATAACAAGACACTACTAGTACAAACTGCCCGATTCAATAACACCGGTCAAGTCCGTCACTATATCGCTCATCGAATGTACGTCTTGCTCGTATCGTTACCCTCGCTTGACTTCCTCACCCCTCCGTTCGGGCATTGTTTTATAGTAAACTGTATAATACAACAATCGATTGCATGGACTTGGAAAAACCAAGAAAACGTAATCTGCACACTTGGTTAATTATTCCTGCGAGTGGCCATCAACGCAAACGATAACAATAGGCTATAGTCTAATTGCAAAATTTAAACACACAGTAAACAAAAGAACTCCAAATGCGACAAAGGTCTACGTTTTATGACAGGCAGGTGTGCGTTCACCTTTGCCGTCATGTAACAATATGTATACTGGGGTTTTCTGACTATATTGTAAACAATGTAGTCATTGACTGTACATATATTGTATAAGTTTACTTTTAACATCAAGTGTGAAAGCAAATTCCATGTTCCATAAAAGATAAAAGCTTTCATAATACATTCGCACAGTGCCGCACTGCAACTAACAACTGCAATGCAATTCAAGTAAATGAATGCAATAATATGTGTTGTTTGTTTTTACAACTCTGTTACGTTGACAGCTTGTTTTAACGTTTCATGTAAATTTGCAGTTACTGAAATTGGTCTGAAATTCAGACTTGCGACAGGGTTAATTGACATTTGTATCTCTTCTTTTTACAAGCTTTTATTTAACTTACAATGGATGTATGTATGTACGTAAGTTCGGGTGGAATCTTGCAAGTTAAATATGAACCACTTCCCGATTTCCGATTGAGCAGAAATTTTGCACGCATATGTATGTCGCGTGACAATGCAATAATATGGTACCATGGAGCTGATCTGATGATAGAGTCGGAAGATGGCCATAGGAACTACTGTACTAAATAAGATAGACCGTCAATGCTACATGATATCCAGAATCTCAAAAGCTTGGTTTAAAAACCTTTTTTAAAAACCTTATTATACTATAATACAGCTTAAATTTGTGTAACTGCTCAGTTTTAAGTAGTAAGAATTTTTAATTTAAATTAAGCACCAGTTTTTTTAACATAGTGCCATATAACTTTCACCGCAACTAGAGCCTCGTAGATTTTTAACGACCGTACCTATTTATGAATTCATGAATACAATTAAAATAAGTCAAATAGCATTCGTTATTGTACACACAAAATGGTTGTCTATTGTTTCCCCGAAAAATATAAACAATAATACTCATATGTCATAAAGTTACTTGCCCGAGTTGTTTAAAATACAATAAAAGTTATGTGACACACTCTTGTTTGCCCGTATATTAGATTCCATAATGACACGAGTGCCATACGTACTGTTATCCATTTTATTAATTACAATAATATTATTTAACAGAATATTTCAACGCCATACTAAATTAATTTCACCGTAGAAAATTAACCTAACGCGTTTGTCCTAAAATGCGATTGGCTTTCTAGCAGTTCGCCGGCCGCTGCCGCGGCACGCTCGCGTCGCTCGCTCGGCTCGTGCGTTATTTTTCATGTTCTAACCTAACCAAACCTAAACCTTTTGATCGTTTAGTTTAAACCGATGTTGTGATTTTTTTCTAGAAGCAATTTCGATGACATATGATAATTACGCCATATAATGATTATAACAAATTACGTTATTGAAATTGACTTTATGGAAACAAAGTTACTAATATAGTAAACAATGAGTATGACATGTAAAATTATGAGAAACAATATTATGTCTGTTGACCAGTATAGCAGACGAAAGTATGGTAAATGAATGTCGGATACACCCAATGGGGATTGTTCACAAAAAATTACCCTCTGATTTTATATTTTTATTACGTAAAATAGGGTATTTTAAGATACTAATTTGAATATTTTTGTATTTTAAGCGTTAGTTTTTTTATAATTCGGTTTGAAAGTTATTTCTCCGATGACGTCATAAGGCACAAGTTTACATTGATTTCTTTGCCTAGAAAACAAAAATAATAAAAGCAAGTTTTATCTATATCTAATCATAGTAATCTGTGCTACGTATTTAAATATCAGTGACATTACTAATTACGTATCGTGATCATTTTAGTGTATGTTGTCGCTAGGCTTATCATTTTTCGTGTTCAACCATTATTATTTTTTCTATAGTTATCGTAAAATATTTTAAAGTGGTCTTTAGGGAAAATCCATGTTACATAACTTAAACCAAATAATGTACAGGTCAAATAAAGGTCAAACGCATTTCTTACAAAATACAAGAAGATCGTACGTTTTTTGGAATTTTAACTAGACAGAAATGATTAGGGACACTATTCCTCGAAATGGTTTTTCAATTAGCCAGATTGAAAAAAAGTGAACAATTGCCAGTGGGTGTATCCGACACAAAATAGTTACATATAATGCTACAAAATAGTGGAGATGTACAAAGGCGAGCTTAACCCTAAAAAAACTTTCTTCGAGCAAACCTAGACCTAGACCCATGTCTAGCGAGAGTGGGAAAACAAAAGGCAGGGTTATGTTACATTAAATTGACTTATTAAAAATATTATTTACATAATAAAATACATACAGATATACATACACCTATACATACCTAATATATACATATATAAGATACATACGAATGTATATATCAGCATATTAATTATTGTTTTAAAATTGATGAAAATATTTTAAAAGTCAGATGTTATTTTAATGCCTCTTACGAACAATTGTAACCGGTAGGTGACCATGCGATTGAGTTACAGGATTATGAGGAAATTTTGGTCATGTTAGAGTTAATGGATAATTAAGATTAGGTCACCATGTGTATATATATAATCATATATGAATTTACTGTAACATATTTTATGGCCGCATCCCTATTATAGGTAATTTTTATAGCACTAACTGTTGCCAGTGGCTTCGCTTGTGTAGATAAATTAAAGACAGTTTGAGTAGTCATATGTTAGTAAGTCAGTCAGTCAGTGAGGTCAATTATGTATATATATAGGTTCCCTTTTGACCATTGTCTCTCCTGATTTCGAGCGGAGATATGGTCTAGATGGACCACGCTTACCAAGAAGGTATGTATATATGACTGATGTTAAACAATGTTATTCTAAGCGCCTGGTAGTTCCGGAAATATCCACTGTCAAAACTGGTAGAAATCAGGAAATCATGAAAAAGAGCTGGTGCGATGATCCTTTTGATGCTCGACTTGAGCATAGGCGAAGTCGGGCTGACTGTATCTATCGATACAATCCAGTTTTAAATGCACGAGCTTTTCACCTTTTACCAGACACCGCTTCATCTTTCAGGGTTATCCGGGGAAATACCGTCCAATACGAAAATACTTCGGCGGCTCCATCTTGCTCTCCTCCATCAGTGAACAGTAGCAAAAAATATAAAAAAAAAAAAAAAGACCAATATTGGACCCCACCCGCCCCGTAAAAGCCAAAGCAATTTATTTTTACAATACCGACTTCATTTGGCTTACAAAATGTGTTAATACATTAAACATTGATGCTAACAAAGGTTGTGGAACAGAGAAAAGCGAGCGTATTACTTGAAATGTTGGAAGGAATGTTTGTACGAAATGAGAAAGACCTCATTTCGTGCATATATGTATTTTAATAACATAAATATAAGCAATTTGATTGTTTTGATAAATGAACTGCACGTCGTTTTACTTTTCATCTCGAAAAATGACAACTTTCCGAGTATAGTATATAATGGCCAGGTTCCAGTCCCATCTACGAATCGGGTAGTATATTGGTAGCACATTTAGTGTTGCTAATGTTCATAGGCGACAGTAACCACTTTCCATCACAGTTGCGCCGTCAGCTTGTCTGCTGTACTCCAGCAATAAAAAAATCATTTTGGCTTCATCCCGGAGAGCTAGTTCTTAAGGGATATGGTACCGAAGTATACAGAAGCGGTTACTGAAATCAGCTGAGATTAACAGTTTTTATAATCTTACAAAACGTCATCTTTATATATACAATTTTTCTGCACGTGTGTTGACAGTGAACTCCTCCTAAACGGCTGGACCGATTTGAATGAATTTTTTTGTGTGTGTTCAAGTGGATTCGAGGATGGTTTGGATTCACAATTGGACTCGGTAGGTTGCATTGCAATTGGTTTCTAAATATTTTTTTAAGGTAGGACGTCGTTTGCCGGGACCGCTAGTAACTTTATAAAAATTGTACTAGTGTACAGTTTTACGCAAATTATAATTCCGATCAGCAGTTTTTGTTTTCGCAAATAAAGCCATCGGTTTCCGACAAGGTATATATATTAACTTTTTGCATTTGGAAAGCTCCGTTAGGTTTTCACATCGATACCGCAATACTTGAAGACGAAAGTCTTCGGCCCATGCGGCGTACTCTTGACGTATGGTGTCGAGATGTGGACATTGACAGTGTGGTTGTTTCACAAACTGTAGGTCGCTAAGGGGGCTTATGAATAAAACAGAAATGAGGGTATCCGTAAGAGAACCAAGGTTACCGACACAGCTTGCAAAATTAGCAAGCTGAAGTAGATCGCCGCTGTGGGCTGGATGAGAACAGCAGACGACCGGGTAGCTGGCACAATCTTAGGCAGGTCTACGTCCAGCAGTGGACAACGGTCGGATGACGACGAGTACGCTGTGAATTTTACTTCTGATAAGACCTTTACTAACAAGTAGGTAAATGATGAAATTAAACATTATTAGCCAGTTGTGTTGCTTAGGAGTTTTTTGACACTCCTTCTTAAAACATAATAATCGCAATCTGAATGCGATTAAAGAAAGCCTGTTGAGAAATTTACCTATAGCAGAATATTATCTAGTATTAGAATATAATAGAATTTATTTCCAGTATTAAAAAACACAAAAGTGAAATATACTTAACGATAGTGCTTGATTTATATTATACGATAAGTTCAGTTTTCAATTTATACTATTAAAAGAAAATAATAGAGAAGCAGCTTAACTTGGTTCAGTTACCTGTTGTGTTAATTTACAATTTATGCTAAAACAACAAGTAAAAATCGAAGAAGATACAATTTTATTTCCGCTGGTATTGCAATTACAATACAAGTAAATCAGAAACACGGTAATAAAACAGGCATTAAAACTCAACAGGTGTTGGTTGGTACCATTGATTTATATGGATATATGACAGCTGCTTTAGCATAGCCATACGCGAAGCGGGTGGGTATCAGCTCGTATTCTATAAATCTGAACAATAGTATTAAGAATGTTTCACAAAATGTTCCCAGAACAGAAGAAGAAAATGTTTAGACTGGTTTACATCTCCATATATAAAAATCAATTCTAGCGGAAAAAAAACTATTTTACGTATGGAAACTTGTTTGACCCACAATGATTTATTTAATAATTATGATTCATAGAATAAACATAATTTGTCATAAATGACTTCAGTTGATTTACATTCATAAATGAGAAAGTGACTTTCATTCTAATATCTCCTTAATATTTTTAATACTAATTTTACACTTTTCATGTACACTTAGCCAGCTATCGGTAGTCTGTTTAGAAATAAATTCAATTCATATAAAGAAATATTAAACATATAAACTTAAGCAAATATTAAAGAAATATTGTTAAGAAGTTTCATATTTCATTCATGACATTCCCTACTAAAGTTCGGAATGTGGTTCTACGTTTGGTCACGTAGTACAACCAACCATAAACTCCGCAGAAACGTGGGGTAACTCAAACATACGTGTGCTGGTTGGTTACTTAAAACAAATTGCCACGTTTATGTTTATTTAATTAAATAAAGGAAATACAAACAACCAGCGAATAACTGGCCTTATATGCTAATTAGTATTTAGATTCATTATTAAAAACACGTAGTAAATGACTTAAGAACGTTATTGAGATTATTTTTTTAATTATACTATCTTATTAACGGATTTTAATAAGTGTATTCACAAATTCAATCCGTTGCCTTAGAAAACCTAATTTCTATACTTTATTGGTATATATCATACTATTGAACTTAGCCAGCCTTCCCAGACAATAAACTATTTAGTTAGATTCCATTTATTTACATTGAAGCTGTTAAAAAAAACCTGGAATAGACTATATAAATGATGGAAAAAGATATTTTTTTAAATTTCTTGTCTGTTTGTCATTTTGTCTGTTTTCTCGGGATTCACGTAAAACTACTGGTCCGACCAGTCTCTCGAATTCTTAGACTTAAAGTCCGCGCTACCTTCTATCCTGGGAATCCGGCGAGAATTTTTGGAGGAATTATTTAAAATGGCCATATAAAAAAAAGAATTCCAATGTGATTATTTTATTTGCCATAGCAAATTTAATGTTACACAATGTGTGATCTTTTCATCTCGGGAATCCAGCAAAAAATTAGCTTATTCCGACACAATTTAACTAAAACGATATTTACATTCTGTTTTCAATTCTGCTGTATGCTGTATTCCGGGAATACCGTGGGAATTGAAATTCAAGCGTAGACAAAGTCGCGGGCATATCCTAGTAATGAAATAAAAGTCGTTATAACGATTCTGCGAAGTTCTGCTGAGTTGTTCAGTGGAAGAATGGCCTAATCCAAACATATACCAACAATAACTGAACTAAGTCAGTCTATTTTTGATATGTAGATTTTCAACATTAGTAGCCTAGATTAGCTACGTAACAATAACACATAAAGTAAAACCTATCTACTTAATTTTGTTACTGAAAATTTGTAGAATAGGCCACTCTTCGGCAGAGCGACTCGTGCGACTAACAACCGAGAATTAGTAGTATAATAAAAAAACATAATTTATATCCTAGTAAATTATTTAAGTTACAGTTAGCAATTTGGAATAGAACTATTCTTGCGCAACAGTTTAAGCTAAATATACAGTTGAACAAGCGCCTGCAAGACCGTAAGCTTGTAGTGTCACATCTGTGCCTTAAAACTATCTAGATGTGCCATTATATTACAAATATGTTCCAAAATATCGTCTTTGAAGAGTAAAAGTATTAATTTGTTTTTATTGCTAAGCCGGCAAACACGCAGACGACACAGGTAAGGGAAAACTGGTTATGGCCGCTTATAGACTTTTGCAATACCAGAATCCACACCAAAGCGTTCTCAGCCTTCAAGAAGGAGATGTAATAGAAGCGGTAGGACAAAGAGGATGGGATGTGAAAGAGGAATGGAATAAAGCAAAGTGAGCCATTGGAACTTTTAGTTATCGTATGAAGCACTATAAGTTCTGGCTAATAATGGATAATCTGTGATTATAGTAAACACACTGATCGAACCAGCCCAGTAAGGTGTAATAAAGGTAAAATATTCTAACAATTACCAGCTTACATACATACTGCACCGGAAACACTGGGACGCATTTAGACGTTTCCACAGTGAGCATCAGTACAACATCAATTGGATGCCAAAAGCGGCATCCAACGGCTATCGGCTAACAGAGAACTATACTCCTTAAATCAGAGCTTAAACTAGTATGCATATAAATAATATCAAGTTTGTATATTTTACTATTCAGTATAATATTATATTTTTAACTAACTTTCAAAAGAAGGAGGTACTATGATGTTCCCGTCAATTGTGGACCAGTTTCTTTTCTTTATTCAATAAAATATACTCCTGAAGTAGTCGCCAAGATGCTCCTATTATCATCAAGTCAGAATATAATGAGTAGATCCCAGGGAAATTGAAAGTCATCCTTGTTGAAGAGCGCCGAGCGCCTTCACTCTGGCAAAAGGGAAACTTGTATACCTACGCGAGTCAGTAGTACAATTTCTACAGACGCTTAAAATATTATTTTTAAAGACATTCAAGCAACTAAAAAGTAGATTTTTCCAACAAAAACAAAACCGACCTGAAACTAAAAAACAAAACAAGCATTTTCTACAACAAAGTCAGTGCTAAATAAAACATAAAAAATTGCAAAGTGCACCAACTTCAAGATGTTGTAAAAAGTATTTATTTTTGCTTTTTAGTTTAAAGGTCAGTTGTATTAAAAAAAAAATGTTATTGCTACACTAAATTATGTCAAAGTCAAAAGACATTTCTAGCCAAGTAGCATCCTGTGACCCATGCCCGACCTACTTTACCGGCCACTGGGGCTCATTTTGTCATGGTAATGTAAATGCTTATACCAGGCGGCGGATGAAAAAGCCTTATAATAAGGTATTTATAAATATTCTATTTTAATAATTAATAATGCCTCGATAATTAAATCTTAAGACAGGGGCGTAAATTGGAAATTTTGTCGAAACTTGCTAATTTGTTTAGGTGAAAATATTGCAAATATAATTAATTATTTCACAGATTAGTCTCCGTAAGTCCGTACTTTCTGATTAATTACAACCTTCAACGGAACACAATGGCTGACGTATTTGAAAGCTAATATTTCAAAGGTGTTAAATTGTAAAGTATGTAGAGTACTTCGTGAAATAATCACTGAAATTAATTATTCAGAAGTAATTGATTACATTGAAATACCGTTTCAAGTAATTCATGCAATTGAAAATAATTTCAGACGCAATATTACTTCAAGCATCGTAGTTCCCATAAATATGGGGAATTCAAAACTCAAGTACGAGCATGTATTGAGTACTGCTCTCACCTTTAGGATTGCTCAGACAAATATCAACTCGAATAACTAGAGTGTATTGAGCAGAGAGCCAGGAGGCTGATTGGCAACGATCAGCTTTTCGACGACAAAACTCAAAGTCTAAAACATGAACGCAGTGTTGCCAGCTTATCGGTTTTCTATCGGATACACTTTGGAGAGTGTGCAGCTGAGCACCACTTAAACCAATGAGGTTTGCGTGTGATGCAACACATTTACCCTCGCATTTACAGTAAACCTTATTCTATATAAACACAAGATTTGTAATCAAAGTTTGTCTCGTGTTTTCCATTGTTCCTATAGTGACGTTTAGTTATATAGATATATACACACTTACATACACAGATACACACACACCTATATATATATATATATATATATATATATATATATATATATATATATATGTAGCATGAGAGTAATATATGATTAATTATTTTTATTAAATGTAATATTTTGGAAAAGAGACTTACAGTCCTTTTGGTAGGCGAATCTATCTATATATTCGAAGTCAGTAAGAAAATATACTTTCTACAAACAACACGTATTTCATTAAACAAACCCTTTAAAGTGCGCAAAGAATAATAGACTTAATCACGTTCAACATTGTAATTTAACAAACGACGAATGAGAGCAGAGCATATGGCTCGGAGCGGGGTCAGACGCCCTCTATACTTTAGTAGTATCTACTTCGGGAGACGGAGGAGTTTTTGTGGCACATTCGAGTGATGGTAATGGGTCGAGTTGGACCGTAGAGAATTTTAAAGAAAGTATTGATGTTGGAAGTATGAGCGGTGCCCTGAACCCGCTGCTCGGTCTAAACTATGTCAAAATGTTGATCGAATAAACCGTGGCCGTTGTGTTTTATGCTCGCATTTTATCCTGATGACGCCCACTAAACCTGCAATCTATAAATATACTACTAATACTAATAATATATATACTCACACATAAATACATATATAAAGCAATATGTACATATAGTTTACGTGCTCTCCAACACATAAAATATATTTATGAGATATGTTTGTATATAAGCCCAAAGAAGTTACGAGTATACTACTTTTCGGTAATTAAGTAAAGAAAGAAAAATATATACGTCCGTTATGTTCTATCCGTAGACCGTGAACCGTAAAATAACTTGAACACAGCGTAAATTACGGTTGGTGGAGCCTTAATATTTTTTATGGCGAATTTGGGTTTCCCACAAATTGTAGGTTATTTAGTTTAGTCGGTCGCTTTTTATGGGGACACCACACGTGACGATAGTAGCTTATATTGTGATTGGGACATTTAGCAAATTACTCAGTGAATATTAGAGATGTTTTTGTGACCATCTTTTTTGAAAACGAAATTTGTTAAGTAATCAAATGCAAGTATGACAAAAATATTGGAATAATATTAGGATTTCCCTACAGGCTCCTCAGCTTTATCTTAAGTTCCATATTCCACAAGAACGATACGATACGACGATTTTATATGGGATAAAAATAATGTTTATTGTCTCTAAGTTTTTAAAACGATAAATTAATGTTCAAAAAAATTATAACACCACATTTCATAAAAATATATTTTTTTATAATTGAATATATGAGTGGATGAAGGTGATAAGTCGCATAATTCCAATTCTGAGTAAATCGAGATAAAAGTTTTACTTTTATTTTAAACTGAACTGAACTTAACACCTTTCTCAACTTTTTATTTTTTTAAATATGCCTTATATTTATGGTCTAAGGTCTGTAGTCATTATCGACTTATACCCTTCATTTACGCAAAAAAGCAAAAAACCGAATATGCGACATATCACCTTTATTCACTCACGTCTTCAATTCCAACTAAATGAACTTACGTCGAACTATATTATAATCAGATACACCAACTTTTACAATTATAACCTAAAAATAAATAAATAATAAAAATACATGCTTATTTTATAACAAAGTAGAAAACGCATACACAAAACAAAAATTTACAAGGCACTTATAGAAAGCTGTGTACATATGGTAGGGATGAAGTATTTGTAACACAGAGCCAGTATTCCGCATTCAGTGCCTATTATAACCTAGCATATAATAAATACCCTTGAGCTCCTATATGTGTACCAACTGTGAACAGAGAAGACAAAGTTTATCTCTGACCACAGCCTGTTTTACTCGTAGTTTTGAAAAAATAAAGTCATCCGGCGCGAAGGCCATAAAAAAAATTAACTATCATATAATTTGAATTAAAAATGCTAATGTATATAATAAGACGTGAAGAAAAACCTGCGTACCCCTTTTTACGAAAATTGCGCAAACGGAGAAATATGAAATTTCGAATAAATACTTTATAAACAGAAAAACGACGATTGTTAATATTTTTTAAAAATGATGCATAAGAAATGCAAATCAATAAAAAAATACACACAACTACCATTTTCTGACACATAAATATTTGACACACACACACGCACATATAGGATTTTGTTTATTGTTGCCTTGGCGAAATCTGTGATTATAAAAGTATAATAGTCTTTGACAACAGATTAATATGGCGAATTTCGATCACGGGCGATAACTAATTAAATCAAATAGGCTATATCGTATAACTATTTACTAATGCTATTAGCAAACTGCAATCTCTAGAGAATATCGTGATCAGCATTGCCTAATAACACCTAGACCAGAAACTAACTAAACGTAGAAAGAAAAATACAATCTGCCCTCTAAAACGATAAAACACAGCCATAGCATTGCCGATGGATACACCTGTCAGATTGCATAACACTTGTGTTGCATATACATTCATCCTAAAGAGCTAGCATTCACTTTTGCAAATGTTAGCATGTAACGTTATCAATTCTGTTCTGATATTGCAATAAAAAAAAACTAAATAAACAATACTTCACAAAGCAAATTATGTTTAATTTAGATGGTATGCGAAACAGCGAAAGCTACTACTTACTAGGGTATCTTATCCCGGATAAATATTTAATCAAATCGCTTAATCTAACGAACATTGCCCGCCGGAAACGTGAGCACTTTGCGTGTTTGTGTATATAAACAGCAACGTATATAAATGTGGAGATGTTGTTGTGAAATTTATAATTTAGAGGTACAGAGGCCTGTTGCTGAGGTTAAAATATTAATCAGGACGTGGGCAAGCCTCGTTGTGTTTTGATGAGGACTGAAATTAGATTCGGTGAGACTGTTTACATTAAACGCTGAAAGAGAAACAGTTCTTTTATAAATAGTCTCTGGTAAAAAATAGAAGTATAGGTTTGCGCTTAATCACTGTCTCACCTGGTGCTGAGCGATGACGCAGTCTAGGATGCAGCACCCTTACGTAGAAGATACCTATTCACTCATGACTTGAAACTTCAAGATGGTATTTGTCAATAAAAACAGACTCCGAGAAAATGATTCTACTCTTCGACAGTGCGCAATAGAAAAGATGAAGCGAAACGCTTGGTTATGACTGGTGGTGTTTCCATCACGTAACAGCGTCGTGAACCCAGCAAAACCAACTGCCAGACCTCAATACACTGTGAGCTCTTTCTGCGTGCAAATAATTTATTTTATTTTCCTTCCATTCATTTTAGTATTGTATAAAATTATTAGAGCTAGGCATGTTTGCTGAAGAGTTTCTTGCGCCGCTTCTTCTCTTCAAGCCACAACATGTTGTGAAGCGGCTGTAAATTAGATTAGGCTCCCATAGAGTAAATAACCATAAACAAAATAAAAACTAAATTATTAAATTGAACAAGTTGGAGGTAGGCTATAGAAAACTTAAACAATACTCGTTGACAATTGACATCTTTGTCTTCCGTGATCACGCCCACTGAAAAGTGGCCAAAACGTCGGAATAACAAAAAATAAATAAATTACCTTGCTTAAAACCGTTACAACGTAGTTGTATTATGATAGATCTCGATAAAACCGATAACCTTACGGAACCCCGTGACTCTAGAGTTTTGACCACTCCAAATATGTATTCCATTGTCAATAGATGCCTATTTCCCGCGATTTAGGTCCTCCTGTAGTCTTTATTTTTTCGTTTTATATCAGGTAAGAGTAATCATTGGGTGTGATACCGTCGCAATGTAAATTTGAAACCATTTCCAATAAATATTGGAGTTCGTATTGACGTTTATCGTGATTAAATATTTATCGGAATCCCGTGACGAAGAGGGGGAACCTTTACCCCGAAGTTTCCGGTTAAAACTTTTGATGAGGGCATATTTGAAACGCTGTAGAATTTAGCGGTAATTAAGATATAACGCTTTTTGTGTGGAGTGGCTAACTTTAACGATTTATTTAATTTCCTCTCACTTTAATGTTAATATGTTTTGTTGTTACAATGAGACCTCGTAAACGCTGTATATTATTATATTTTAAGGATTATTTACTATTTTCTATTAAATATTACATAGAACCACTTACTTTCAAGCGACGATTACCATACGAGCAAAACGTGTACATTCTAACAAACTATATAGTAACGTACGTTGTGCGTGTTATTGAATCGTGCAGTTTGTACTGGTTGTGTCCAGTTATATTTGTACCTACATTATACGTGTTCGTATAGTTCTAATAAATTCTATAGTAATTCCAACGGCATTTTAATTCGAGTCCCGCACTCATAACAATATTCTAATACAATAGTATTTTATTAAAATCGTCATATTCATCCGCCTGTGCGTGATACATACATTGACTGTTGTTTATTATATACATAGTAAGAACAAAACTTAAATGTGTTTTAAGTATGGTTAGTTCCGATAAGTTTGCGTAGGTCCAGCCAAATTTTGACGTTTATTACATCTTACAGTGACTTGTGCAAAGAAAGCGAATCTGGATAGCAGCCATTTATGTTTGGCTCGTACTATACTCCTTTGCCATTTTGAAATTTTATAAGTAGTCTAATATAAAAAATTAAAAAATAGTATAATAATTTCTTGTCGTATTATTTAAATGGGAAAGCTTAGTGATTTATTTGTTATTTTTTCTTTTGACATAATATTTTATATTTATAACTAAAGCTTATTTGACATGTTTCTGAATTCAAATTCAAAAGTTTTATTCAAAATAAGTTCCACTGGAGAACACTTTTGAAGTTCATACATATAGGTTAAAATTTAATTTTACTTCCTGGTCTATGTACACCGCTTCGCAACGTGTTATTGCTGTTAAGGAGAAGAAGCGGCAAGAAACTCCCCGGCAACACGTCTAGCTAAAAATGTTTTTCATTATATTTCTCTCATTCTATTTATATGTCAAGTACTTTTTTTATAATTTTTATACAGAAGTATGTAACAGAATGACTTTTGAGAAATTAATGTATTAGCAAACAGTTATTAGAATACATATGTAAATTCAATTTTAGTTTTTAAGTCAGTTCAGCCAGTTTTCTATACCACTGTGTGATAGAATGTACTGTACATCTACAATTGTATAACACCTGTATAAACTACATTCCTGTAAATAAAGATATCGATCGATTGATTGATTGATAAGTATATAAAAAATAAGATAAACTTCACTATAAAGAAACCGATTATGTTTGCAGCAGCCGCTTTACACTAGTTTTTCTTTTTCTTCATTATATTAATAACTAGCTGTCCCGGCAGATGTCGTCCTGCCCGGAAAAGCTTCAATCGATATGCCGACAGCTGCGCCACCTACCGGGTCCAATTGTGAGCCAACTCAGAAACCTTCTTTGGCTCATGCACAACAACTTTGCTATAAAGATCATCAAATGATCCAGGGCCTTACTTATAATCGGTTCTTAAATTTAAAGAAACTGCTTAGCAACTGATTGATTACATAAAATCTTACACATAAACTCCTCTTTATTCAAATATTTTGGGTATAACCTATATTAATCATTGAACTTTCGTTTATCCGTGCTCCTCCTCCTATAAACAACAGGTAATACACGGTTATAAGTGAAGAAAAAGATATTCATTGATTAGGGTCTGATGCTGATCCTCTTACTTAAGAGATGCTTAATCGTTTCTTAACGAGATTATTATAAGTAAGGCCGCAAATGTATAGTTTACGATTTGATAAAAGACATACAGACAAACATTCACTTTTATATATAAAAGAAGATATGTAGCTAGTATTCAATAAATGAATACGGTTTTTATGACACCATTTAAAATTCAAAATGGTTACAAATCTTATTTCAATGTTGAAACATATTGTTAAGTCCCAACCACGCGAGTGAAGAAACTTTATTTAAATAATGCAGAAAAGTTTAATATTTTTATTAAACCTTGAGATTGTTTAACTTGCAATACTTTCGAGTTCATTGGTCAAAATGAATTTCTTATTCAAATAAATTAAACAATTTTCTTACAGTCTAGACTTGTGTTTATGCTCATATTGCAAAAAGTTTGTTTGAACTTTCTGCATAATTAAAGGGGACCTCGGAAGTAATCTAACTAAGAAAAGTCTATGAACATAACTCAGCCTCAGTATTCTTTAGTTTCTTACCGTTCAGTGTTATTCCACCATTTTGCAACATAGCCTATTTTATCCCTGCAGGGATGGAGAAAGAATATAATTTTCTGCGCCCGGGAGGCCAGTCGTAATAGGCGGTGAAACCATCCACAGGCAGGTGTTAGGGTCTCTCATCGTATAGCGCATAATATAGAAAGCATACACAAACAGAAAGGACGATTTTGCAAGAGTATCGTTTTGAAGAGATCGTATAAATTCTTCTAGCTTTCCATTCCAAGATATTTTAGAAAATAGGTGAAAGAGTTCGTAATCATACACAAGTTGTTACACGAGTATTCATTTTAATTTTGAAGTGACAAAGTATTTTATTGGTGGTTTTATTAAAATTCATTTATTTGTTTTACTAATTAAATATTACATAAGTAGAATTAGTTTTATTATTATTATTTAATGAAATTGGGTCGTTTTGGTCTTACGCCAAAAGGAAAGTTTGCACTGAAAATCAGCGTTGTGTCGGATATAATTCCGGCACAGCAATGTGTTGTTTTCAAACCTTGTTTGCTGAAAATGCGGAGTACAAATTTTCAAAATATGCTAAGGTGTGTAATTAAGTCGCTATCTCTTCAAATAAAGTTTTTCTTTCTTTACTTTCATACTAAAGAGTTGGAAATCTTCAACGTCTGTCTAGAAACAGATTTCATGAAAATAATTTACTACGGAAGTATTGAATTACAACTTTATGGATCTATATACAATTTGTTTTCATATAGTTATCACTTTTAAATGAAGCAAGCAATTAAATAGAAATATTTTTGAAGTGATAACTTCTCATGGGAGAGTAAACCGCTTCGTTACTTAACGCGTTACGGCGGCAGTCTGTATGGCTTCTCTTTCTCTCACGTAAGTTATTACTTCTATCAGGCGTCTCGAGACGCACACGTTGGTTTTTTTATAACATAGAGCAGTGGTTCCCAAACTTATTTTGTATGCCGCCCACTTTGAGAATAAATTATTTTTAGCACCCCCTTTTTTCACCTACTTAAAAAACACTATAACGTCAGATTAAATTAACTGATTATTGAGAGCTACATTCATTCTAAACGAGACTTTTACTACAGGCCACAAGAGTTGAGACTTGAGACCTAAGCGCAGTAGGTAGTACACAACGGGTCAAGTTAACTCTTATGGGCTACACCTGCCTATGCCTATTTTTTTCCTGGGACTTTTACCGCCCCCTTTTAGGCCTGCAGCGCCCACAAGGGGGCGTTATCGCCCACTTTGGGAACCACTGACATAGAGGAAACATTTTGATTATAGTCAATAATTATTTATTTATGGTACTTTAGTCTTAAATGCAAACTTATTTAAAAGACTGTAACATTTTCGATTAAAATTTTTGACGACCTCTGTGGGTGAGTGGACTACCTTTGCCGGCTTAACTCATTGGAACTCATAGACACTGATTTCGATACCTGGAATGTCTATTTACTATGGGTGTGGTGTGTGGGTGTTTGGGATCACCCCCGAAGTGGTTCTTTATATATTATCCATAATGCAAGCGCAACTTACTAGTTAGGGAATTAATAATTTATTTAGCAGCGATCTTTAAATAATAGACAACAACATAGGAGTCTTAATTTGGCATTTTTAAAAAACTTGCTTATTTCAACTAATTAGCTTTTCACTTTTGATCTCGTAATACCTACATCCTGTATCTCAGAAAAAACATGGCCGCTGATTAAATTCGCCATAGACTTACCTATTATGTTTTTATATCAACAACAGAAAGCTGGCTGACCTTTGTTATTACTACCTTACTAATAAGGATTCTGTAATCGTTTAGGAAATACCTTTTTTTTACCAAAACCAAATTTCAATCAGAAAAGTGAAATACAAATATTTGCAAGTCATTTTCAAGATTAAATTATTTTTAATACTTGATTAGCTTTTGATAAAATATATTAGGCGTCTGTAGAAATTGTCACGATGCATTTTTTTGATTTCTTGGCTGTTTATTCGGGATCACGTATAAACTACAAGGCCGATTTCAATGCCGTCGCTGGTCGAAAGCAAATTTTTAGCCCTAAAATCTGCACTTCTTTTTATCCTAGGAATTCCCCGCGATTTTTCTGGAAATGATTTAAAATGGACTAGATTAAAATGAATTTGAATTCCAATGTGATTGTTTTCATTGATAGATAGCTTTTATGTGCAATGTGTAGTATTTTTTATCTCACGAATTTTCCCGGGAACGGTTCGTAGTTTTTCGATTCTATATATATGGTGGTGCGGGTGACAAAGGTAAGAATTTGTTGGTGGTGGAAGGAGGCAAAATCCACAGCCTGGTAGATAAAGCGTCACTCACCTGCGGATTCCCAATCCTCGTTCCTTAGAATAGCACGTTCAGCACGTCTTCCGAAATTTGCGTATTATTCACACCAACAACTGGAGCGGGTTTATAGGTAAAAAAGCGTTCTTATGATTGCACTTAATGCGCGTGCGGTGATCGCGGGGCCATCGACGTACTGGGTCGCCCGTCGGCACGAATCATGGTTGGCCGACAGGTGGCACCACCTGTCTCCATCCAGCGTGCGGATTTGCGGGAAGGAAGGGAAAGGATAAGGCGCAAGGCGCCTAACCAATATATCTGTATAGAACCATTACTTTCTGGAAAAATTACCGTGATAATCAAAGACAGTTGGACCGAGGAACGTGAAGATTTTATAATATACCAGTGTGTGTCAAGATGGCTACACACCCCCAACAAAGTTGATAAAATACCGATGATGGAGTCTAGTTTGTATCAAAGCATGCATATGCGATTATATACAGTAAGTTTAATTAACACAAATACTCTGAAAACTACATTTTAATAGTTTAAAACCGGGCATTTTATTTATTTGATTATTTTTCGGCCACTTTTTAGTAACCAGCACGGAAGATAAAGATGTCAAGTTTGTCTTCCGTGATCATGGCTACTGGAAAGTGACCGAAACGTCAAAATAAAAATCATATAAATAAAATGCCGCGCTAAAAACCGTTAAAACGTAGTTTTCATTATTTTTTACTCATGAAAACTTAAGAAAATACTAATACAAATACTCATTGAATTGTTGTTTATAATTGGCCAGGATAAAAAAATATTACAAAAACCGACTTATAGTGTTAATTATTTTATTTCATAAATTATAACTCAGTTTCTGACGCCAGCAAACTCGCTCGACCCCTTAACATTATCCCGTCAAAGTTTTCCAACATGCAACCGATTTAAGTTTCATGAGGCTTGTTTCTTGGATAAGATACTACAGTTCTTGTAATCCACGAAGGCGAGAGGACTTTAGTCGCTGTTCAGATGAACATTGCGATAGTGTGCGTGCCTGAAGGAAAGTAGAATTAGTCGAAGTTACTTTTAGTACTACGCACTATATACTATCCGTGAAGGAATAGAGAAAGTATTTCCTGCGACCGGGCGGCCTGTCGTAAGAGGCGACAAAACAACCACACAGACAGGTGGTAGGGTATTTATCCGACTGGATGGCTCGCACCGCTGGTCTAGAGTAAGCCGCCATAACAACTTTGATTTATGTTCCGGCATGAGTGACCAAGTTCCAGTCTCCCTTAAGAGTGCAGCAGCGCATACGTAGCACCTTTGGCACATGTGCATAGACGATTGTAACCGCTTTTTATCAAGTGGGCAGTCTGCCTGTCTGTTGAAGTCATTCAATAAAATAAAATACACAGGCTACGTACCACAAGAGGTTCACAACGTTACAATCATAAACTCTAGTGGAACAGATTATGGGGCGTTGATGTCATAAACGACGAAATACACGAATGTCATTGGTTGATTTGAAAATCGCGCCTTTTTCCATGTCAATCGATAGAGAGAATAAATGCTCTGTGGTCAACGCCAACTTCGACCCACATGAATCTAGAGATCGAAAATCAATTAGTCACATCCTTACAAAATACGGTACTCTTTGATGACTTACTGAAGTCAAAAGGGGGCGCTACGTTAGCTTCCATAGTCCTGAAAGTAACTTTTATAGCTCGCATTCCCTTTTGTCTCCAGCATCACTGGAGGTTTTACTGTGTAATTTACTCAATAATATACCCAATATGACTCAACCTATCATTGTACATACATCTACATGTTCACATTCACATATTATTATACATACACATAATATATTATTTCTTTCACCACGCTTTTCAAATTACTAATTAATAAACGTATTTTTGCTTAACTTGAGTCACGTTTAAAAAGTTTGTATAAGTTTTATACTTCAAATAACCTCAAATTAATAAGAATTAAAATTATTATTTTTAGATCACATTTAATACCCATAAATATCAGATTTGAATACAGAAATATAAACATGGTATTTAATAACAAATCGAACAAGAACAGTACAAATATAATAGGTATATACAAACACATACGAGATAATAACGTAATATACATGTAAAATGATGTATTTAATATTTATACATAAAAGCAATCAAGAACAAATGTAGTAATAAAAATATGTACCTAGTACAGGCTGTATATTAATAATCCCTTGAGATTTCATTAAAACACATATTACGCTCAAGACTCGTAAGTTTAGTAATAACGCCAAAGATCTACAAATTGTAACACTCCTCCTTGTCAGATAACATTGTACGTACAATAAACAACAAACAAACAACTATACAAAAGCACGCCACTCGTCTAAATTACACAAACTTGACAAGTTTCACTTTGAGCACTTGCACAATAAGAAGAACCTCTTATAACGTCAAGTGACTTACGATTTCATTGTTCACGGGTTCTAGTTTAACTACCAATTTATAGTTTAAAAGTTCTACAAGATACAAAACTTTGAAAGAAAATACAATTTTGAAGTCTGTCTTGCTTCCCTTTCTATCACGCATATGGCAGTACAGGGTATAGTTGTTTTATCGACATATTCGTCCGTATTTTTGTCCTAATTCTGTGTTTGTTTTGCCAAGAATACACAAAATAGTGCTAGAGTGACGTATTTTCTTATTGGAGGCCAAGACTTATTTTGGGACGTTGCGCAGTGGTTAGTTATCTGTATGACTTAAATCCATTCCCTTCTGTTCATATTTAACAACTCAGTTATAACAGCGAAGCCACCATTTGTGTTGATATACCTATTACGAAATCCCATGACAATATATTTTGACATAGGTTTCGAAAGAATCCCAGCCTTAATAAAGGCGAGGCCCTCGTATACTTTAATAATTTATTGTACTCTGACCCAAGAGCGATAAAATCTACGTCAGTAATACTTCTTGTATGTTTATGTGTTTTATATTCAAGATTTGTATTTGTTCCAGTGAGAATAACATATATTACAATATATTTATAATACAGTGAACATAATTTAAATAATCGACTCTTATTGTGCAGGAACGGAGAAAGAATACAATTTCCTGCGGCCGGGCGGCCTGTCTTAAGAGGCGACAAAACAACCCACAGCCAGGTGGTAGGGCATTTGCCCGACTGGATGGCTACCACCCCTGGTCTAGAGTATGTCGCCGTAACAGCCTTAAATTGTGTTCCGACATTAGTGACCAGGTTCCAGTCTCCCTTAAGAGAGCAGCAGCGCATTTGTAGCACCTTTGGTGTAGCAAATGTCCATAAGCGATGGTAACCGCTTTCCATCAACTCGTGGAATAAAAAAAGGAAAAGAAAGAATACACTTTCCTACATCCGGGCGGCCTGTCGTGAGAGGTGACAACACAAACAGCCTGGTGCAGTATGGTATTTGCTCATCTAGATGGGTACTTGGTCTAGAGTATGCCACCTTGGCAACCTTGAGTCATTTTCGGACATTAGTGGCCAGGTTCAAGTGTCCCTTTAGTAAGCGGCAGCACATTGGTTCAGCATCATTGCTGTTACAAATGTCCATAGGCGATGGTAACCGCATTCCATCAGTTGGGCCCTCTGCCTGTCTGCTGAACTCATGAACAAAAAAGGCTCCGAGCTCGAGTAATCTCGACTAATATGACGATCCAGTTAGTTAACATAGCTAGCTTCGGCATTCCCATAAAATACGGCGACCTGGGCGCACTATTCTACTTATTGTCTTAAAATAATTATGGCAACTAGTGATCGCCTGTGGTCGAAATTTGAAAATTATAATTAATTTAAATTCGGATCAGTATGGCGATCCAGCGAGGAAACGTAGCCAGTCTTCTGGGCACCTTACCTATAGGAGACTGTGATCTGGGCTCAGTATTCTACTTATAGTCTTGAGGGACTATGGGTAGAATACAATACAAATAAGTTAAGTTTTCTTACATTGTATTCAATAGTATGTAATTTATATTAATGAGAATTAAATAGTATGTCATTTCATATATTTATATGTTTTTGCACAACACTATGTAGTAGAATTTAAATTATAAGTTTGAACATTACTTAGGTACTCTTGTCAAAGAATATACTTTTATAATCACAGATTTCGCCAAGGCTACACTGTTAATTTGACTTTATCAATAAATAAAAGAGTATATATGTGTATGTCAAATACATAATAGTGTGTGTAATGTTTTTTTAATTCATTTAATATAGTTTTAGGCATAATTAAAAAAAATATTCTGCACTCCTCTATATAAACTATAATAGTGCGAAATTTCATTTTGCTTCACGTATTATATAGACACAAGACACATTTTTGGCCTGTTGTAAAATTTCTTACGAAATGTCAGATTTTGGTTTTCACAACTGAAAACCTTCGTAACTTTCCCTACTATTATTTGTATTGCACCATTTTTTCACGTCACTGAATCAAAGACGCAATAGAACTTATCGCATGGCCAAGTGAACTTGACCTGGTGGTATCGTGACAGCTTAAATACCTTCAACACTTACTAAGGCCAAGTTTATAAAAAGGCAGGCAACCTTAGTTAATATTGTAATTGAACAAATCACGCTTTCTTCGTGTAGCATTAGTCAGTAACTATCCACAATATCTAATTACATAAATAAATATAATTAGAACTGACGAAACGACTGCCTGTGTGGACACTTTGGCCACATCTCATTTACCAAATACGACCTGATTAGTTGGTTTGGTGGCGGAGATCAGTGAATGATGTTGGCCGCGTGATATATAGATTGTCAGAAAATTCTACCTGCAATATAATGATACATAATTTTATAAAATTAGTAGATATTATATTGCATTTAGTTATAGGTTTATTATGTTTAAATAGTTGTATATTATCACCATTATTTGTTATATATTTATTAATAAATTGTATGTCGCCACGCCACTCCTAATTAGAATATTCTTGCCACGGGTTGTCTGGAAGAGATCGCTTTTTAGCGCTAAGACCGCCCTTTCTACCCAATTAGATTAATACTAGTTCGTAAGTTTTCTGTAATGGTGTACAATAAAGTGTTGTCCATCTATCTATCTATGACACTTAATGATAGATATTTATTTCTGCCGTTTGCCGTGTCCTGAGTTCATGAGCTTTTTTCTACAAAGAGCTATCAACACGATTCACCGATTCTTCAGGTGAACAGAGGCTAGTACCTCGGTCAATAAATCAGTATGGCAATATAGCAAGGAAATATAGCCAGCTTTCTGGGCACCGTACCCATAGAAGATGCTGACTCAGACTCAGTTTTCTAATTACTATAATTAGAAAAGGAGGGATAGGTAGAATACAATATAACAGAGTTAGTTAATTTCTTTATTGTATTAGTTTGTAATGCCTTAATTAAATAAAGTGTAATCTCCTAAATATATATAATTGAAATCACGTATATAGTGATTCTGATCACGATGTCTCAGGAATCATGATGACCATCTGATCATGATGTATCAGGAACTATAATACCTATAGACTTGAAATTTGGCACGGACCTTTTTTTCGTCAAGTAAAGGTCAGCTGAGAACGAATTTTACGGCACGCGAAGCAGGCGGATGCTAGTACAATATAATTGCTAATAGATTTTAAGTAAAAAATATTGCTGAAGTACAGCAGACAGGTTGACGGCCCAACTGTGATGAAAGGTGGTTACCGTTGTCTATAGACTAAATACTAAAGTTGCTTCCAATGTGCTGCCAATCTCCAAGGGGAAACTGGAACCTGGCTATTAATGCCGGAAAACAACTCAAGGTTGGTTTGACGGCGTACTCTAGACCAGGGATGGTAGCCATCCCGACTGGCGAATGCCTTGACACTTTGCTGTGGGTTGTTTTGTCGGCTCTCACGAAAGGCCGCCCGGCCGCAAGAATTAGTATTAGTTTTCCGTTCCCGCGCGGATTTCGTGGTTCATGTTAAATTTCAATAAAATCGTACCTCTTTAATATTGGGAGTTTTCATATTCGCACGTTTACATGAATCCAGATCACATGCACTGTAATAACCAATTTTAAAGAAGTCCATATTATTTCCTGCAGCTAAATTAAAATACACCGTTCAGTTAATTTCACTACATTCAATCTTGAATACAACAATATGTTTTTTTTAAATAGCATTATTAATTGCAACGAAGTAATTAATAAGCGCTTTAACAAATGAAAATCAGATTATGACTAATATCATGGGAGAAGATTAAGGAAAAATCGTCCAATAAAAAACGTTACTCGTAAAGCCGATTTTAGACTATTCAATTCTGTCTTTCAATTTGTTGATCCCAGCGCCACCTACCGATTCCAATTGTGAATTTAAACTATCGGGGACCCACGCACACACACAAAAACAAAGTCACCAAAATCGATCCAGGTGATGATTAGGAGGATTCTAGAACCCAATCTCAGCGCCACCTACCGGTTCCAACGGGATAAAAAGTATCCTATGTCCGTCTCCTGGTTCTAAGCTACCTCACCACCCTCCACCAATTTTCAGTAAAATTGGTACAGCCGTTCTTGAGTTATAAATAGTGTAACTAACACGACTATCTTTTATATAAATATTATTTATTAAGCAAAGTGATCCATATAAACATAAACTTGAATCATTCAATATCGTCGTGTTATTTCTGTCTTTGTGTCTGAAATAAATTGATTCCATTTGGTTGATTCGTGTAATATCAGCATAAAACGCGCTTTAGTGAAATTTACGTAATAGGAAATGTGATAATTAATGCTTTCTATTTATGATTAATGTATGTTGCAACATATGTAATTAAAACTACATTTTAATGGTTAAACACGCTGAATTTTATGTGATTTTAATTTCGACAATTTTTCAATAATCGTGATTACGGCAGGCAAAGATGTCAAGAGTCAATGAGTAATATTAAAAATATTATTTATCCTACCACCAACTTATTTATTTTAATTATTTAATATTATTTTATGTTTACGTTTATTATTAACACAATGATAAAATTACATACTATTGAATACAATTTAAGAAAACTTATCTTATTTGTATTGTATTCTACCCATAGTCCCTCAAGACTATAAGTAGAATACTGAGCCCAGATCACCGTCTTCTATGGGTAAGGTGCCCAGAAAGCTGGCTACGTTTCCTCGCTGGATCGCCATACTGATCCGTTGGCCGAGGTAGGCACCAGCCCTCTGATCACCTGAAGAGTCGATGAGTCGTTTTGATAAATTTTAGTAGAGACTCATGGCCTCAGGACCCCACGTACCAAGCGTCTCGACAGCAAACGGCACAAACATATAACTCTCACTGAGGGTTGCATATTTCCGCCGCTTGAGTGATTCCGCTGTTTCCGCCGCCGAACCGGCCGATCTAGACGTGTTTGGTAAATGGGATGCGGTCAACGTGTCTACGCAAGTCGCATCCCACACCAAAGGCTTGCCACGCTGCCAGGGAATTAGACTCATTCCGTCAGGGCGCCTGCCATCTCATGTGCAATACCGTTCGGCTCCAATAGAGCCGGCACGTTAGCGGTGGCAAGCGCCCTCCGTAAGACATCATTCAGGGCGGTGTGGCGTGACCATCTGCCGGCACTGCGGCGGCAAGAAAGACCATGGTATCCCGGGTCGATTACCTCTATTCCACAGACACATGTGTGTGGTGCACATATGGGAGAACCTAAGGGCAGGTTTATAGCCAAAGCTGTTTATTATTTACTCTATGGGAGCCTAATCTACTTTGCCACTCCTTTGCAACATGTAGGGCTTTGTAGAAAAGAAGCGGCGCAAGAAAAGATGTTGTTGATAGGCATGTCACGGAAGAATTTTTGCGCCGCTTCTTCTCTTCGGCGGTAAATTAGATTAGGTTTCCATAGAGTAAATAATAACCACAAATAATATTTTTGTGATTGCGACACTGGAAAAGTCATATTTTTATCGTGTAATAAGAACAAGGAAAATGAAACCTTACAGTAAATTTTCCATAGAACTCAATGATATTGTCACTTACACAAGGATCTCTTTCCATTATAAATAGCTTGACAACTTTGCAATTAAAGCAGACGGTATTATACTTTCGTACAATAGATTGAAAGATTGTAATAAGTTCATCAAATAATTTTCAATTGCGTATCAAATTTATCAAGTAAGTATTTTTTTTTAATTTACATATTCCATTTGACAAAAATGGAAAAGTAATCGTTACAATAGGGCGTATCTATCTGTCTGTCTATTTCTGTATGTCACAGTCGTTTTCTCAGAAACTACAGGGTCATGTGGACGAAATTTGGCGGTAAAGTGTATGATATATAAGTATACTAGCTGTCCCGGCAAACGTCGTTCTGCCCGGAAAAGCTTTAATCGATATGCTGACAGCAGCGCCACCTACCGGGTCCAATTGTGAACCAACTCAGAAACCTTGTCTGGCTCATGCAAAACAACTTTGCTAAATAAACTTTGCTAGATTCTATAAAAGACATACTGACAAACATTCATTTTTATACATAAGAGAAGATATCATACCAACTCTTTATTTAAATTTGGTTTATAAAGTTAAAATTCAGTATTGGCTCATGTGCTGTTTTCAAATGTACTGATTATTTATCTTTTTCTTCTTTCATTTTCTCCCAACTATCCTGGGTAGGCACAGGATGCATTTCCCTTCAATACTCCTCTATAGTGACATAGGTCATCTGCCACACCACAACTCAGCATATCATCTTTCACATAATACATCCATCCATTTTTGAACTATCTTTACCTTGGTCTGTACTCAATCTAGCAGTTTAACATTCTTTTTGTCACGTGATTTTCATCTCTCGTAATTACAGGCCCTCACTATCTTAATCTTCTTCCTCTCAGTTTTTCAGTCACGGGTGTAATTTTTAAGATATTCATTTTTTATGATACTGTGTAATCTTTGCTTTGTGATTAGAAATAAATGCGCGCTACACATTGATGTAGCAAAACTACAAGACAACTAAATATTTTTTCATTTTTTTTTAACTTTTTTTTTAACAACTTTACGGACTCGAATTCCGTACCATTTTTTACAACTTAATTTCCAGATTTAATTTTTATAATTTAAACATAAGTGGTTCTTGTTTGTAACATTATTTAGTGATTTTTGTGTTGAGGTGTACCTTACGAATAACTTATTATATTAATATATTCTAAATTTAATACTAAACTTATACTAATATAGAGTGTATCTGTTACATGCTGGTGTTCTGAGGAAGTGCATCTGCAGTGTGTGCCTTATATATACCGGTATATATTATCCTATTTAGTGCGATGTGTGTTGTTTTTTCCTTTCTGTGCCTGGGTTATTAATTTTTAGGCTGTTTGTGTGTCAACTAAATATTAGGGTTGGCTGTTTTACGTGTTACTCAGGACGTTTTCAATGTCTGTAGTCATATGGGGTATCAGGACTTGTCAGTTTATCTTACTCGGCTATTGTAGTTTTAGGTTCTTACCAATATGATAAACCATGTAGGTATATTTCAGCTGTTTATTGTCTTACCTGTAAAGAAACGAAAAATATTTTTAATATATATATTCGATTACTTTTTTTCATAGATGATGCATCGAAGGCTGATGTGCACCGAAATTTAACCGATGGTTAACCAAAAATAATCACTGATTTTCCATAAATTTTTGGCGATTATCTTATTTTAACCATCGTCTAAAAGTCGATGCACACCAGCCTTAGTGATACAACATTAAAATTACAATGTAATCTAGGAAATAAAACTAATGAGTAATTTAAATCTGACCTAAAAAATAACTAGATATAACTTAAACTAAAAATGTGTCCAATAACACGTTTCCTGTTGTCTTTATTAAGGAGAAGACACTTTGTTCATGTGTTCTTTGTTAACTTTTAACACATAGCAGTATACTTTATTATTATGAGAGTATTATAACACTAACTCCAATGGTTTTGTCCTTTTGAGTCTTCCTAATAAATCTGTAATATCAAGGCGCTGGATGGCTTCGACATTAACATGGTGATGAAGCCGTTGCTGATGGGCTTCAGCGTATTATTTTATTACGTTATTGACGAGGTCCACTATATTCGATTAGTGATAATCATTCAAAAGTATTTCGAATATTGTGATTAATCAAAGAAACGATTTAAGCTTTCCAAACACCATTTATCAGAATATATGGTGGATATTCCACCTATAAGAACGAAGCACTTTGCGTCTACCTGGCTATAAATAACACAGTAAATATCCGAGCCGGAACGGAGAAAGAATACAATTTCTTGCGGCCGGGCGACCCGTAGTAAAAGGCGACAAAACAACCCATAGCGAGGTGATATGGCTTTTGCCCATGTGGATGGATACCATCCTTGGTCTAGAGTATGCCACCATAACAACCTTGAATTGTGTTCCGACATTAGTGGCCACGTTCCAGTTTCCCTTTAGAGAGCAGCAGCACATTTAAATGCATGCACTTTTGGTGTTCGAAATACCCATAGACGGTGGTAATTAATTGTTTTTCATCAGGCAGACCTCTGCCTGCTTGCAAAACTCATGCAATAAAAAAAAATACATCTAAGCATATGCATTTTTAAATAACAAGATAGAAATAATTATAATTATTTTTTAAACACTAACTAATGCACTATTTGACGAGTTATGACACCTTTTACTTGTATTTGTTTATGACGGCATAGGTAGGGACGCTGGTACAGTTTTACATAACAAATAATTCCTCCCGATCATCCCGATGTACCTGCGCAATAGACCAATTTGATTAACAAGTGAAACGGCCGACATTGTACGGTACGAATCGTGTAAGCGGAACAGAGCTAAGAATGCATAGCAAATAGTGTCTGTGGGGAAAGAGAACCGTCATACGATGTCGGGACCGTATAATACCGATTCCGTATTAATCTTGATATTAAAAATCTTAAACCTTAATATTTTTAAAACTAAATAAAAAAAATCGAATTATGTCTTAGAAATTGATTTGCCGTATAAAAATCATAATGTTATTATGTTATTTTTTAAGTTTTACATCACGACGGTTCTCTTTCAGCATATACTAAAACACTGATATTTCCTTTTGTGTTTTAAAGTTATATAATTAGTATAATTTACATGTCGGTCTGCACTTTTCTGCGCAACGAAAACTGGTCAACGGGACTATAAGTTGTGTAACACTACTAACCCGGTGAAATCAGCCCAAAAAATAGGGGTACCCTTGCATAAATTCACAACTAGCTGAAATTTTACAGGCACTTAAGGGATACCACTCTTATGAACTCCTGAAAGTCTCCATTGATTCCGTGCAATTTTTTTAAATTCAAGGTCAAAGATTGATAATTTTTTATTTTTTTATTTTTTGGTCAAACGGTTAGTTTTACGATAAAAACAGCTTAGAACCAAATTGTAGATCAGGTTATTATCTACTAAAATTGTTCTTAGGTATACTTATTTCTCTAAGATTTATCAGAACAGATCTCTGCTTTTTTTACGAATATTTTGATATCTAGTATATTATTAGTATTTCATCTCAACCCTATTAGTACAGTAATTTAGTATTGGGTAGAGAATTTCAAAATTTATGTTTACTTTAGCCTTAAATGTATTTTGTATTCCGCTGTAACCGAAAGTTGCCAAAGTCAACTGTAATTTACAGGTTGAATCCTAGTTATGGGACTTTGATAGCTGATGGACGGCTCAAAAGTATTATTTTTGTTTTTTTCCATTGTTATCTAAAGTGGCTATGAATAAATGAATTTTAATTTTATTTTTTTATTTTATTTTTATTTCTGAGAAAAAGCCATTCGAAAGTTGGCTAGAGCTGTATTCTCCATAAAATGCACACGTTTCCACGTCACCGGTAGGTAGCGTACGAAGCGCATTAGATTTTTTAACTCATGCTTAGTTAAATAGATCATAATGTTTATCCATAAAGCATATGTCCGGGTTTCCTTAATTTTTAGTTGATTTGACTGTCCGTTATCAAGTTTTAATTTGAAAATGGTCAAAATATTTTTATTTTCAGGATGAAAGTGCTATTGGTTATCACAGTGATTTCATTCTGCTCGTTTGCAATCAACGGAGAAGAGACATATGACAAAAAGTACGACAGTATCAATATTGATGAGATTCTAGGCAATAAAAGGCTTCTAGTGGCATACATCAAGTGTGTATTGGAAAAGGGAAAATGTACTGCTGAGGGATATGAACTCAAATGTAAGTTGTCAACTATTAAAATCTTGAAAAATAATTCAAAAACATCGACTAATGAAGGGTTTGTCGATTTACATGCAATGTAAGGATTCCGTAGAGATAGATGATCAATGTCCACTGTTTTTATTATTTTGCTGTAGAACCCAAAGAAACTAACAAAAAACAAGTAAAACACCAATTTATAGCAATTTTGTCAATATATCTTTTTTTATTGGATGAGTTCAGCAGACAGGTAGACGGCCCACCTGATTGATAGCGGTTACATTACTTATGGACATTTGCAACACCATAGGTGCTACAAATACGCTGCTGGTTTCTGAAAGGAGAGTGGAACGTGGCCACTAATCCTGGAACACAACTCATGGTTGTTATCGCGGCATACTCTAAACCAGGGGTGGTAGCCATCCAGACGTGTAAATACCTTACCACCTGGCTGTGGGTTGTTTTTTCGCCTCTTACGACAGGCCGTATAGTATTCTTTCTTCGTTCCTGCATGGATTATGGATGGAGTACAAAACAAATACTAAGCATAATATCTTTTTTTATATTTGCTTATAGGCAAACTGGTCCAGTTGATGGCAAGTGGCTACCATCGCTCATGCACATCTGCAACGCTAAAGGAGCCGATGCTTCGCCCACCTCGTTAAGACTTTAAATTTCTGTTTACGCCCTTTTTGTAGCGCTCTGGGAAAACCGCGAGTGGGAGCTCATGCCATAAATTGCTCACGTATGGCACAGAAGCAAGCACCACGTATCATATCTAAGCATATTGTACGAGGTAGAGCCATACTAGAATCATAACCTTGATTACAGGCTCTTAAGGCCGGCTCGATCAATGTCATACGACGCCCTTACATGATATCGGCGTGAAACGGTTAGCCTTGAGCCAATGGTGTTTCGTGCGATGAGTGAGAGGTTCGATGGCCCAACTCCTCCCCTGATAGAGGGACTATCGAATCTTCTCTATCCCCATCGTATATCGCATCCCATTCTCTATCCTTTCCTAAAAGCCGGCAACGCGTTGGCTTCGCTATTGGTTGTTTAAACCGCCAGGCGGTGTTGCCCACTAACCACTTTCCATGAACTGGGATCATTCCATCAGCCTATTTGCCAACTTCACAATAAAAAAAGAAAACAGTATATAGATATTTATAAACTTAATAAAATAATACTTTGCACTCTCAATAGTCTAGAATATAAATTCGATAGGAAAATATTCATATTTCATTTGGAATATGAAAACTTTTCCAGCCATAATAACTAGAGAGGCTCCCTGTGCTCCGAGTTATGATAATGACATATGGAATAGAACGGTCGACTGTAGACAGTCATATGCTGGAGAAGTGAATATATTATCGACTTTCAAAAAAATCACAAATGTTTTCTAAGCCAGTAGTATTCGACGGTTTATTTATCTCTATCAATTTTATGACGCATTTTATTTTAAGTTAACGTAAAATAATAAATAACAGTAACATTAATAAGATAAGAAATCCCTTTCAGTGAGTCAGGTTACCTGGAAGAGATCACTCAGCCAATCTTTTGTTGCAAAGCCGCCTTTTGTTTACGAAGTATGTACTATCTTGTACATTTTTGTAAGTCGTGTTTTGGTGAATAATAAAGTTATATCTATCTAATGACATGCCCGTAAAGGTCCTGCTCGGCTCGGGCCGAATGGATCGCTTTATCCGTTCTGTCCGGTCGTTCGGCCGAATCTCTGGTCCGTTTGGCTCGTCTCGTTTGGTCAAGTATACAGGTCACAATATATAAATCCTGCATGGCTCTACCGCATCTAAACATTGTGTTAACATTTTCAGCACACATAAAAGATGCACTTCAGACAGGCTGCAAGAAATGCACTAAACAACAACGAGATGGGATACGTAAGGTCATCAACCATATGATAAACAATGAACCCGAATACTGGGGACAGATGGTGGATAAATACGACGCGGAAAGGATCTACACGCATCGCTATGAGAAGGAACTTAAAACTATAAATTGATTATTACAATAACCCTAGGTCTAATGGTGTAACCTATTTTAATATCAGCCCATGAATATCGTATTGCTGGGCTATGATCATCCTATTTTATGCAGCAGTTACTGTATTTGGAAGAACTGTCTTAGGTGGATTGACAGGGGTCTCACATCGATAATCTCAATCCCTCAACTTATTACACAAATGTATGTTAATAAATAAGTTAAAAAAAACACAACTGACTCCAAACAATATTATATATTACAAAGGTTACTCCACTATCTCGCTTTCCATGAAATGATTGTTGCATGCTTTTTATTTTGTTATTAAAATCTTATTCAATAAATTTATTATTTACTAAGTTCTTTGTTATTTCAAATAAAAACCTTTTTTTACAAGTTACTAATTACAACTATACTATCAGCTCATAAATGTCCCACTGCTTGGTTTGAGTCTCCCATCATAGGGGAACGGACAGTGTAGCACATGGTAATTGTGACAATTTGCACATTCGGTCAGAAAACGAATTCAGTGGTGCATGCGTTCCGGCCAGGATTGAACCCGCGCCCTTTGAATTTGGGACGCGTGCGCTGGCCATTACGCTACCTCGACTTATTCAAACTAGCGGATACATATTTGTAAGTTTTGGTGTTGAAACTCCAGAGCCCATGTGGTTTAAGAAACGTTCCCAACTGACGATTATATAAGACCTAGATATTATTTGTTTTTTTTTTTTAAATCAAGTTGCAAGATAAAAATGTTATAAGTATATTTTAATTTTTAGTATTTTTAAAGGTGAACGTAAATTTCAATAGTAAATTGAAACTTGAAATTAAACTTTATTTGAAACTATTTTTAAATACAAAAGAAGAATAATAATAAGAACCTTTTAAATAATATTGATGCAAGCCGGCTCTTGCAGGTTTTTTTTTATTGCAGGAGTTCAGCAGACAGGCAGACGGCCCACATGATGTAAAGCGGTTACCATTGCCTATGGACACTGCAACAACAAAGGTGCTACAAATGCGCTGTTGCTCTCTTAAGAGAGACTGGAACCTGGTCACTAATGCCGGAACACAACTCAAGGTTGTTATGGTGACATACTTCAGACCAGGGGTGGTAGCCATCCAGTTGAGCAAATACCCTACCTGGCTGTAGGTTGGTTTGTTTTGTCGCCTCTTACAACAGGCCGCCCAGCCGCAAGAAATTGTTATCTTTCTCCGTTCTTGCACGGATAGTAGGTGTTTGATTACCCCTTTGAGTTGAGTGATCTAATGTTACGCGCTAATCTCTTTGTTCACGCCGCCGTAAGATGTCATAAAACCTTCTTTCCTGTGTTGTACTTCATGCGAATTCTTGGAAGCTGACCTTTTAACGATTTCAATAACCAGTGGGCTAGGATAGGATAGGGCTAGCTAGATGTTGCTAGGAGGCCATATCTAATTTACAAATGGATAAGTGTCAGTCAGTTGGGAAATGCGCCAGTCGTGTACTGACTGCGAACGAGGTGTTACCTAGTGCACTTTACGAGCAAGTATTTTATAACGACGGACTTTACGCGATTTATGTGATTACTATGTTCTGCCCTACATTTTGATTTGGTTGTATTCGGCTATACTTCTAAGAACTGTGATTTACGCGTGTGTACTAGTATTTCTAATAAACTTTGGGATAATTCCCACGCCATTTTCGATTTTACATCCTACAAATCCCCCACAAATTCGTTGTAATATCATATTCAATAGCGACTTTATCAAAAGCTAATTAAGTCAGTATTGTACTATTTAAATGGTTTTAATACTAAGCTGCTTTGAATGTTTAAATTTATGTTTAAGTAAATTAATTGCCAATTATTTTCTTTATACAACTTTGGCTAGCATTTTATAACTTTGATTAGGAATTTTACGGTCACATAAGTTAATGATTTACATATACAGTTCAGAATTTAATCTATGCAATCACGCTAAGTTAATACCTTACTACCTTTATTCGTTTAAGCAGCTTAATATATAGTTATTTTTATGTAGCAAATTCTCAAAATGAAATCCTAATATAATCAACTTAACATGTTTGTCTGTACCTCTGTCTTTGTAATACACATTATACTCAGAAACTACTGGATCTATGTGGGAGAAATTCAAAAATAAATAGTAAGCCATAAAAAACCTCGTGTTACCCCTTGTCAAAGTAAGATAAACATATTTCGCAAATCGATAATCTTTATATGCAAGTGTCTTTACAATATTTACCTTCACCCTAAGAACGTAATACCTAACTATAACAATATGCGCATTAAACCAGAAGAAAAACTGTGTTAGATGTGTACTTTTCTCACGTTGGAATCAAATCCATGTCATTAGGAAGAGACGCGGGTTTGCTAGCCGCGGAGACGCTACGGCTTCAGAAGATGATGAATGAAAAACAGGCAGACAAACATTTCCAAGCTAAGGGAGATAGACTCGTGTAACTTTCTTAGCTTACAATATTGCAATAGATAACTCCAGAGCCCATCCCAGACACCCAAACTAGAAGAAGTAAGAAAAACTTTTTAGAAAGAAATTTAGGATGCCGGGACCCTGAGACTTTTGAGTTAGGTACAGCAAACTTCATCATTGGTTAAATTACTAGTCATCAGAGAAGCGATTGAAGAATATAAACTTCATTAAATGAAAAATTCAGCACTCAAAGTAAAGCCAGATGGTATCCAAAATATGGCAAAAGGAGCAGTGGAAAGCAGAGTAGTTTCAGGAAGAGAACCCTTGATCGAACTGGCAACGAATTGATCTTAACAGGCAAAGCAATTCCATGATCGGGAAGCCTTTGACAGAAGCTACTATGAGAGGAGGGACATAATTTAGTACGGAACATTAGCAACAGTCGTCTCAGATTCAAGATGTCGTATTCGAACATAATATTATAGATCTGTCAATGTATCTGAACATTTCACATAATTCTTCGCTTTGCTTTCTACTCCCTCCGCTTATTCTGTCATCCAAGTGAGTATTCCTTTCTAGTACAATTCGATCACTGAACTTGTTCAACTTAATAGTACTATTTTTCTCAAAGGGTAAGTTAGCATTGCTATTCAGCGTGGTAACCCCACCAGCCGTTTGGGAATGTTCCCGGTAAGTCACAGTGGTTTGGGACCAATATTTTATCTATAATTTTGTTCTCATTTTTTATTTAGTTTTAGTATTTAATTTTAGTTTATAGTTTAGTTTGATTATTTTAAGACAATTTTCATTTTTGTTTATTAATGCATTATTTAAATATATTTTATTTGACCCATAGTACTACTATTAGTATTATTCGGTCATTAGAACTTTTAGATCTTCTTTGATAGTTATCGAATCATGGTGCCTAATAGTTCATTATTATGAACGACTCAAGACTATCGGATCGCCAGATGGTGCGTTTGGTAATTTGAAACGCTTCTTTTAGTGCAGTGTAGTGAACCGATTCCTATAATACATCCTTCATTAAGTACACAAGACTCCGCCATTTTGTCAACTAGTTGTGTTCTCTATAGTTAATATTAAACAATACAAGACTATTGTTTAGTATTTGGCAACACTAAATATGCAATTTCTTTTACAATACTAAACAACTATATTATAAACGTAGTAAGCGAGCTGTGCTGTAGAATGCACTCCGATAAAGGTGCTCTGCATACTGCTCTCTATAGGCCTTTTACAGCCCTAATAAATACGGCTAATTTCAATCCAACCTCATTGAAACCCTAGAACTCAGACAATAAAATACAAAACGGCTCGTGCCAAGTTAATTGGATAGGAGTTAAATGGTAATAACGTTGAAAATATACTATTCAGGCGCTTAGCGGGTTGCTCGATAAAGGTGATTATATACTTGTAAAGATTCTAATGAGTTACATGCATATAATTAATTAGTTTAGTCTAGGGCAACTTAGACTTAATGAAACATAAAATATACTTCCACATATCCGATATTACTAATACTAGCACTAGATTTCAAAAAGCAGTCTTCTTAAAGTTTCAAATAGAACGGTATGGATGATAGTGCGAAAATAAAGGGAAAAACATCATAATGCTAAGTATACAATTATTATTAAATAATAACAAGACAAAATATTTTTTATAAAATTAAATATTTTTTCAGAAGGTTTAGGATAAGACTACAAATTGTTTTATGTATGAGTCAGCCATAACCGTCCCATTCGAAACAGACTATAACATTTCTCACAGGTAGTTAAGGAATAGTCAATACTCGTATACCCTTTAATAAATGTGCATCACAATATGTAACTGTGTATTCATAAGCTAGGTAAGTAAGGACACTACAATTGTCAAATTAAGCCTAGTTTCTTTAGAGAACAAGCAATCGTACAGGTGAAATTCAAAATAAAAAGTATATTATGGAAACTTCAAAAAATGCAATTAAAACAGTATTCTTAAAAAAGTGCCAGTTATTCAATTTTGTCATGAATGGAACAACATATATTTTTTTATACAACCTATGTATGTATATCACCCGAGGACCTAAACCGGCCGCTTTTGGAGGGCTGCTTATTGAAATCGACACATGTCTAGACTCACTGATAATGGTAAGACATAGCACAAGTCCCACTTTATAGTGACATGTGTCATGCTCATCACATGCATCTACGGTGCGGGGTACTTGAGGTCCTCTGATTACTAAAATTTTATTTTTAAATAGGTTGCCTGGAAGAGATCGGTTTAAGTAATAAAGCCGCTAATTGTATTGCTTAGAAAGTATTGAAAATATATACACTTTAAACTATTGTAGTTTTCCCGCTCTACAAGGCTAATGTTATATTTCTTCGCCAGGTGCCAGCATAATCGTCCCTCTATGTTATATTATCAGTTGGAATTTGTAATATCAACATGGGGGACGTACGTTTGAGTTTTGAAGAACGTAAGCAGGTTATTAAGTGGTACTGGAAGTTTGAGAATGTAAATGAAGTTCAAAGACAGAGGAGAAGGGAGTATGATACAGAACCATCTTCAAGATTAACAATTACACGCATACGAGACAAATTCGAAGTTCATGGAACAGTGTGTGATGTGCATAAAGGTCATTCAGGTCGGCCTCGAACAGCTACAAGTGATGAGTCATCAACGGCAGTCTTGGAACTGTTTCAACGCTCTCCTAACAAATCTTCAAGGCAAGGGGCAAGTGAAAGTGATGTAAGTGCTAGCAGCGTGCTACGCATTCTGAAGAGAGGCAAGTATCGTGTTTACATTCCAAGGCTGGTGCAACAGCTAAATGACGACGATTCAGATACGATGTACAGAATCTGTGGTGACTCGTACTCAGAATTGTATTGATGCTGCAGGTCACCAATTTGAACAGTATTAACATTTGTTATTTATGTTTCATTTACATTGGACTTTCAGCTTTCTATTTTCCTGAAATTTAACTTTGTAGAACGGTAAATAAATTTTCTATGGAAGTTCAAAGTGTGTATACATTTTTATGAAGCACCCTGTATATCTAAATTTGAAAGAGAAAAAATCTTTTATACTTCTGTACATTGTACAGTCCCTCTTATGATATCCAGGGGTGTTTATTGCCTCCATTGTTCACAGTTTCCGGGTGTTTTGCGTATTGTTGAGTCAAACTGGATCCAAACAAAAGAAATATACAGAAGCCTATTTCGGTATTTGGCAATACTTTTAGAAACCACATTGCAATTTATTAATAAATTAATGGCACACGGAATTTTCTCTTACTTATATGGATTCCGCTCAGTTATTTATTGTTAAATGTTTATGGAAGAAAATTGTATCGAAAGAAACTTGGTGTAAACTGAAATTACTACCCGTGCGCAGAAGGTTTGCCGATAGCCTAATGATGTCACGCGACATTCTTGTACCACATAGAAACTTGAATGGAAAGCTCGCAATGGCTGGATAAACAAATAGAGATTAAGAATACAGCTCTGAAAGTTCAAATGACAAATAATAATTAGCTGATCTATAACCGCCGTTTTTTATGGTTATTTGTTTGGTAAAAGGTTTTTAAATACAAGCTTTTGAGATCCTGGATATTATGAAGTAGCAGAGTGCTAGCCAAGACAAGTAAAACGAGTCCAAATACGACGGGTCTATCTTGTTTAGTACAGAAGCTCCGCCACCTTCCGACTCCATCATCAGATCAGCTCCACGGTAGTCGGCTCCACGGCTCCAATAATATGGTAGTTTACCATATTATTGCATTGTCACGCGATGTATATATGCTTTGACATTCAATTTCAGCTGAATTGGGAAGTTGGTCAAATTTACTGGCAAGACTCCACCCGAACTTACGTACATATATACATCAATTGCAAGTTAAATAAAAGCTTGTAATAAAAAAGCGTAAAAATGGCGATACGCATGGGAGACAAGACGGTGGTCCAACGTCTAATGGAGGGTCAACAATCCCCCTCCTAAACCATCCATCATCACTAACACCAACTAAAAATGTTTCATGTCATAACAATTAAATTATAAATTATAGCACCACACAAAGTCACAAACACACAATCAAAAACAACAAAACTTATACACTTACTCACACCAACGCGCAATACCACTACATTGCATTACACGCACAATTCACAAACAAACCAAGACACACAAAGAGCCTACAAATTAACAACCTAGGCACAGAAAGAAAAAACAGCATACATGGCACTAGTTAAGATAATATATCTAGGTATAGACATAAGGCACACACTGCACATGCACTTTCTCACAACACCAGCATGTAACAGATACACTCTACATTAGTTAAAGTTAAGTATTAAAATTAGATAAAAAAATAATTATATAAGTTATTCTTAAGGTACACAACACAAAACAAAAATCATAAAATTAATGTTACACATAATAACACATAAACAATAAGCGTGTATAAATTCAAAAAACTCTAACAATAATTAAGATGTAAAAAGGGTACGGAACCAGAGTCCGTAGATTAGTTAATTAAAAAAAATACTAAGCGTTAGAGTCCTAGCTATTTTAAATATGCGAGGATAATTAGAGCGTTTTAGTGCCAATATGTGATTATGAATACCGTTTCGTCCGTAATGAGTTTTAACACTTTATTACGTTTTAATTAACGACAATTTGGAAAGCGTGTTGACCCTAATGTGTTTATGAATATATATTTTTGACGATTTGTGTTAAATAAGCCTTCAAAAAGATTTTAACTCTATGAATAAGGCCGTTAGTATAATAGTCCTTGAGGATTCATGAAAAAGATTTCCTTTTAAATTCAAATCAATTTTCGTGAAAATGGCCCCTGTAGACCTATTTAGCACTTTATTACTTTCTACATTCTAATACCTTCATGTTTTAGGGAGACACGGAAAAACTCATTTGGGACGTATGGTAATTTTATTTGTTTAAATTCTTGGTGACTGAGGGTAGTACAGTTCTGCGGCTTCTGAACGTTATATAATTAAGGAGTAATATTTTTCTCGTAAAATGCGAAGACCTTGATATCCCACCACTTCCAATGCAGCAAGCAAGAAACTGGCGCAGGAAGTGAACTCAAGTTATTTGAACATTTATACTCTCGCTGTTTACTTTCCACGCCACTTAACTCGTCACTTGCTTCCGTAAAAGTGGGCATGATTTAAAACAAGAGACAAGTATCAAGCCTGAATGGCGCTCTGTTGTTCGTGCCTACTCCGCAAGGGACCTGGCGTGAAGTTATGTATGTATATACAAGTATCAAGGTTATCGTCGATCAGCCTCATAAGGCTGTGTTTATACTTATACCAATAAATCCGAGGTTATTTAAATTGCCTAATTATTGATGAACGTTTTAAAATATTTTGTATATCAGTCTGTTGAAAATTGGTCTCAAACGAGCTCCGAAACCGGATTTCAATGAAGATTTTAGGCCATTATTAAATATGTAGTTATTAATGATACTACTAGTGCGGTAAGTTGGTTTTTACAAACGAGTAGAATGATGTAAGCCCGAAACGAAGTCGAGGGATTATCATAGTCACGAGTTTATAAAAATTAACAACCGCACGTGTGACATACAACGTTTTTCAACACATTTGCGATAAAAAAGTACAATAGGTAACGAAACACACATAAATATCAGTCAGGAAGTCACAAAAATCTTTGACGTTTCTAATATGAAAATGGCGCGCATTTGCAATGACGCCACGTGCGAGTGGTAAAATTTAGAAGTACACCTTTCGTCTCATTTTTTTATAGCATTAAAATGAGACAAATGTATTGATCAAAAGCGCTTCCAAGAATGTTTGATTATTCAGCTTATTTATTTTCGTAATTTGGAACTCCTTGCTGGAATTCTTTATTTTTCATCTACATTCCTGTTTTACAGCACGGCGTGCGGTACAATAAGTACTTAGGTGAGAATACTTCTTTTTCCGCCGCACGTCCCATTGTGCAGTGCGAATCTTTGACCTTCAATCAATGTATACATGCTTAGTAAATGCATTTTTTAAGCAAATGTGTTGAAGAGGGTATTTTTTTAAATGAAAAATTTAATTAATTTCGCGTGCTGATGATCCCATACTCACAGACGGTCTAGATACGCTTGGCCTTAGAAGAGATTTCGGCGTATCCTATCAATCGTATAACGGGGAGTGTTCCGAGGAACTATTTATAATGGTGCTTTTGTCCTCATTTGGAGCTTAGGAGTTCATACCCACTTCGTTGAGTCGCTTCCCTCATGTACGCAACGGTTCTGTAGGACGTTTCTCTTGTACCGTGGGGATCTGCAATGAGCTCCCAGCCGAGTTTTTCCCACAGCGCTATGATATGAAGTTTTTAAAAAAGGATGTCATAAAATTTCTTTGAGGCCGGCAGCGCGTTAGTTACACTTTGGTTTTGCAAACGTCCAAAAGCGACGGTAGCCGCTTTCCATCAGGGCCCACCTGATCATCAGCCTGTCTACTGTACTCCAGCTATAAAAAAACACACACATGAAGAGATTAATGAAAATAGAAGAAGCAAAAGATCATAGCAAATGGAGATCCATCGTCTCTGCCAAACCCTATGAAAAACTAGCCAAAATTAAATAGTATCTTTAACCGATAATCAAAAGATTTCTTATCTAATCTATGCACTCATTTCCTAGTTTGAATGTAACAATGTCACACCTATACCTACCCTCATTATTTTCAACACGAAAAATCGCGTGTTAAACAGAATTACTGACTTGAATTGTGACCAAGTAAATTATTATGACTCCATTTTGATAATTAGGTAGAAATTGTCACTAGTTATATATTACCTAAAGTACCAACCGATTACTTAGACAGCAGTCGAAACTCACCTAGGGTCAAGGTTTTCGGTAGAGTATAATATAATATTGAGTCCGGCTTTCCTATATTTGATCTGGTCTGGAAGAAGATGATATCAGCTTCTTCTTACATATACGCTCTATATTTTCAAACCCTCAGTACTACGAATGGTAACAACACATATTTATTTACTCTTCCACTAAATCTATTTCGCAAAATTTTTCGTTCAGGAGAAGGCATACTAATTCCTGCAGCTAGGTGGTCTGCCTTAAAAGACTAAGCCATCCACGACCAGGCTTTGATTTGATTGCTTTGCCGCTGTAACAGCCTTGAGCTGTGTTCTGTCATTAATATTAACTAATTAATTAATTAATTAGTAGTGGACATTTTTATTATATTTTGAACTAATGCAAATTTCAACAAAGTAATTTACTAGTATATGAGTAGTCTTTGAAAGAGCTTGGTAGCGATCGCATTATTTCCATTCGGTGCGGTCGTCTCGAAAATTTTCGTGGTCTAGTAAGGCATCTCACACCAATGTTCAGTAACATTAATTCCATCTATAACAAACTTATTAGGTTAGTTACATTTTTTCGGTTATATAACATTTGCTAAGATTAAAACCAGACTATGACACATAAAAATATGTAGATCGAATGTCTCTTACTTTGTACTAATTATTGCTATGGTGTGAAGATACTATACATGTGATTTTGAAAATCACTTTTTCGATATTGAAAAACGAAAAAGTTTGTACGTTTAGTGGATCTAGCCAGAGTTAAATGTTTGATATTATTATTATTTTCAGACATTATTTATGTGCATCTTTGTTTTTATTATAGACAAGGCTTGCAACTGGTTTAAAGTAACCGGTAGTTTTATTCAACTGTTTCGTTCTGAGTGTAAACCTTTATGGGAGCTGCATAAGTTCAGTCATCGTAGCGGCCAACGAACTACTAGCTAGCGCAACGCGAAAGTGCACATATTAATAGTTACTCTATCTCGCTCACACATCATCCGTCACGCTCACACATTGTGCTATATATTGTACTAGCAGTACGCATTGTTAATATTTGTACTTAAGGTTACCGTTTCCAAAATAAATTAGTTATGTTTCGAAACTAGTATTCAATAAAAACTATTTAATGAACTTTTTTTACTAAAGACCAGGTCGATTGACCATAAAATGAGACTAAAACCGAAAAGAACAGTTCCTATGTAGGCTCGACCGTACCAGTTCGACTTTTTTACGGGGTTCCAAGGCTTAATTATAGAATACAAAATTTGCCAGACTAATTAAAATATTTAAGTTACTACCAAACTCTTTGTGGAATTGCTTTAAAATATGTAAATGAAGAACTTCATTTAGTTTGAATTTGGCGCGCATGGTCATTGTATACGTCAAGTGTCAGTGTTATGTCACTTGTACAAGACACTTGTCAGAGTTTTAGCAGTTAGAAAAAATAAACAAATTAAGTGCTATTTTAAAACTCTTAAAAGATAATAGATTGATTGAAATTGTGAATTAGTAGCTTTAAATGTTGTTTCTCTTCTTAGAGCAACCATTAGTTTTTTAATTTATATATCCAAAGTAAAACATATTATAAATATATTCACATTTTAAAACATTTAAGTGAACTTTCATGAAAAACTGTCAAAAAAGGTAAATGTGCTAAACTAACAGAGTAGCTTTGACGTGGGTCTATGTGTGGCAGGTAAAGGGTTGAATAGAATAACTTATTATAATAGTCTTGTTGTGTAATGCGAGATGTTTCGAGAATATATGTAAAGTATTTATTTTCCGGACTAAACAGCTCAAAATATTATAACGTTATTAATTAAAAATAACGAGATCTTTCCACGTGGCTTCGATCGTGTAATCGCTAGGTAGGTAGGGCATTTGCCCGTGTGGATGGCTACCACCGCTGGTCTAGATTACGCCACCCTATCAACCATGTGTAATTACTGCCTACTTTCCAATCTCGGTTTAGATTGCGGCAGCACACTGTTAGCACCTTTAGTGTTACGAATGCACATAGACGATAGTAATCGCTTTCTATCAGATGGATCGTCGCCTTATTTACTCATGCAATAAAAATGGGCGTATATATACATATATATAGTAAGTAAACGTCTCTGTCTTGCCACATGACGGAGGAGTAGGCGAAAAAAAAATGACCGGTTTTATATGCCCGAGAAATGTCGTTCTTTTCGCATCCGTTATCCTTCTCATGTGATTATCTATCCTTTTGCTAGCAATAGTGCTTTATTGTCATTGGCCGTCTCTGTCCCATGGGTATCGAGATAGGCAGGAGAAAGGAGGACATTTACAGGGTAAAATCAAGGTTATTCATCTTCAGCCAATCGATGTCCACTGCTGAACATATGCTCTCATAATTGTATAGTAGCATCTGCCATCGGAAATACGTTGGCGTTTCCATAAAGACGATGTATTTGTTAGTAAATTGCAACAATGGCAGTACCAAAAAACGCGACCTCGGTACTATCTTTTTCGCTATATGCGTCTATTACACAAGAAAAGTATGCAAAGGGTTCAGCCGGGATATAAATCAGCTCTGTGTTGACTTTTATTTAAATCCATAAAGTAGTTTTCACGTGTTACTTTAAGAGATAGCCAAGACAAAGTTCTAAGTCAAGCGATATACTTGCGAAACGTTCCGCGCCTAGAGCTCGGCAACGGAAAGATAGTGCTAATCCGTACGCGACGTAACACACCAGAAATTCCACTGATGTGTTGCAGGTTGTTTAAATACATTCCAGAACTTTCCACTGCCGAACGCTCCGCATGTGTGTCTACAGATAAGTATTGCATTTACTGAATCTGTTATTTCGAATTACACACTTTACACACTACTAGGCGACATAGCCAAGTTGTAGCTAAGCCATTAAGAAGAATAAGAAAAAAAAACGATTACACGCCCTCTAGTATTTTTAACTCCAATGGTACAAACTCGACTCTCTACAGATTTATTATATTACTAGCTGTGCCATCGACTTCCTCTCGGATTTTTGTTCGCAGAGCCCTGAAAAAAGTAGCCAAAGGTTACTCTTTACAACATCAGCTATATGCGCCAGTGAAAGCCCGGCCCAGCCGTTTCACACAGAAATAAAAATCGAATAATGGCATATTCGGAATTTCCTGGTCTGAATTATCCCCCCTGAATTTATACACATTTTTATCTTGACATTACAAACAGACACGTCAATTTTATTTATCTGTATATATAGATGTGTCAAATAATCCATCAAGAGAAATGGCGCCAGTAAAGCCTTACACGACCTCGCTCCACTCTAAAATCATTTAACAGCCCAGAAAGCAATCTTAGATTTATTTAATTTCTAATAAAACTGAAAGTGTAATAAGTGTCCCTATTAGAGGATGAATTTGCGGTATTCGAGCCGATGCGGGCTTTCAACCCCAACCAATCTGCCCTAATGATTAAATCATCCGGACCGAGGTAATTCGGCGTGTGATACGATATTTAGGACACCGTCAAGGATAACATGGCCGGAAAGTTTTGTTTTATGCATGAACTAGTTTACGCACATGACGTTACACACGTTGAGTTGATAAGACTATGTGAAGGAATTAATTATACATGACAATTCAAAGACTCTGTAGTTCGAATTCTATACCCACATTGGTGAGAATCATCTGTAAGCAACAGATTAGTGTAGAGTTCCAGTGTCACACGCAACATCTACAGCTTTTAAAATAAGCGATGAAAGTTGGTTTCTGCCAATAGAACGAAATAAGGACCTACTCCACGTTTTAAACTGATAGAAAGTGTTTTGACTTTGAGTTTAAAGTAACTCTGACAATTTTCGTCGTTCGTTTTAGAAACTTTTTCCTTGTTTTATTTATATTTAAGTGTAATTTTACATACATAGCTTCACGCCAGGTCCCTTGCGGGGTAGGCACGAACAACAGAGCGCCATTTAGGCTTATTCTTACACACCTCACTTGCTTCTTTGACATTCATAGTTCTTGTCATGCACGCTCGCCTGTTCTTACATCTGACATCACCTTCTGCTAGTACACGATCAATATGATCATGGAAGGTGTGTCGTGGCCTTCCGCGACTTCTGCATCCATCCACTTTTGCATTATATATCTGTTTAGTCATTCTTTCATCATACATTCTTTCCACCTGCCCGAACCACCGGAGCATTCCTTTCCTTACCTTCACCCCGACACTCTCTTTCAGACCAACTCTCTTTCTTACTTCGGTATTACGAACGCGGACCGCGAGCGTCACTCCGCAGATTTTACCAGTATATTCGAATTATTTTTGTATTTTATAGACTTTATAATTGTAGTTTTACAGAAATCTTTGCCTTTCTTTTTCTATCTAAAATTTCATTGACTCTTTCGGGCTGGTCGGACGAAATTGAGGGTAAGGCATCTGTTCAAACTTTTTCAGACTGTTTTCTCCGTGCAGGAATGGATAAAGAACATTAAATTCCTGCGAACAGGCGGCCTGTCGTAAGAGACAACGAAACAACTCACATCCAGGTGGCAAGACATTTGCCCAACTGGTTGGCTAACACTCCTAGTCTAGAGTATGCCGCCATAACAACTTTGAGCTGTGTTCCAGTATCAGTGGCCAGATACCAGTTTCTACTTTAAGGCTGGCAGGCACTCTTGTATTGCTAATGTCCGTAGGCGACGGTAACCACTTTCCATCACAGTTGGGCCGTCAGCCTGGCTTCTGTGCTTCAGCTATAAAAAATAAAACTTAGCTGCTCACATTTGAGACCAGTTCTCTTCCTTAATGTTACAGATGTCCATGGGCGATATAGTGAACACTTATTATCAAGTGATCATCTGCCAATTTGTTTAGAAGGAAGCAAAAGAAACAAACGTCCACACAGTTTATTTCATATTTAGATCTAGCAATACTGCTCTGTAAACGGCTGATCGACTCATCAGGTGATCAGCGGGCTGGTGACTTTTCGGACAATGGGTCAGTATAGTAATCCAGGGAGGTAACCTGGTCTAGAGTATGCCGCCACAACAACCTTGAGTTATGTTCCAGCATTAGTGACCAGGTTCCAGTCTACCTTAAGAGAGCAGCAGCGCATTTGTAACACCTTTGGTGTTGCAAATGTCCATAGGCGATGGTAACCGTTTTTCATCGAGTGGGCCGTCTGCCTGTATGCTGATCTCCCTCGAAGATGATGACCTAAGCGAAGTACTTAACTTACAGTCTTATGCCCGTTTCCTACATCTTACTAATCTTGCCTTTGCCTTACCATCAGTTAAAACTTGACAAAGACTCCATTACAAAATGTCAAATTTCCACCAAAGCAAGTGAATTAATAATAAGATGTAGGAATCAGTCATTTAGGGATTATATATATTTATGTAGGTAGATGACGATATAATTATATAGTCATCAATTACTTTGTTACATGGTTCAGTGTTCTTCATTATTGGCCGGTACCTACATCTTAGTATTGATTCACTTGCCTTGCCATCGGTTGAATTCTGACATTACTTGTATGAAGCTTATGTCGAATTTTAACCAATAGTAAGACAAATAAACTGTAGGTGAGCTGTAGGAATCGACCATATATGAGTTTATAATTTATGTATATTTTCGCTATACATAGCAAAACATCAGTATTAGCAAGCATTAGTTTGCGAGCCCTAACTTGATTACATGCGAAAAAAAGACGGAACTAAAAGGCTAACCGTATTACAAATAAAGGCACAAAGTGATTTATTTGTAAACGTGGCCCAATTCACTTAACATGCGTGCCAGCCTTTCGTCGGGTTCATTTTCACACGCAATATGATATTTAACCCCTAACAGTTCCATTAGTAGGTACTTATAATTAAGTGTATATTATATACAATGGGGATTGATCACAAAAAATTACCCTCTGATTTTATATTTTTATTATGTAAAATAGGGCATTTTAAGATACTAATTTGAATATTATTGTATTTTAAGCGTTAGTTTTTATATAATTCGATTTTAAACTTATTTCTCCGATGACGTCATAAGGGACAAGTTTACATTAATTTCTTTGCCTAAAAAACAAAAATATTAAAAGTTTTATCTATATATAATCGTAGTAATCTGTGCTACTATTTAAATGTCGCTGTCATTACTCATTACGTATCGTGATCATTTTAGTGTTTTTTGTCGCTAGGCTTATAATTTTTCGTGTTCAACCATTATTATTTTCTATAGTTATCGTTAAATTTTTAAAAGTGGTATTTAAGGAAAATCTATGTTACAGAACTTAAATCAAATAATTTACAGCTATTCATTTTTCTTTACGCCTGATACAGGCAAACAGGCAGATGGCCCACCTGATTGGATTTAGTAAGGTCAAATAAAGGTGAAACGCATTTGTTACAAAATACAAGTAGATCGTACTTTTTTGGAATTTTAACTAGACAGAAATGATTAGGGACACTATTCCTCGAAATGGTTTTTCAAATAGCTAGATTGAAAAAAAGTTAACAATCCCAATTTTGTATCATTTTGCAATAACGAGACTTAAAATCTGCATGTTCTATAGCCTGTCTATGTGTGTTATAGCAATTGTTCTCTTAAATTAACGGGTCTATATGGATGAAATGTGGTGTTTGAGACATACAGATATGGTCTAAGATGGAGCACCCTTACCTAGAAGGTTCCTATTCACACGGGTCTTGAAGACACCCAAGTTGTAGGTATCAGGAAAAACAGACTCCGGCAATGAGTTTCACGTGCGAATAATGATATAAATAAGAATAAATTAAAACAATAGACAACCAATAAACTCAATACTTACGGATACGTGAGTTATTAACCGATCCTTATTGGCACTTAGCCCAGATTAATTAGCTTACAAGGGTCCCTCCGGTTCCAGACATCAATATAAACGGTAGATGTATACCTAATACATTATACATATTTAAACGATACCCCTCGTCTTAATTGAAAAATAGTTTTGCACATTGCACATATTGAACGCTTGTCAATAAATATCCTTGTGTTTATATAGGTCGATTAGGAAAAGCTTCTGTTACCAAATATTGTGTTATTGTAATATTTCTTACAAATTTAGGCGAAGCCATAAAGTATATGAGAAAAATTTACGTTTAACATACAAATGTCATATTCAAAGTGACTGTCTGAAATCGTGATTTAATCATTAGGCATTTTTGAGAGCGTCGCGTACATGGAACAATTTATTGCTACGTAATTACTAAAGTTATAACCATTTATGTGCCCAAAATCTGTCAATACTGAAAACAGAAAACTTACTGAGATGCATCTACGAACATGTTCAGATATTACGTAGGTTACAAATATTTTCACGTAGCAGTTAAGATTTCTTATATATAGTAAGTTTAATGTTAAAATAGTAAAGCAATAGTTATATAGAATACAACAAAACGTCGTTTTATTTTTTACTCCCCTCCCGCGGCGATGGAGCCATAGGCTCTCGCTAGTGGTGCCTCACCCTCATCCAACGGAGTAACATAAAAATAAACACAAATCCAATTTAATTAATAAAACAACCAATATCCTCTTTCTCCTTAGATAAAATTTATATATGTGCTGCAAATACTTGATAAACAAAACATTAATCATTTACGACTTCCCGCCATGAAGGCCCACAACAAACAATTATAAATCTAATTTCAAACTCCCGATTCTATTATCGACATTCGACAGAGGCGAGCAAATAAATGTAGATGGCAGCGCCAAAAGAAATATCCCAGCCATGTTGGAGCGAAAAACAATTTAACGAGATGTTTAGACAACAGGGTCTTTTGATACACAACCTGTTACGCGAGAGCCAGCCTAATGACATTCTTTACGTACTGCCAGTAAATGAACCGTGCATAAATAAACGCGCATCTTTATACACGAAGATTCGTTCTAAGAATAAACTTACTTTAAAAAAATATGTGTTTATTATGGAGTAAGCCTAAAGATTTAAAATTAGAATCCTAAGGTTTACTATCCACGTTACACGCGTCCGTTAATAGCTTACAAAGCCCAAAATGCGCCGTCAGCCGTTCCACTTGGCGACCAGTCGTTATGGTCGTGGCGAAAACGTCACTAATGACGTCATCATTTTCGATCACACTTCGCTCACAACGACGACGTGTCGAAGTGGGCGTTAACCACAGAGCATTGATTCTCTCTATCGAATGACATTGAAAAAAGCGCGATTTTCAAATCAACCAATGACACTTGTGTATTTCGTCATTTATGACGCTTCATTATCAATTTCACATTTTTGGAAATTTTACTCTTAAAGTGATGAAAAAGGGGTTTCACCTTTCAACATTGCCTACTCAAACTATGACTATATCTAATCTACGTGAGCGAAGCCACGAGCGACAGCTTGTTTAACATAAAAAAACAGATTCTAATGCGAACAAAAAATCAAGATTAAACTAACACTATTCAGTTTGCAATCTTAATACTGCGTCTACAAGGTCTTTTATTACAAAGATAAGATCTAGTCTTATTAAGGCACAAGCATTACCTTTAGCCAGCGCTTTGTTCTCGGCAGGTGCATATTATCACTTTGAAGGTAAAGAAATAGTCACAATATAAACATATTAAAAAAAATATACCTATCTGTTAAATTATATACCGTATACTAAAGGGTGTAAAGATTTCAGATATCTCGTTTCATCTTATTCTTATCTGAAACAAGTGACATTATAAAAATCGCATGTTTATGAAGTCTGATACTATGGAATAAAAAACAATGTTGAGATGGATGTGTGGTGTTACAAGAATTGATAAGGTGAAAAATGAGTACATAAGGGGATCTTTGAAAGTTGCACCCGTGACTAAAAAATTGAGAGGAAGAAGATTAAGCAGGTATGTGCGTTTAATAAGGAGGGATGAAAATCACACGACAAAAAGAATGTAAAGATAGACCAAACAAAAAGATAGATGGATTCTGTGAAGGACGACATGATGGTTTGTGGTGTGACAGAAGACGTATGTCAGAATAGAGGAATGTGGAAGAAAAAGACGTATTGTGCCGACCCCAAATAATTGGAAGAAGATGGAAGAAAATAGTTATAATCTTTTATTTATATTCAATGAAATTAAATTCTAAAATTAAACCTTATTATAAATTAAACTATAACTACAAAAAGCTAGCAAAATAACTCATCAACAGTTTATTAAAGGGCTGGTGCCTGCCTCGGAAAAAATATCAGTTTGGCAATCCAGGGTGGAACGTCGCCAGCTTTTTGATAGATAGTGAATAGAGCGCACCATTTTGTTGTCTATGCTATTTTTTGTCTGTGCTATTGCCTACGCTCACGTATGAAAGCGAGAGTTGGGTATGGAATAGAGAGCATGAAACGCGGTCGAGATGCGAGCACTGCGCAAAATCTGCGGAGTGACGCTCGCTGACCGCGTTCGTAATACCGAAGTAAGAAAGAGAGTTGGTCTGAAAGAGAGTGTCGGGGTGATGGTAAGGAAAGGAATGCTCCAGTGGTTCGGGCATGTGGAAAGAATGTATGATGAAAGAATGACTAAACAGATACAATGAAAAAGTGGATGGATGCAGAAGTCGCGGAAGGCCACGACAAAACTTCCATAATCAAATTGATCGTGTATTAGCAGAAAGTGATGTCAGGAGCCTTAGGAATAGACGAGCGTGCATGACAAGAGCTATGAATGTCAAAGAAGTAAGTGAGGTGTGTAAGAATAAACCTGTATGGCGCTCTGTTGTTCGTGCCTACCCCGCAAGGGACCTGGCGTGAAGTTATGTATGTATGTCTGCTATTATTGACTTTTTTGTATCTCTCTGTCATGTCATTCGCTTCTTTCAAAGAGTACATTAAATATATAAAGAGCTTCCTTACTTGTCATTCTTGTGTGTGTTAAGATACGTCTCTTAGTAAAAAACGATTCTATAATAGTTTATATATTCAAAATCCAAGATAATCGAAGCAAATACATATCCACAGCCTTTCACTTCTTGGTACCTTACCAATAGAAAACGTTGACCTAGGCTCAGTATTCTACTTATAGTCTTGATGGATTACAGGTAGAATACAACATAAATAAGTTTTCTTTTATTGTTTTAATAATAGTTTATAACGTCTTCCATAACTATATGTAGCTATACCCATTGAGTTATATGTACTACGTGCTAGAAGCTGTTACGGACTCTTTTATTGTAAGTGACGTATTAAGAGAAACTATATAGTTGTCATCATAGATACAAATAAATGTCTGTTATATGAAGACGTGCTTATTATTTCTTCAAAAGATTAATATATTAGAAAGCCCGGATAATACCCCAACAGAAGCTATTAAAAACAAAAAAGTTCGAACTTAAAGAAAGCGGGCCCTTGCGAGGGGCGAGCGTGCCGTAGACTCACGCGCTATAGATTATACACCTGTGTCACAGTGTTTGTACAAAAAAACTTCATTTCATACTTTATTTAAAAAATTATTAATAAATAGTTAAATAAATAACCAAATTTAAAAGCATAAAAGAAAAAGTCAATCATTATGCGTTTATTTAAGCTTAAGTGCATTACACACCCCACAAGACATCTAAATATGATAAAAGCATTTCTTTTTTATATTTTATTTTATTGCAGGAGTTCAGCAGACAGGCAGACGGCCCACTTGATGGAAAGCGGATACCATCACCTATGGACATTTGCAACATCAAAAGTGCCACAAATGCGCCGCTGCTCTCTTAAGGGACACTGGAACCTGACCACTAATGCCGGAACACAACTCAAGGTTGTTATGGCGGCGTACTTTAGACCAGGGGTGGTAGCTATCCTGTCGGGCAAATGCCCTAGCACCTGGCTGTGGGTTATTTTGCATGAAAGTCCGGATATAACTATATAATAACTTGCTAAAATCAATCAATTATCATTGAGGAAAAAAATATTTATTTAAAAGAAAATGATCTAAACGGTTAATTAGTAAAGCATTCTACATAGTTGGCGAATATGTAAAAATCATTTAACATAACAATTAAAAATATATAGGTTTATCCAGAATACAACAAACTTTCTGTTAAAAGTCACCCCTTGATATTTATTTGAGTTTTTTGAGTGAGTAAACAGTACTTTATACCCATGAAGGATTTTTTTCAATAGTTACTTAACACTGAAACTGATAACAGATCGGCGCAGACTAAACGAGTCCAGCGACCATAACCAGTGCTCACACAAGCTAGTACCGGATGACGTCTTTAGTACGCAGTACATTATACTCAATGGTACCTACTGAAATTACTATAAATAAAACTGTACTTACAATATAACATAAATCTACAAATAAAATATTTTATTTTAATTCCAATAAAGGACTTCAAAACTAAGGGCACACATAGGCATATATTATTATTATTATTATATTGTAAAAGTTGATATCTCTGTTCCTGAAATACTCTGCTATATTACTGTTATGAGTTTAGCCTTAGCGGGACCCCGAATTAAAATGCCGTTAGAATTACTATAGAGTTTATTACAACTATACAAACACGTATAACACAGGTACAAATATAACCGAACACAACAAATCCGAACGTAATGCAGAAGGTCGTAATTCAATAAAACGGGCAAAGTCCGTCACTATTACATTTCCGAATATACACACGTCACACCCGTATCGTAATCGTCGCTCAACTACCCCGTACACAAAGCCGTCGTTTTATACTTCACAAATGCAATAAAATCCGCAACACCTGGCTAATGATGCTAATGAGCTAGTACAATAGGCTATTCTACACAATGATTAGAAACGTATACCAATAAATAAGTGAACAAAAGAGATATCGAATTAAAACATATTAACATCATTTTTAACTGTAGGTATCGGAACCCTAATATAGCCCTAGCACGAAGAACGAGCTTTATTTTAATAATAGCCAAATATTAAGAGAAAAGAAAATATAATCTAATTTTTAAAGAATGCGATAAAGTCTGCAGAGACAAAGACGTTTCCCTAACTTTTAATTTTGCTGGAGAGATAATATTTGCATCCAGAACGCTTGCCTCTGTAATTAGGCGAATAACGAAGAAATCTCTGAGCCCAAGACACTATAAAGCTTGATTTATAAAACTTCCTGTTAGATTAAAACGGCTATTTTTTGCAAAACCAAGTCACAAATCTTAATATCAATATTTTTTACTAGCTGTGAAACTGCGGGGTTTCACCCGCGTGGTGATGGAAAATCTTCATATTTTGGACAATAAAATTCACACTATATCTTTACTAATTATAGCAGCAGTGATCTTACTGAAATTGACTTTGACTCCAAAAATTCATTTTATAAAAAGATTCGTTTAGCCCAACAGGACACTCATAAGACAGACTGACGGACAGACTAATTTCAATACCGTACACATTTTTGTTACATTTATTATTAGAATCTAAGTAAATAGGTAAATAACAGTGAAGTAATTATACTACAAGTTTTTTTCACCAGTTAGTTTTTACATTGCATTGTAAACCTTAGTCATAAGTCTAGTAACTGATTAAATGTAAAAAACTGTTGGTGATCCTTATTAAAAAAATATGATATTTTGTGTAAGCTATATTATTGGAAAGTTTCATCAAAATCCATTCAGCAGTTTTTGCGCGAAAGAGTAATAAACATACATCCATACATATAGTGTGGTGATACAAGAATAGATAAGGTGAGAAATGAGTACAAATATCTTTGAAAGGTGCACCCGTCACTGAAAAATTGAGAGGAAGAAGATTAAGTTGGTATCGGCATATAATGAGGAGGGATGAAAGTCACGTGACAAAGAGAATGTTAAACTACAAGATGGTTGGGTATAAATGTAAAGGAAGAAAAAAAGAGATACATGGATTGTGTCAAGGACGACGTCATGGTTTATGGTGTGACAGAAGATGTATGTCAGAGTAGAGGAGTGTGGACGGTAAAGACATATTGTGCCGACCTCTAATAATTAGGATATGGTGAAAGAAAAGAAAGGTCATTTATACATCCATTCTTAAAAACTCGCGTTTATAATATTTATAGAGATAGTAAATACCACGCATAAAAAAATATGATGCGGTGAAGATGAAGGCACGTTTTACACAATTTATAATTCCGATTGCTGCCAGTGAAAGTTCCATCAATATCGGTCCAGCCGTTTCAGAGATAAGCCGGAACATCAACACATACAAAAAAATGTAAAATAATATAAGTACCGTATATACTTTCATATGCATTTAGTAAAAAGCTAATCGGTTATTCTGACGTTACAAGCAGACACTTAATTTTGTTTATTTGTATGTATAGACAGAAATGTGAAATAAGAAAATTGCAATGTTGGCAATGACAGACGCTGAAATTAACAATAAGAAACAAGGTGGATATGATCAATACGCTTAACATAAATATTAAACAATGAAAAGGTTTTGCATGTCTAAACAATCTTCTTAGACAAGACGGAAAATCAAACAACTTTGAACTCAGTACTCGTAATTTTAAACTTTATTAGTAAATAGTTAAACATAATTTTTTGTGGACCAGTCTGTTCTGTGACTTAGCCTGAAAAGGTAACGTGTGTACGCAGAACTTTAAATGAATTAATTTGAAAACTGGCGAACTTTTTAATTCCGCCACTGTACAAAAAGTATAACACATGTTGCAGAAACGGAAGTTTGAGACGTTTTTAATTTCTATTGAAAAGTAATATTCTACGGCTATGAACGACTAGGCATCCGACAAGCACCGGCGTCTATGAGTGAACGCCGCGTTGCCAACCGGTGAACGCCGCGTGATTTAGGAATTGCAGAGTAGTATTTTAGTTATTGGTACTACTAGGTCTCTTGTAGTATAGTAGTCGTGGTAGCGTAATGGCTAGCGCATGGGCCCCGATCCAACCTGCACATCGAGATAACCGATGTGTCAAGCCTGCCAAGCTACCTTGGACAAGCGTGGCAGGTATACCGTCCGTTCCCCTATAGTGGAAGGCCCAAGCCCAGCAGTGGGACATTTATCAGCTGTTATTACTATTACTACTACTAAGTCTAAACGTAAATCACGTCTAGTCCCGTCCCCAGGTTGACAGCTTCCGAACGAGACGATTTGGTATTGATTGGGTGGCTCTAATAAGCTATGAATTTTAGCCAGTTTTTGAAAATCCGCGAGTGCATGGTAGACATATATCTTACTATGCTATCATTTGCTCTAGTAAAGTTTAGAATTAGACCTAAACACCATAGCTGATGTTATAAGTAGTAACTTATTACTACTTTTTAGAATTTCAAGACAAAAAATCCACGGAGACGAAATCACGGGCACGGCTAGTATTTTATGAACGTAACATTTAAATAAAACTTTTCTTTCTTCTTACTATATTTTTGTATTAGTAGTATTGTTTCTTGTACTCGTGCAAGCAAAAGTCAACTTTATGGTGACGAGCATTTTAATTCCGTGAGTGTACATTCGAAATCCTGCGTGCATATTTTGTTCTTTCCGTTCAAAACAATTGGTCATAAATCGTGTAAAAACTGACGCGTTTACGTTTCGTAGTTTGTGTGAACGCGCGCGTAGTCAAATATTGACGTATAAACAAAAAAATGCCAGAGACTGCCAACGCGAATTTATACCGTAAACATAGTATAGCAGTTGTACGGTCAAGTTTTATATATAGTGTATGTATGGTCATGTTTACATATACCATCTGCAAAACTGAAATGCAATATCACCTATAAATTTTCAACTCAATATTGTAAACGGACAATATTGCTACGTGCGAGCACGCACTTATTATTGGATTGGAAGAAAACACCAGTTTTTGTCTAAAAGCTTTTATTGACTTACACAGCTGCACGTAATACCTCTCTGCAGGGTTGCCCCTATACGCACGACCAACGATGCACAGTCCCGATGATAAGGTGTCTCGCTCACAATACCGTCACCGATATTGCGTAGACCACCTCCTGCTACTGCAGTGCTCACCTCCGATATTACCGCGTGTAGCTCGCTTCTGGTTCTTCCCTCGAACTACGCTACACACCTCCTTCACTTAACTTTCCACTAAACTCGTCACTAAATTCACCTTTTAAGTCGTCACTGTCTTCTATTAACCTTCTCTTCCAACTCTTTAGTATCGCACTTGTCGCTTCGCCGTCTTGATCTCAACTTAACTCTAAACTGCCCGGTAGGCGCGCCTTACGCTGTTTATATACCCGGAAGATTTTCTGGAACCCATAAATTCGTTATTCTTTTATTTACTGTCTGTTCCTTTCTAAACATCTATCTATCTCTGTCTTTTCCTTCCCGAACATTTTATTCGAGAACTTTCGTTTATACATCCCTTTCTAACAATATTATAGGAGTTGATCTGCACTGCATATACACACACACACACACACACACACACATATACATATATATATATACATATACATGTATATATATATATATATGATACTGTCACTGACTATAAATAACCAAGTGATGGAATGAAAAAACAAAAGCGAAGTTCTACACGTTACAGTTAACCTGGATGGGGGGGAATAACGCTTTTCCTTTCGTGACGAGTTCTGCCAGTTCACTCTAAGCCTTCCTAGATACGACATGCTGTTCCCTAATGTGTTGCCAGTGAAAACTATAGTAACGTAAGTTATAGTAAATTTTTATACGTTAAAGTTAACCTGAAGGGGGGCATAACGCTTTTTCGTTACGTGACGATTTCTGCCATTTCACTCTAAGCCTACCTACATATGAAGTGCTGTACCCTAATGTGCTGTCAGTGAAAGTTATAGTAAATATTTACTTCATCTTCATACAGGGTACATTGCATTACATTACATTTTTATATAGGCTTTATTTGCCCCCTGCTAAGCCCGATCCGTCCCGCGAAGACTCCCCTTTTTGAAACACAAAGGGTATCTTAGGTAAGTTCTCGGTATTAAGACTACATAAATACACCAAATATGAATAAAGTAAATACAGTTTTTTCAGTGAAAACATAATGGAGACAGAGTTACTTTCGTGTTTTTAATATAAGAATGGACTTTATATTATTTATTTATATATATTTAGCCAACCTCTCGTTAGCCGCGATGCCACACAGACTCGAAAAAAATATTACGAACTTAATTATTATACATTATGTAGCAAAAAGTTTGTTAAAATCAAAAACTATGTGATATCCCATTTATGTAACTTTTTCTTGAATAACCTAGTTAAAGACTACCAGTTGAGACCCAAAAAGCGGTGTTGATAACATATTATTTATAAACATGAATAATGGCGCACTCAGCGCTTTGTTGACGCCATTGTAGCGATTAAAGGTCGTAATTACGGCTTTAAAAAACAAAGATCCATATACATTTTAAACTTTTAGGCCTAGGCGCAATACGACGACCAAGGTAGCTGGAGAGGCCCAGCTCTCCAGTCTATAAATAGAGGGGCTAGCCCGGGTAGGAGCTGATCATCGTCCGTTACGGCCCGTTCAGGCTAGAGGTAAATGCGCGAACGAGCCCACAGCCCAGATCTGGAATGTCTAGAAGAACAGCCAGGGGTAGCTTAGTGGGTATCCCAATCCAGGTGGCAATGTTATTTCTGGGGTTCTAATGCTACCCCGACGTGGCGAATCCCACTCACCGCACAGCGCTTCTCCTACGGTGTTTTGTCTTCAGGTTTTCCCGTAAAATCTTTAAATAAAGACCTCTGGAACCTAAGGAACTACATAGAAGAGCGTACACCACGAAATTCTGCATGTTTTTCATACCGTAGGTCCAATCTGGATGTCGACCACCCCTGGTCTATGGTATGATGTTATAACAATCTTGAATTGTGAAAAATCGAAAATAAATATTATTAACGATAATATATAAACTTTAATTAACTAAAATTAAAAAATGTACATATACTACAACTTACCACTACATTTTGAATATTAATTTAATCAAATAAAAATAATATTTACGAAAAAACTGTTTTTCATAATATTTACGCTACCTATCAGCTTGTTTCCGCTAAAACGTCCGATATCTGATTATGTTACTACATGTTTATACTTCAATTATGTCACTTCTATAGACTCAGTATTAACAAGTAAGCTGCCACGACCGCTTCTACGTATAAAAGTATAAGACAAAGTCATACGTGAGCCATTCAACAAATTTATTTTCATATCAGTCGAGGTTTTTAAAACAATATCTTAATTAGACTTAGTTATATTTGAAATTTAAACTCTGACCTTTAGATATTTGACAACTCCTGCGCACATGTTAAAATTCGATATACTCAAAATCATTAGTGCACTAACGATAACAGTCAATATAACATATTACACGATTTAAATATATATAAATACATTATTTACACATTTCTATCAATACAAAATCAACGCGTTTATCATGTATGTTACAAATTACGAATGGACAAGTTGAAATAAATACATTATACCCATCTCTTTCTTTCCTATGAATAACGTACTCTTCTTACTCTTACATGAAAACCAGTAGAGGTTGACCTTTGGTGGAATGATATTGCTTTTAAATTTGCATATAATCTTAGCTGTGTAAGAGGTCAATGTAAAATGGTTGTATGTAAGTGCTGTAAGCTCAAATTCAGTACATAAAATCGCTGTAAATTTTGGTAGTTATGCAAAAATATTTTAAGCGTCCTTGCTGTTTATTGCCTACATTATTTTCTCTACAATGGTAGGTTAAAATTAAGGTCGTATTTTGTTGATATACAACTCAAGTCGTAGCGACCGCGACTGTGTGACAGTGTCTCACAAATACGAAAGTCATATATGGCTAGTTATTAATGGCCGGTTTCAATACCAATTCAATTCAACCAATGGTAAGGCGAGTGAATAAATAGCAAGATATAGGAATCGACTATAAGTAACTACTGTTTAAATAGCGGTACAAATACCCCTAGACGCCGGATTCTTTTCATAACCAATAAAAAATATAATTTATACAAAACTAAAAAAAAAACTTTTTACTTGAATTCTTCATTATATTTCACAGGAAACGTAACCAGTGGCAAAATTGGGGACTTGACGACTGTTAATTAAGTTAGTAGTTTTTGATTAGTATTGAAGTTAGACCTCTCTTCGGGTAAAGGCCTCCTCCATTTTCTTCCAGATTTTCTTACTTTTGCTTAGGATCATCCAATCCTTGCCTGCAAGCATTGGACTATTATGATATAATTTATTAACTCTAAAATATTTATATGAAAATAAGCAGCGGAGACAATAAATCAAGGAGAAAATTAAATCTGGCCTCTAAAGAATTTATTAGCCAATTTACACAGAAATCGGGTCATACTAAACTTTGTAGAGAAACAGCGAGCAAACATTAATATGTCGACACAAAATCACTTTAAAAAATATTTATTGGTACAGATACAAGTCCTTTTCATGTTTCTGAATCAATCACGAGTGTGTTTGAAGTATAATGGGGCCCAATTAGAACCAATCACTCCCATTCTATTTTCCGCTTCAAGTCATTTGAGGTAACTCTGTGTTGTGCTTTCATGTGTTAATATTTCATCTATTGTATACTAATTAGTAAAATGTAAGCTTCTCGCTGTAATTTGCAAAATACATGCAAGAATTTAAGCGAAAACAGCTATGTATACGATTCCTAAACATAGACTACCGTTGTTTAGATTTCTTCACAGTTGTATGTATTGAAACAGGAATTATATCCTACATATATGTATATTTAAACAGAAATAAAACAGATATACAATGCAAAAGTGGATGGATGCAGAAGTCGCGGAAGGCCACGACACATCTTCCATGATCAAATTGATCGTGTACTAGCAGAAGGTGATGTCAGGAGCCTTAAGAACAGACGAGCGTGCATGACAAGAGCTATGAATGTCAAAGAAGCAAGTGAGGTGTGTAAGAATGGGCCTGTGTGGCGCTCTGTTGTTCGTGCCTACCCCGCAAGGGACCTGGCGTGAAGTTATGTATGTATGTATATTTTGATATTTTCAATGGTTTTTTTTACAAACAGACAAGGCCAGCTGATTAGATATCATACCAACACGTTTCCAACTTCTATGATTATGCCGATAAGGGGGTGAAATAGTGGATGAGACTCGAAGGCTGGGATAGAGGAGATGAGATGAGCATGATGGGATATGCGATAGGAGGGAGAGTACAGTTGGTCATCGACTTATGAAACATGATCACCTAGCCATTACAAGCCGATATTCTGTGAGACCGTAGTATTACACTGGTCAAACTAGCCCTAAAAATAATTTTTCCAGTATTACTCTACCACATCCATATCCGATGTACGGTTTAGAATATATAAAATCCCAGGAACACACGAACGAAGTAGTGACAACAACTAGGCACAATAACAATGATGAAAACCTGAGAAAACATCAGAGGTACCGTGAACATGTGAATTTTTTTTATCCTAACGTAGCCATGCAGGACTCATCTTCATTACCTCACTTAAGGCCGGCTCGCTTAGTGCAATACCGCGCTCTTAGAGAATATCAGCGTGAAACGATCAGCTAATAGTGTTTCGGGCGATGAGTGAGAGTTCCGATGGCTCACTCCCCTCTCTCCCATCCTGCTATTTCATTCGTTGTATCTTGATATCCTGGTATCTTTAATAGTATATAAGGAGTTTTGTAAGTTTTTTTAAAGCATAAAAAAGATACTAATCAAAAAGAATATAAAAAACATGATAACTTTATTTTAATATTAGAATTAATTAAACGTAGAAAAAGTATGGAAGACGGGACATCGTGAACACAGACAGATGTCACAAACTTGACACTTATTATGTCACTTGCATTTTGACGTCTCAGGGTTGGGTTCAGAATTATTCATATTTCGAAAAAACATTAAAAAATCCAAAAAAAAGAACAATAAAAAAAGTTAGATGATTTCTAAGACCGGACAAATGTCGTTCGTCCGGTGGAGATCTCAAAATCTCTTATTCCTTCTGCTTGATACCTCTATCTTCTTTCTCTGTAAGTCTAGCAACGCGTCGACTTTACTGCTGATGATCTACCTTCGCCTATTGTCGTTTGACAATAGGCGAAGGTAAATCACTTTCCATTAGTTGAGCGTCTCCCTATTTGCTAGCTTTACAAAAAAACTATTAATTTGTTCACTAAACAATAACACCGTCACAAACTAACTCCAGATTCGTATTCAGCACATCGAAATACATAAGAAAAGTCGGGTGTGTTTATTACTACGGACCATTTTATTTTGGGCTAGTGTAATTTCAAAATTAAACTTACATCCTTCTACATAAATGGAACGAGAACTGCAAATAACTTCATTTGGCCATAAGCTAGCGTGCTGAAATCCAATCGGTATTCGGATGGCTTTCCTGTTTGAACCGTGGTCTCGTATTTGCGTCACGTCGTCTGCACTAATGCAGTTTAAGGTGGGAGCGCGCTGCAAGGGGATGCACGACCCTGTGTCGAAGTTGCGGTCAGCCAATTACTGAGCTGCCTTGTGTATTAATTAACACCCTTAGTTAATAAATTTCGTGGGATATACAGACGTAATTGGGGGCTATTATTGAGAGCCATATCCAACAACACATTTGTAATGTATTGAGACTATTATATATATTACCACAAAAAAAAACACCTATGTACGTACACATACATTTCTAGCAATAAATTATGATTCTATTCTTGTTTTAATATCTATAATATTATAACATTCTAAACATGCCGTGTCTGTACATTGATGGTATTGAAAAAAACAACTAAAATAGACTATATTAACGACGGAGAACACAGCAGGTGCGTGTGGGATTTGCCATGTTGGGGTGTGATTAGTACCCCAAAAGAAGTACTATTGCCACACGAGTGAGGGATGCCTACTAGAACCCCTCGGTTTTCTTCCTCCGCCTAATGCCAGCGCTACGGGTAAGCGAAGGGTCGCCCAACCCAACTCCGCGTGCCCTAGCAAGCGGGGGCTAAAGTTCCCACTGCCAGTGGTTCGTTTCCCTTATAAAGGGAGCCCTGAACCCAGCAGTTCGCACGCAGCACGCTTGAAACTGTTATTATTATATATTTTTAATGTTTACAAACTTTCCAGTTCATTGTCCATAAGTTTTTATAACTTTGGCTATGAATGTCTCGCTGTCAATTGACATAAATGAAAATGTCAAATAATCGGGCGAAGAAAGAAAGAAAAAACGTTTATTTGGTCTTCACATAGCGAGACACATGACGGTGAATTAAACGAGGTATAAACCAAAAAATAAATCTGGCGATTATTTTATTTTATTGCAGGAGTTCAACAGGCAGGCAGACGGCCCACTTGATGGAAAGCGGTTACTATCGCCTATGGACATTTGCCAACACCAAAGTTGCTACAAAAGCGCTGCTGCTCTCTTAAGGGAGACTGGAATCTGGTCACTAATACCGGAACACAACAATCGAGTTGAGCAAATACCCTACCACTTGACCATGGTATGTTCGAGATGGTACCAAATAGGTGAAATTCAGCATACGAGAATTTCGTTTTTGCGACATGACTATGAAATTCTAAAAGGGGCATGGATTTTTAATACGCTTTTATTAGCTTCATATGTAAGTTAGTATGTAAAGGAATCTTTCAAGTTAAATTTGATCGAATTCCCGGTTTCCGATAGAGCTGAAATTTTACACGTATGTGTATATCGCGTGATAATGCAATACTATGGTGCTGATCTGATAGAGTTGGAAGGGGGGGGGGCATGGAACTCCTGTACTAAACAACATAGACCCGTCGTGTTTGGACTCGCTTTACTTGTCTTGGCTAACACTCTGCTGCTACATGATATGCAGGATCTAAAAAATAAACAATAAGCTTTTATAGAAAAGCATATCTTGTTTAGTTGTTTTTAACTATTATTTTTACATTTACGCGAGCGAAAGCATTATAGAAAGTCTTGTGTATAACAGTAAATTCTTTGTATATATTATGTATAGGATATACCAAACACGCACACACACACACACACAGACACACACATACACACGTTAACATTACAAACGTACTAATAAACTATCGTAAATTTTTTTTTATAATATGTTCCTTTCAGCACGATGTGACAACCTGTAATTAAGTTTGCACTGAGACAAATACCTCAATGTTATAATATAAACAAATGTATGTATTAGTGTAAGACTTGTTGGTTGTTGTCAATAAATTTAAAAAAAAAAATATAATACAATCCCTCAAGTTGTGTAGGGGATCTATAAATTTCGTGTATACCAAATACCGTCCACGGCCTTGATCTTCGTCCTCCTAATCCAGAAGGATAACAGACAATCCCCGATTCGCTGGTTTATTTACTTGACCTTCGGCGTGTGCGGCACGGATCCCCAATTACTTTCGCGACCCAATTGGCCAAAAGCCAAATATTAAAGCATGCCTACACCTACCCACTTACCAGCTGCAAGACTTCTTCAATATTAGTTTGCCTATTTTATTAAATAATTTTGCAGAACGGCACACACGTTGTTATCCTCAATTTAAGTTAAATTACGAGTTTTTAATTGTGTTACAAGTTGCAGGACTCGAATTAAAAAGGCGTTGGAATTATTATAGAATTTATTAGAACTATACAAACACGTATATACATATACACACACACACACAGGTACTAATATAGCACGCGCAAAGTCCGTCACTAAATAGATTACAGAGTGTACCCAAGTCTTGCTTCACCCGTTGTTATCGCTCGACTGCCTCATCTCTCCATTGGGGTATTGCTTTATACTGCACAGATGCAATATGTCTACCCGGCCACATGAACCGAATTTCTTAGAATCAGTTTGTACTTTTAAATTCGAGACACCTGGCAGTGATCACAATACAACAATAGGCCTTAAAAGATTACAATACACAATGGGCTGTTTTTTATCACAAATTTTAAATACAAAGAAAACAAAAGAACTCCAAATGCCGAAAAGGAATAAAATGTCTTTCTAAAGGGATGCAGGTGTGAATTTGTCTTTGTCGGCACCTAGATCGTAACAGTGTTTTATTCTTTAAGTTTTTTTAATATCTTATAGTGTAATTTAATTACTAAATTCAATAATATACAAAGTTCGTTTACAAAATTTAACATGCCAGGAATGGAACCTGGAATCTAGTGGTTAAGGTAGGTAAACGCTTAGACCCAAAGACCACTCGACTATATAGAAATATCCCTAGAAATGTTAATCGCCTACCAAAAATATATTTTCAAAAGCTCCTAAATCCCAAATGACTCACCTGTGCTTTGGTTAAATCAGTTACAATATTATAAGAGACAAACATTGTAAATTTTTGACTGATTAGATACAAAAATAGACTTTTATATAAAAATACATAAACAAGCAAAAAAGAATATCTGTGGCGGAAGCTTAATTTTTAGATTTCCATACCTATTTTCCGTGGCTTTTCTATGCATTTTCAAACTGTCTATCCAATGGTTCTCAATTCGTCGGGATCTTTTTTTTTTGTTTTTTTTTTATGTATGTTCACCGATTACTCCGTGATTTATGATCCGATTTACGTGATTCTTTTTTTGTTCCACGCGGAATGGCTGCCATGTGGTCCCCTAAAAATTGACATAATTTGGCCCAGTAGTTTTCATTTTACGATCATTTTTTGTTCGCGTTTCTTGGGACCCATATTTTTTAAGAAGCGCGGCACCATTCGTAGGTCCACCCATACATAGCTAGACACTAAAAAGTAACAAATAAAAAATAAAAACTTCGTTTAAAAAAACCGACTTCAAATACTAAAAACTAAAATGTATAAAATAACTTATTTCTAAAGCTATTATTATTAATATAAATTATCTAAAACATCTTGAAGATATATTAATAATAATAGCTTTAGAAATAAGTTATTTTATACATTTTAGTTTTTTAGTTTTTGAAGTCGGTTTTTTTAAACGAAGTTTTTATTTTTTTACTAAATACAACGAAACTTGTGGTCTCGGCAGAAGTTGTCCTGCACTGAAAAAATAAAAATCTAGAACTCGATTCCAGCGCTACCTACCTAGTCTAATTGTGAATCTAACTCGAATTAACTTGAATAAAGAAAGTAGAAAACTATTTAAGTACTTATATCGCTATTAGAAAATAGGGGTTGAAAATTTAGGGTTGTACATACATACATACATACATAACTTCACGCCAGGTCCCTTGCGGGGTAGGCACGAACAACAGAGCGCCATTTAGGCTTATTCTTACACACCTCACTTGCTTCTTTGACATTCATAGTTCTTGTCATGCACGCTCGTCTGTTTTTAAGGCTCCCGACATCACCTTCTGCTAGTACACGATCAATTTGATCATGGAAGGTGTGTCGTGGCCTTCCGCGACTTCTGCATCCATCCACTTTTGCATTGTATATCTGTTTAGTCATTCTTTCATCATACATTCTTTCCACATGCCCGAACCACCGGAGCATTCCTTTCCTTACCTTCACCCCGACACTCTCTTTCAGACCAACTCTCTTTCTTACTTCGGTATTACGAACGCGGTCCGCGAGCGTCACTCCGCAGATTTTGCGCAGTGCTCGCATCTCGACCGCGTTTACTCTACTTTCGTGCTCTCTATTCCATACCCAACTCTCGCTTCCATACGTGAGCGTAGGTACCAGCACCGCGTTGTGTATGGCAAGCTGGGCCTTCTGGCTGAGGTTCTTAGCGCCTAGAAGTTTACCTAACGCTCCATTCACACTATTCCCCAAATTCACTCTTCTTTCTATATCAGCGGTGTACCTTCCATCTCTGCTAAAAGCACATCCGAGATATACAAACTCATTCACTTGTTCCAGCATAACATCATCGACCATTATCCTTGCATTCGTTCTGGTTGTTTCTCTTTCAAACACCATCACCTTTGTTTTCTTCGCATTCAAACGTAAGCCTCTCGCCTGACAGTCATCTTTCATCATTGTGACTAGTGTTTGCAGTTCTGATGGCGATTCGGCTAAAAGCACGGCATCATCCGCATAAAGCAAGCTGCTAACAACTAGATCACCCATCCGCACCCCAACATCCATCAATCTTAATCTCTGGAGACAATTGTCCAGATATAGGACAAACAGCAAAGCCGACAGCACGCAGCCCTGCCGGACGCCAATATTGACGTCAAACCAGGGCGACAGGCTGCCGTCCACCCGCACGCATGCCATACAGTCCTCGTAAGTGGACTGTACAGCACGCAGCAAATGGCCATCAATCCCATATCCGGGCAATATGTCCCAGAGGTCCTTCCGCACAACCCTGTCAAATGCTTTCTCTAGATCCACAAAACCGCAGAAAACCTTCCGGCCCGTAGCCAGCTGCTTCTCCACGATATTGCGGAGCGAGAAAACTTGATCCATACATCCCCTTCCATTTCTGAAGCCTCCTTGTGCATCCCACAGTAATCCATCGGATACCACTCTCATTCTCCTTTCAACAATTTTCGCATACACTTTAGATGCTGTGCTGATCAAACTGATGGCCCTGTAGCTGGCACACTCCATACGTGACCCCTTGCCTTTATGCAAGGGCACGATGACAGCGCGCCTCCAGTCGTTGGGAACCTTTCCCGTCCTCCAGCACAAGTTGCATAAGGACAGGAAAGCGTCCCGGACGCAGGTGCCACCATATTTGATCATCTCAGCAGACACACTATCGATTCCTGCTGCCTTTCCATTTTTCAGACTTCTTATCGACCATTCGATCTCTTCCAAAGTGATCTCGGATGCTGACTCCTCGAAGTCAGTCACAGACTCAGTCGTGGTGCCAGCATCCGGGATAGTATCATACATTTCTCTAAAATATTCACTCCATCGCGCTAAAACCTCTTGTGGGTTAGCAAGAATGTCCCCTGCTTTAGATTTAATTCTTTCCATTCTGGAAGCTGACGAAAATCCCCGAGACTTCTTAACCTCTCTCCAAAAGAGTTTGGTATTTGCCTCGAAGTTCTCCGTCAGCTTCTCTTCTTCTTTCAATTTTATTCTTTCACGCTTCTCTTTCACTAAAGCTTTGGTTTCATTCTTGCAGAGGCGATACATTTCTTTCTTCATCTCTTTCATGCTGTCATTCTGATGCAAAGATGCAATATAATCCAGCCAGGCTTTTCTCTTTCTCTCTACGCTAGATTTAACATCCGCGTCCCACCATTCGTCTCCTTTCGTTGTTATATGCCTCTTTGCGCATCCACATGCTTCTTTTGCGCTTTCCACTATACTTTCTTTCATATTATCCCAGTCATTATCCACATCTAAGTCGGAGAAGTCCGCTTTTGCAAGCCTTTCTTCGACTAGGCGCGCATACATACTCCTTACACTAACATCTTCCAATTTTTCACATCTTATTCTTTCAAGCTCCCCGAAATTGGTACGCTCTCGCCAGTGCCTCCACTTCTTGAAAAGACCCACAAACCGGCTTATCACCAGGTAGTGGTCCGTTCCAAGAGTGGGGCCTCTGTAGGCTCTTGTATCCATTATTGTGTTTCGGAGGCGACTATCTATTAAAATCAGATCAATCATACTTTTCTGTTCATTCATTCTCCATGTATACGTGTGGATATCCTTATGATGGAATAAGGTGTTCGACACAAGCAAGTTTCTTTCCATGCATACGTCTATGATTGGCTTACCAGCATCGTTCGCTCTCTTGTCGCCATAGGGTCCAAGGACAGCCTCAAAGCCGTCTCGTTTGGTCCCCACCCAGCCATTAAGATCACCACACATAATTAGTCTTTCGTTCCCTTCAGCCAGATCCAGAATTTCTCTCACAGACTCCCAAAACTTCTCGAGTTCTTGGGGATCCGCTGAGCTTACGGGAGCATAAGCTGCGACCAGAAAAACTCGCGTGATCCCCAGTTTTAGACGGACCCAAAGAAGTCTCGGGTTCACCAGACAATAGTCTTTCACTCCAGACACAAAGCGGGATGAGAGTACGACGCCCACCCCCCCACTTGCACGCTTGTCCAGGTCCACGCCGGACCACAGAGCAAGCATGCCATCGGGGAGGTCATCGACGTCACACCCCTTCCGCTTTGTCTCTGTCAGACATAAGGCATCCAGGCTTCTCTCATTCATTATATCAATCATTTCGTCCATCTTATCTTTCATTCCACCTCTCACATTCCACGTGCCTATACGGCACTCTGCTCCTCTCGACCCGCCAGGTTTGGCGCTGCGTGAAGGGTGGCGGCCCCCTTCGCCGCATGCGCAAGAGTCCACACCGACGGGGGCGCATCGGTGAGCGTCGCCTGCGGGGGACGCCCTATCATGCACTACAGTCATGTGTCAATTCGGTCAGAATTGTGGCCCTCTGGGCCAGCGGGGATCGCGACGTGCACGCTTCTGACAAGACCCCAGGGTTTAGGTTTAGGTTTAGGTTTAGGGTTGTATGTATTTTTAATGCTGTATCATAAAAAAAATAAAAAAGATTGTTATCTAAAAACAAAAATAAAATTTAAGGGTGGACTACCCTTAACATTTAGGGGGATGGAAAATAGATGTTGTCCGATTCTCAAACCGGTAGGTCTGAGAATTGGAATTGAAATTGAACTGAAATTTTGTGTGCATATTGGGTACAATATGCACACAAAATTTCATGAGAATCGGTCAAACCGTTTCAGAGGAGTACGTATGGTAAGTAACATTGTGACACGAGAATTTTATATATAATAGAGCAAGAGCCCGTGAACCCCAGACCTTCGTTATTTTATAAAAGCTGAAAGTTTGTCAGCGCATGCTCCCAACACAGGTAAGAACGATGGACTATTATGAAGTTTGGGTTACCGTGGCTTTGGCAGGTAAACGGTACTAAAGGTGTGTAACATACCGATCTAAATTCATCAAATAATAAAGTGTGATTTTTTGGTATTACCTTCAGAATGTTATTAAGAATCACGTTATTGATTGCCAGACACTTAACATCGTGGCAACCCCTTGCCAGACACCCCTAATGTTCATGAAATTATTTATAATTCTACTTATGTTATAGTATAAAAGCTGATTTTTATACATAATACTTAGGTAATAATTAGATGATGTTTCCTCATCAGCCAGACATTTTTGATAGTTCCCACCCCTTGCCAGACAATGATGTAGGGTCGCTGTAGGAGCGAGCGCGAGACAGTATATGTATGGTGGGTGTGAGTGAGATGGCGAGATAGGTCTATCGCGATCCCTCAATAACAGATTATAAAAAAAAAACAAATAATAATACTCAAAAATTTAATTAAAAATATATTAATGACATTACAAGTTATTATAAAGCATAAAAAAATAGATTGATGACATTACAGATTATTATTATAGTACACATGTAAGTAGCATCCAACATCAAGTTACAAGTTAGCAGATTAGGTTTTATTTCCAACTGTTCAGGCGAAATAAATCATTCCAGAATGGGAGTAGTAGACAGGCCAATACCTCGCGCCGTCTTTGGAGCCAACACGGGTTGTCCAGGACCTCCACTAGACTCCTTTTATTAAGCATCCTCGGTTAGTAATTCTACCTACTTTTATGTCAGTTTAAATTATAGTCCAAATTGTTATATTCTTATTAAGTTAACCATTTTGGCACGCAAACGCCGGTACTTGGAATTTAAATTAATGCCACATTTCAATAATGTGTTTTAGCACGGCGATTCAGTTGTTGTTACATACCAAGAGTAAATCCACTGGTGATTTTCCAGTGAGGTGTGAGTGACGGGTAAGAGGAGAAGGAGAGACACCCTCCTATCTGGCTGCTCGTGGCGGATGGAGTTCCCCCAGAGCGAGCCGATGAGGTCCAGTTGATACACAAGTTCTTACACTACTCTTCATTTTATCTTGTTCTGTTGCAAGACCTTCCCAGAAGGATACAGCAGGTGGCGTCCATTTAATTTATTTTTAATTATCATTCGTTAACTTCATTTAATAGACAAGTTTTACTCACAATCACTGTATACATTACGCTAGCTCCTAGCCGAACTTCATGCCCTGAAATTAGCTAGCCGAGAGGGTCTTGTCTAGGATAGTGTGTCTGTAGCAAACCACCTTTGTAATGGTATAACAAGGAAGCTCTGAGAGAACAGAGCATTTGTGTATTGATGTTATATGGGAGATAAGCTGTAAGGCAGTTTGTAGAAACTTCCAAAGTGTGCCTTGTTACCTGTACCAGTATTAGATTTCAATAAATTGTGTATTGACTGGTTTGTTGCTTATTATTCCATCTACCCCTTAGAACCCCATTTTTATATACCAACCACCATTTTTTTTATAACACACTAATAATATATTGAATATACTTTATAGTCTGTAAATATTCGAAATATTTTATGTTGTTAATTTATAATAACTATTCAATTAATAATACTTGAAGATAGCATATAAGATTATTTTAGCTGATGTAAACATGTACTAAGTACTAAACAATACATGTGCAGTAGAAATAACAACTGCACAGTGAGGGATCGCGATAGACCTATCTCGCCATCTCACTCGCACCCACCATACATACACTGTCTCGCGCTCGCTCCTACAGCGACCCTACATCATTGTCTGGCAAGGGGTAGGAACTATCAAAAATGTCTGGCTGATGAGGAAACATCATCTAATTATTACCTAAGTATTATATATAAAAATCAGCTTTTATACTATAACATAAGTAGAATTATAAATAATTTCATGAACATTAGGGGTGTCTGGCAAGGGGTTGCCACGATGTTAAGTGTCTGGCAATCAATAACGTGATTTTTAATAATATTCTGAAGGTAATACCAAAAAATCACACTTTATTATTTGATGAATTTAGATCGGTATGTTACACACCTTTAGTACCGTTTACCTGCCAAAGCCACGGTAACCCAAACTTCATAATAGTCCATCGTTCTTACCTGTGTTGGGAGCATGCGTTGACAAACTTTCAGCTTTTATAAAATAACGAAGGTCTGGGGTTCACGGGCTCTTAGACTATAAGATATTATCTGGAGTAATTAGCATTCGAATGGTGAAAGAATTTTTGAAATTGGCCCTGTAGTTTTTGAGTTAATCGTTACGAAAATACAAATCTTTCCTTTTTGTAATATTAGTACATACATACATAACTTCACGCCAGGTCCCTTGCGGGGTAGGCACGAAGAACAGAGCGCCATTCAGGCTTATTCTTACACAGCTCACTTGCTTCGCTGCTGCTTGCTTGCCTATAATATTAGTGTAAATATAAAACTAGCCTCCGATCCTTATATCCTTATTTGCTGTCTGTAAAGATAAAGTAAGGAAAGACAAATAGGTTTACACGTTGAAAACCTCAGTGATCAGAACTAGCAACATTTTAATTATTATTTTTTTACTAAATATAAAGTATATTACAATAGCCTTCGGTGATATGATTATTTATTGGCTGTAAAGATAAAGTAAGGAGAGACAAATGATTGAAAATAAACCTCTGCAACTTATAGTTACGTCATCTTGAAAACCGCAATGATAAGAACTGACTAAACGATAAGCTGCTGTTATGTAGAACGCACGAAAAACGTAACTCATTCGATCACCGGCGGCCAAGACGGACGGACGCATTTTTAAAAATAGTTTTTACTCTCTTTGTGTGAACGTGTTTGTGAGTGACGCCATGTTGTTTTACATTTCTATATTGTGCGTGTGCGCGCATGCGCTTGCGCAGGATGTTATACATGTCAATACTACTGAAGGTGTTTTAGAAGGAACCAGAGTGAACGATGGGAATTATTATGCTTTTTATGGAGTTGCGTATGCCGGTCCTACTGAAGGCGAGAACCGGTTTAAGGTAATGTTTTATTCAGGTTGTTTATGTTGCAGTTTTATAAACACTACTATTTTATATCCATTAACTTGATACGTGATAAAGTGGTCAAAATTTAAAAGTTAACACAATCATTAGATACAGTATATTTGGATTAAACGTGGGTGGGTTGGTAAACACATTACTTGACTAGGGCGTGTCTTATCATCTCTTTAGTCTGGATAAAAATATCCTTTATTCTTGAAACACTAAAGAACGATAATTTATTCAATATTATAAAAATGTGACTTGTTTAGATATTTGTCACCAATCCATGGCCTTGGTGTGAACTGATTTTCGTATATAGCGAATCCACACTACAGAAATCGAAGTCTACATCAACGTTGCATTAGAATATAAAAGAGGGTAGATTAATGGCTGGTTTCTGGGTCTTTTTAACCATTCATTTGCCTTCCGAGCGATTAAAATTGGACATATACTCTATATATAAAATTCTCGTGTCACAGTTTTCGTTGCCATACTCCTCCGAAACGGCTTGACCGATTTTGATGAAATTTTTTGTGCTTATCCGGTATCTATGAGAATCGGCCAACATCTATTTTTCATCCCCCTTAATGTTAGGGGTAGTCCACCCCTAAATTTTATTTTTTATTTTTTAGACAAAATTTTTAATTTCTATTTTTTTATGATACAACATACAAAAATACATACAACCCTAGATTTTCAACCCTCTACGATCAACCCCTATTTTTTACCGGGCAGAACGACGTCTGCCGGGACAGCTAGTACTCTATAAAAGTGATGAATAGTAAAATAGAATGAATGAATGTATGAATGTGAAAGAAGCAAGTGAGGCATGTAAGAATAAACCTAAATGGCGCTCTTTTATCGTGCCTACCCCGCAAGGGACCCGGCGTGAAGTTATGTATGTATGTATAAGTAAGATATAGAAACCGGCTATTTAAGGAACCTCCCATCCCTATAAAATGTTCCAGAACTTTCTTTATATTTCCTAGTTTGTACGTATATTCATTAATCTTTCTTCTAGAGTAAACCATGACAATATATCTAGATATAGTTTAAAAAGTTCCTTTCAAGTAACTGCAACTCACCAGATCTATTCTAATAGTTTGTTTACATTAACTATAGCCTGACCAATAACTTATTTTAGCATTGATATTGGTACACTCATAAGGTTGCGCAATTTTGACAGTAAATTTCACATGTCACAATTATTATATACTTCATTGTTCCGGACGACGCGACGTAATAGTGTCTCGTCAATGAAATTGTATAAAAATAAAATTGTCTCGTTCTATGAGTCATCTAAACTAAAATGTTTAAATTAAAACAGAAGAACACGGCAATTGTTTACATTCAAAGGCTTTAATTTTGCTTCACTTTCACTTTTAAAAATAAACATGTGGGTTTATGGTTCATTTATTATGCAGTATTATATTTGTAGTAAGTGATATACAACGTGTTTCATTTCAAATGACAATAAATCATAATTTTAGCAGTCTTACTCCATACAAAGTTTTTTGTACTATCAAATTAACCGTAATGTCAAAATTTAAAAAAAGCAATTTCCGAACAGATTAATTACGATAAAAAGACAATAAAAACAGAACATCTTGTAAATATTGGTTCACTGACCTTGGCAAGAATGAACATCTTCCGCGTTTAATGATGAAGAGACGAGCTGGCAACATGATACATTTGGTCACTAACCTATCGATTTAGTCACAATAACAGATAGACATGTTGTTGTAAAATTCTGAAATGAAAAATGAGGTCCTGTGGCTAAACCAAAGAAGCTACCTTGATTCGTTTTTGTATTTAGGTGTACGTCATGACGAAAACGTGGTCTGATTTATTGTCGTAAGGTCTGAAACACGCTGTATATGCACAAAATTAATTCAAATTTATTCACACAGAAACTCTATTTTTATATAAAATCGCATCGTTAAGACTAGGGTATAACTAGTAGATTAAATAATAATTAATTATTACTTACGCCAAAAGGATCCAACCCACAAAATGTTACTTATGATTTATTAAAGATGAAAGTTTTAGCTGTATTTCCGCATTAATGCAGTTAAGCTTATTTGTATAAAAAATGATACATTTACGCTTATTTTGCTAAGAATCCATAGACACAAACAAATACGTCAATGCGGAAATACTTTAATCTTTAATAATTCAAAAGTAACATTTTGTGGGTTGGATCCTTTTTGCGTAACTACGTCTAATTGCTTGGACGAAGTGGATTATAAATAATATTTTATAGTTACTTCTTTATTTCATAACCGTCAACACTGTTTACGTATCACTTTACTCTGCTAAGGATTTTAAAAGGCAGACTTCCGTTAACCGTTAAAAGTAATGAAACAATTCGTATTGTATACAAACACAACTGACCCGTGTAACGTGTTCATTGAGGCATTCCAGGAATTTAATTAAAAATCGCATCGGATATACCGTTTTATTTAGTATATTATATTATTATTTAGTTTATTCCGTACAGGAATGGCGAAAGAATACAATTTCCTGCAGGCGGGTGGCTTGTCTTAAGAGACGACAAAACAACCCCCAACCAGTTAGTAGGGTATTTGCTCGTCTGGATCGGTACCACCCCTGGTGTAGAGTATACCGCCATAACAACCTTGAGTTGTGATCCGGCATTAGTGACCAGGTTCCAGTCTGCCTTAAGAGAGCAGCGGCGCATTTGTCGTACCTTGGTGTTGTGCAAATGTCCATAGGGGATGGTAACCGCTTGCCATCAGGTGAGCCGTCTGACTGTCTGCTGAACTCATGCAATTAAAAAAAATATGTAAGGTACCTATTTTAAAAGTGATCTATACTGACATATAAAGCTGAAGAGTTTGTTTGTTTGCTTGAACGTGCTGATCTCAGGAGCTATACTGGTCTGATTTCAAAAATTCTTGCAGTGTTAGATAGCCCATATATCGAGGAAGGCTATGTATCATCACGCTAAAACCAATAGGAGCGGAGCACCATTGAAGAGTGTTTCAAAATCAGGGGGTTTTTTTTAACTCACTTTTTTTTCGCGGACGAAGTCGCGGGCTGAAGCTAGTATTATGATAAAATGGCATTTTAACGCCTGATTTGTATGTACAATATTGTTAGAATGTATTGGAACAAGTCGTGTCATATCTATTGACCTCATGATGTACCGCGAATTTCTCCGCAAAAAGTTCCATACAACTATATTTATAGCATGTAGATATGTTCTAGTAAACCAGTAGTAGCTGGAAAGTAATGAGGCTAGTGCGGGTCTAACTAAGTAGTGTGGTGCGTCTATGATGGTTACCCAGTTGGATAGGGTGTTACTGACACACTACTAGGCGAGAGCTCATGGCTCCATCGCCGCGAGAGCTAGGGCTCAACCTCTGAAGAAGAGTACATAATAAGACGTGTGTAGTATATAATTATTGCTGTAGCACGGAGGTTTCTTTCTTCAGCGCTAACCTCTACCAACGCTTCTGAATATAAAGGGAATGTCATGTCACGTAAGGGCGACTTGACGGATGTCTATGATATTGTAAGACGTTTTCCAACTATCTAAAAAAATCCAAATTTATCCTTATAATCATTAATTATTAATTGTAATAACCTTATATATTTCAACTACTATATTGCTTAATTAATTAACATTACATTTAAGACTATATATTCAGAAATCTTAACTGCTACGTGAAATTATGTAAAACACAAAATATTCTTAGATACATATCGCAAAGTTTTCTGTTGTCTATATTGACTGATTTGGCACGTACATAGACTACTCAGTTATAACCTTGATAATTATGTAGCATTAAGTTATTCCATGAACTTAACGTAACAAGACTTAAAATTCATTATAATAAACAAAAACCTGTGCCTTTTTTTTGCAAATTCATTGATATATTATATCAATGGCAAAATTACCCACCCGCTTAGACTAGAGTGAGGAGGTTACGAAAACTACTATACTATAAAAACTATCAAAATAACTTAAATGACCAATAAAAAAAAACCTAGGAATTCTAAAGAAGTTTCACTTCAATAATATAAAATAATAATAAAGGTGAAACAGATTACAAATTAACTAATATAATTTGCACGTGTTGTTAAAAGCTAATCATAATTACTGACAAAAATAATTTGCTAATTACTAAAAAAAATTCATTTAATTATAATAGGGAACTTGACAACTTAAAACAATACAAATAAATACTAAACATAAACTAATTTATTAATGAGTTAATATAATGTATTTAACAAATAGCTGTCAGAGGGAAGCGTGCCCAGGCAGCTGGTTGCATTGCCACGCATTATGGCAATGCTGATTCGTTGCAAGAAATACTAACAACCTTCTGATTACGGGTGACATCAAAGAGTTTATTAAAGAAATTGAAGAATTCTCCAGAATTTAAATATTCCTAGAATACCTATAAATCCCGCTGAGTCATTTCGCTGCGTATTCGAGACCAACATTCAGGCAGATTGACAAACAAATTTAAAACAATCACAATATCGTGTACTAGGATATGCTCGCGACTCCGTCCACGCTTGACTTGAAATACCCGCGGGATTACCAGGATACAAAGTACCGCAGCATTTAAAAAAGACATCAAGCTATTGTTTTAGTGAATCGTGTGTGTCGGAATAAGCTAAGTGTTATACATCCGTATAATTTCAAAGCGCTCTTGAGTAAATTCCTGCGGGATTTCCGGGATAAAAAGTGTCCCAGATTTTATTACATAAAATTTGCTATCGATCAGTAAAAAAATCACATTGATTGACAATCAATTGATTTTTTTCAAAATAGCCATTAAAATCATCCCAGAAAAATTCCGGCCATCAAAAATAGCGCAGATTTTAAGTCTAAGAATTTGATGTCGATCAGGGAAAACCGTATTGAAATCGGCCTAGTAGTTCTTACGTGAATATAGTAGTAAACAGACAAGAAATCTAAAAAAAATTGCATCGTGTTCTCTGTCGTTATATAGTCTATTACAGTTGTTTATTTTATATCTGTAATGTACAGACATGACATGATTAGAATTTTATAATATTATAGATAGATGATATCATAGACTGATGCAAAACTAACAAACTGGCAGAGGGCCCACGAAATGGAAAATAGTTATTAACGCTGTTTGTAACATAAGGGGCAAAGCTAACGCAACATCAGCTTTTAGGGTGGGATGAGGGAATGAAATAGCTTCCGGTCGTGGTGCGGGCTGTGGTCGGGTGCAATCCCGGATGGGACGACTTCGCCTCCTCCTGCAAGTCAAGGAGGAGGCGGAGCGGGAGCGTGAGGGTACGTCTTTACTCCGCTCCCGCCAAAGAAAAAGAAGGACGCGCCGGCACCGGAGAGCGACTTTCGACCTTTGGCCGCCGTGAGCTAGCGGCTCGGTTCCCTGGTGAAAGGGTTCTCACCCAACGTTATGCCGTCGAGATGGGGACGCGTCGTGTTTCGCGCGCTCACTTCTCCTCCCGTGGGACGAGTTCTAAACCACCCTACGCCAAGATTAAAGACTTTAGGGCCTCCGACTGCCAGCGCACGCGGAGATGGTCGAGACCCCCTTTCCCGTAACCCTGGCATAAGACACAGGATGGAACACGGAGGCGTTTCAGTGGGTATCCCCTAACGTGGTGAGGTACTAGTACTTCAGACGTGACGTGCTAGTGCCATCCTGACTTAGCGAATCCCACACACCGGCCGCAATTTTCCTCGTCGTGCGGCTGATAGTCCTCAATCGGATTTCGCCTCGTAAAAAAATGGGAATGATATAGGGGAGTGGAAGGAACGTGGGCCATCGTAACACACACACTCATATGAAACACGAACAAATCAAGCCTAAACATTTCACGTCGATATTCTATAACACCGATTGAGTCAGCCCTAAAAACTGTCACTTCATATTTTAGTATTTATTTTGAAATCACAGACAGATACTTTTATTGTAATTACACCATGACACTTGAGCACCAATCTTTAACCATTTAAACGACTGACGGCCATAGGTGCAAGCAATTAAACTTTCCATGCTTGTTCAATGAATCATGCTCCATACTTGAACTCTGATCTCTTAATTGATTAACTTGTTGCGTTTATCACAAATGTGTAGGTGACAAATTTTACAATACATTCTGAAACAATGTTATTGTTATTATAATACAACCGGTGTTAAAATATCATAATCATACTTCAAAATATTATTTGCAGTGGTAAAATTATGCTGGAATCATTATCTTGATTTTTTTTATTGCAACACCAAAGGTGCTACTAATGAGTTGCCGGACTCGGCTTGGCTTGGCCACTAATGCCGGAAAATAACTCAAGGTTGTTATGGCGGCATGCTGTAGAGCGGGGATGGAAGCTATTCAAATGGAAAAATACCCTACTACCTTGATTACAGCTCTTAGGGCCGGCTCGACCGGGTATACTGCGCTCGCACGGAATATCGGCGTGAAACGGTTAGCCTTGAATTGATCGTGTTCCGATGGTCCATTTTAAACATATTTAGAAGTTAAAAATGTTGTCTAGATTTTTGTATCTAAGCCCAGACACGGCCAAGACTTCTTGGATAGTTTGGGTATGCACACAAGCCTTCTTTACAAAATACGTAAAATGAGGTCGTGTAACGTGGCACTGGCACCTCAGATGACAATTTTTTTGTCACCACGTTTTTCTCATATATTCTTCATAGACAACAAAAGCGTTCTGATTAAACTTCTAGCCATCTGCCTTCTGCTTTCCATCGACACAAAATTTGTGAATAAAACAATGTGTACTCCTCCAATGGCTTGTTGTTGAATTAATAGTACTGAAAACTTTAGCTACGTAAACTTAGGCCGCTAGAAGTTTGCCGTACAGTATTATTTATTACACAACCTTCTCAAATTAGTTAGTAAAGTTTGACACCAAATATATTAGGGGCCATCCAGAAATTACTTCACACAAGATTTTTGACCCGTTCTTGTTACCCGTGCTCATGTTCGTGAGACACCTTCCCTAGTCACATCAGATATTATGCAAATTTACATCAAAAAATTATTAAATTAAAGCAGTTACATAATTGTTTCATTTCCATTTAAAATATTTTTTAATAATTTAAACGCTATGTCCATACAGATGAGTTGGAAATATTTTGAAGTTTTTCATTAATGGTTCTTTCGTATTTGTTGTTCTATTAATATTTAAGTTCTTCTTTTTAAAGTTTTATACAGAATTATGTTACAGAATGACTTTTGAAGAATTAATGGACATATTGAAAACATAGCACAACTGACACTGTAAATATATAGTCGTATATATTTTCATAGCGTCAGCGTTAATAGTAAATAAATCATAAATGAATTAGTAATATCACTATACATGTTTAGAAAGAATAAATTATTACATATATAAGGATAAGATTGTTTTTTAAACTGTAAAGGTGTTCTGTTTACGACATAAGTTCTAAGAAAGTTTTTAGAATTTATACACGCTTATTGGTTTTTTTTTTGTTATTGTGTGACATTAATTCAGTGATATTTGTATTGTGGTGTATCTTACGAATAACTTATTATATTAATTTATTATAATTTCAATACTAAACTTATACTAATGTAGAGTGTATCTGTTACATGCTGGTGTGGTGAAAGCACTTCCTATGCAGTGTGTGTCTTATGTAGGATAGGATATTAGATGTAGTCAACCTGCAGCGTTTCGATAGATTAATAAAAACTAAATAGATAAAGATGCTAATGTAAAAAATCACATTATTCCAAATTATTATACAGCATTAGTAAAAATATTCTAGATCTATAGATTCCCTCTTTCGTAAACCATGAAAGAGATAAAGATAACCAATTTAACATTGAGAAAAAAGTATAGTTAAATAATAGATGTAACTCTTTGTCCTACAATAAGAAGTCATTATAAATTGGAGTCATTAAATTACCCTGTAATCGGCAACGCGTCCGTAACACTTCTATTGAAAAGACCATCGGCGACGATAGACAGTTTCATCGGCGACGATAGACAGTTTCATCGGCGACGATAGACAGTTTCATTGAGAAAGTCATAATTCGCTCCTTTACCTTTGTCAATAAATAGTGTCCCTAGCTTCTATAACATCAACAGGTTAAATGTTGCTTAAATAACATTTTCTTCAAGGTATCGATATCTAATCACTTATGGAACTGATCAAACTACTTATCTTTAAACATTTAAACTGTCACACCTTGCCCTTATCAAAAGATAATATAGTTATTTTATTACAATACATGACCAAACGAATACGTTACATGAGGAACAGACTGATATTTTAAAATGAGTCCTACTATACTTTATACAACAGAAATCAAAAATACAATCAAACACAAATATTTTCTTCTAATATCTTAACAAGCCCTTTGAATACACCCCACGCTTTTTTTAAGACCCCATTCATCAGAAACCAAATTTATAAAATTTTATTTTCTGTTTTTTAGTTGGATTTTTTTATAAAAGCGTGTGTTTTAGTTTTTTTTTTAAACGATTATTTATTTCTCACTTTTTAGTTGATTTTTTTTTAATGTTTTTAAATACAAGCTTTTGAGATCCTGCATATCATGTAGCAGCAGAGTGCTAGCCAAAACAAGTAAAACGAGCCCAAATACGACGGGTCTATCTTGTGTAGTACAGGAGTTCCTATGGCCACCTTCCGACTCCATCATCAGATCAGCTCCATGGTACCATATTATTGCACTGTCACGCGATATAAACATACGAGCCCAAACACGACGGGTCTATCTTGTTTAGTATAGGAGTTCCAATGACCACCTTCCGACTCCATCATCAGATCAGCTCCATGGTACTATATTATTGCATTGTCATCGACCTTTGACAGGTGTGCAAAGTTTGAATTAAATCTGATCGTTCAAAGTAGGACAAAATCGAGCTCAAAGGGGTCGGTTACAAACATACATACAGGTGAAGCTAATAAAAGCGTCTCTGATGTTAAAAAGGGTCTCTGATGGCAGGAGTCTGAAATTAATGGGAGCGAAATCTCAAAGCAAGCTCTAGTTTTAAATAATTATATTATAATGAAGTCTTCGTTAGTCGTGTGTGTTTGGACGTTGCGAACTGATATTATTATTGCATTGTTGCTATCGAAGCGTTGGTCTAACTTTTCCCTCAAAGCACAGCAACTCATACAAAACCCCAGTCATCTAACCCTATTTATTTCGAATATTAAAGCTTTCCTAGCAAGAATTGAGACACTCAGAAACCAATACAGTTGAATCCAAATAAATATTTGAGTACATTATTACTAATTATTCAAATTATAAAGTGTTGTTAAGACTATAAAAGAAGAAGAAACGTTATAAGCTGCAATAACTGAGAAGAACATTATTTATTACATTCATGTTTTTAAAAAAATTTCACAAACCGATTTATAATCTATAAATTTCTAAATACAATTCATGTAAAACAAATGTTTTTAATTTTTATTATTTCATATTTCAGGCTCCCACTCCTCCTTCAAAATACGCAACAGTCGTGAAAGCAACGAACGCCAATGTGATCTGTGCGCAACCAAGTTCCCGAGGTCTCATTGGAGAAGAGAATTGCTTAACCGTTAACATTTTCACCCAAAATGTAACTAACCCAAAACCAGTCATTGTTTGGCTAAATGCAGAAGAATATACGACCACGAGTACGGCGATGTATTCATACAAACAATTCATTCAACAAGGCCTTGTGTTTGTCACTATGAATTTTAGATTATCAGTATTCGGATTTCTATGCTTGGGAGTAACTGATGCTCCAGGAAACGCAGGCTTGAAAGATATAATTCAAGGCTTAACTTGGATTAAAGCAAATATTGCGAATTTTGGTGGAAACCCAAATAATGTAGTTCTAATGGGGCATGGGTCTGGAGCAGCAATAGTTGATATACTATCCTTATCTCCAAGAAGTAAAGATTTGTTCCATAAAGCCATAGCTCTAAGTGGATCCTCTTTAGCTCCTTGGGCTGTGGCATACGATCCTATCGGTTATGCCAATATATTAGCAAACCGGTTAAGCTATACAAATAAAAATAGACAACAATTAGCAAAGTTGCTTAAAAACACAGATATAACAGTATTAGCAAGTTCTTTAAATGATGTTAAATTTACAAATAATACTCCTCTCTTCGCACCTTGTATTGAAGATCCGGCTATATCACTAAATGAAACTGTACTAGCTGAAGCTCCTATCAATATTCTACGAGGAGGTAATTACAGTTACATTCCTTTTATAGCTGCCTATACAACAAGAGAAGGCACATTGCGTGCCGGTGAAGCAGTATTAAATCAATGGCTTGAAAAGATGCAGGCTAACTTCACAGAATTTCTTCCAGTGGATTTGAAAGTTGATATTAACAGAACTAGTGTCGCGCAAAATATCAGCAATTTTTACTTTAGCGGTAGTCCAATTAACATGGCAACAATAGAGGATTATTTGGATTACCATGGAGACACGATGATATTACTATCTGTAATCAATGGTGTTTGGGAGAGATCATTAACTTCTACGACAGAAGTCAGATTGATGGAATTCGCATACAGAGGAACGTATAATTCTGATTGGCCATATAATCAGATACCATTGACAGGTGTAAAGCATGGAGGAATTTTAAACTATTTATTCGACTTTGATTTAAGAGATGGCGACAGAGTCGTGATGTCCTCGCTGATATCACGTCTTGGTAGCTTTGCTTTGACTGGGTAAGTGATCATTAACATTAATTCAATCATCATCTTTATTCCTCTTCTTCTTATATATAAAAATGAATGTTTGTCTGTATGTCCTTTATAGAATCGTAAACTTTACATTTGATGATGTGATGATCTTTAGCAAAGTTGTTGTGCATGAGCCAGGGAAGGTTTCTGAGTTATTTCACAATTGGACCCGGTAGATGGCGTCGCATTGGACCCGGTAGGTGGCGTTGCTATCGGCATATCGATTGAAGCTTTTCCGGGCCGGGACAGCTAGTTCTAAATAAAAGAAGATTAATCAGATGGCAAAAGTGGATTAAAATAATAGATAGTAGATTACATTACAATAGATATTACACACACATCTCTTTTTATTTAAAATAATATAGGTGCAATATGAGACAGATATTCTTTACATTCGTTTAAACATGTTAATCCCAAAAACAACGAGCCTGATTAAAAGTTTTATTTCGTTTAAAAATCCTTGAGGCTTAAGAACGAAATAAATAATGAATAAATGAATGAAAAACTTTATTGTTCACCAAAAATTAAAACTACGTTCTTAAAACTAGGTACAGTAAATATTGAACAAAGGGCGGCCTTATCGCTTAAAGCAATCTCTTCCAGATTACCCCCTAAACTAAGGAAAATATTAAGAAAACTGTGGCGGTGAAAACAATAAATAATAGGAAACATTCCAAGAATAATTAATAACATCCAATCTGGTAAACTATCATCAAGTACGCTGAGCATTAACGACGCTATTCGATTGGCGACACACTAAATGTGGGGAAAACTAGGATAATAAAACAAAACACTAACATTTTATTTTTTTGTATGCTCGTTGATAAACAGCCAGATGGCCCCAACTCTGGCGGATTTGCATGACATGTGATATATGCCACCAGAAGGTCATTCAATTTTCTCGCCCTAACCGACGTACATAATTCGATACCATATTCGATTTATATAAATAAAAATGAATCTTAGGAATGTATGTACGCCCATAACTTGAGAACCACTTTACCGATGAAGATAATTTTTCTGTGCGTATTTGAGTCCCCGGATGCTTTAGATGCACAACAAAACGATATCTCTAACCACGACACTGCTTCCTGCGGACGGGGTCTGCATACTAACTATCCTCCCTTTGTCTCTCCGACGCCTCCATCTGGGTCCTGACCGACTCACAGAAAGAGGTAATCGCGAATCAACACTTTTTGCTGGCGAGCATGACTTTGTTAATCTTAACCCTGCGAGAACCTACTCAAACATACCATCCAAATAACATCAAAATCAGTCCAGGGGACTAAGAGGATGCTATAAACCGATTCCAGCGCCACCTACCGCGTCTAATTATAAATCTAAAAACATTCCCGGACCCACTCAAACACAAAATTTTTACACGTTGGGTTACATTATTGAAATTTTAGTAGGAATCCCTAATTTTTTTAAGTAATAAATATAGCCTCTGTTAATCTGGTATAATGTAGCATTCTAATTGTGAAAGAATTTTTGAGATCGGTCAAGTAGTTTTTGAATTTATTCGTTACATACAAAAATACAATTCTTTCCTCTTTACGATATTAGTGTAGGTATCAGTTAACACCCTATTTAAAGAGCCCTAAAACGTAAAGCTTATTACACAAGTTTCATAATGTAATTTTAACTTTTCTAGCCGCCCAGACCAAGTTGGAACCTCAAGAGTCGTCGAATGGCATTCAATCACAAACGGTGCCTTCAACTATCTAGTATGCAACGGCCGGGACGGTCTCATACCCAACGTCACTTGGATATATGAAGAGGAAGCTCGGACTAATCCTCACACAACAAGAAGGACATTCTGGAATGATATATACGGAAAGTATTATCAGCCGCCTGCTAAAGTGTCATCAGCTGATAACCTAATGGGATTCATAACAATTGTTTTACTCAGTCAGCTATTTGTATACTTGTTTTAGATATTATAAAAAGAATTTGTTATTATTGTAGATTTAATTTGATTTCATATTAATAGTTGTTTTTATTTTAATCTTGTTCATTAACGTATGTAAAGACGGATTTAGAAAAAAGTATTTAGAATAACTAATTGATTGCAGGAAATTTATTATGTATTATATATAATACATAATAAATCTCCTGCAAACAAATAAATATATATTATTAACATTTATTATATATATATATATATATATATATATATATATATATATATATATATATATATATATATATATATTAGAAACTATACCATCGTTGGCACCCTATTTTTAAACAAAAAATTAACAAATTTTATTTGTTTTTATTTATTGCAGGAGTTCAGCAGACAGGCGGACGGCCCACTTGATAGAAAGCGGTTAACATCGCCTATGGACAATGCCAAAAGTGCTACAAATGCGCTGCTGCTCTCTTAAGGGAGACTGGAACCTTGCCATTAATGCCGAAACACAACCCAAGGTTGTTATAGCGACATACATTAAACAAGGGGTGGTAGCCATCCAGCCGGCAAAATGTCCTACACCTGGCAAAGATTTTGTATACATACAATGATAATAATAATATCGAATTGTTACGAGTCGCGAGACTCGAATTAAAATATCGTTAGAATTACTATAGAGTTTATTAGCACTATACAAACACGTATAACACAGGTGCAAATATAACCGAACACAGCAAATCCAAACGTAGTGTAGAATGTCGTAATACAATAAAACGCGCAGACCGTCACTAATCGATTACCGAATGTACTGTGTCTGGCCTTGATCATGGTTATCGCTCGACTGACTCTCCCTCCACCGCGCCCTGGTTTTATACCTCACAAATATAAATGTGTCCGTATTTAATCCGCCACACCTGGCTAATGACCCGGCCATAACGGCCATAAACTAGTACAATAAACCAATGGGCCGTTCTCTAGAATAACTAGTAAACGCATGCTTATAAATAAGTAAACTAAAGAAGACTATTATAATAGGATAATATAATGTGTTTTTACAGATATGCAGGTGTGAATTTGTTTTTGTAAGCGCCTAGGTTGTAACGGTATGTATATAAAAATATTAAGATTTTTAATATCTTGAATAAATTGACTAAGCGCCAATCATAGACTGAGGTGCCTACTATAGTATATTTTACCCTATGTAAGTAAGATAAAGAAGTGAAATTGAGTTTTTTTTTGGCGGGAACTGAAAGGAAATGTTATGCTGTGCAGTTTTATTTTCTAAAATTACTCTAAAATTAACAATAGTTGTAGGATATTGATAGTTTTGAGTAGTAATTATGTGTTTTGTGACAAATGTGAACTGTATAGTCAAATGTGGCCTTTTGAGTTGTCACAAGAACTCCGTTGAATGGCACCAGCTGATAACCTACAGTTCAGCTGTGCGACAAATAGGCTTGAGAAAATGAAGAAACTATATTGTAAACTAAGACCTGGCTTAAAAGCCTAGCTGCCAAGCCATAAACGTAAATAAACAATAATAAATAAGAAGTAACATTTTAAACTTATACAATATGACAACCAAACAATCGTGATGTTATGGAAAATTGAAGTATTTATTGTTTCAAATGTATGAAATGACGTAAGATTGATGTAATTTTATATTTTATTCTACTCTTCGATTTCTTGACAGCTTCATTATCACTACATAGTATAAAACAAAGTCGCCTTTTCTGTCCCTATATCCCTATGTGCGCTTAAATCTTTAAAACTACCCAACGAATTTTGATGTGGTTTGTTCCAATAGATAGAGTGATTCAAGAGGAAGGTTTATATGTATAATACTAAGGCAACATTGCAATTTTAGAGGTTTCTGTGAGTCTGAGAGTGATGCCCGTGCAAAGTCGGAGCGGGCCGCTATGTTTTTATATTGCACCCGTGCGAAGCCGGGGCGGGTCGCTAGTGTATTATAATTTATTCCAGTATTGTAGAGCAATGCTTATGCGACAACAACGAAGTCAGTAATTATTGAAACGTTAATGCCATGACGGTTATTGATTAATTATTTGTAAAACTGATTAAATATAAAATTATTCAACTTATTGAGATTTTCAATTTTTACCTGTTATTGTCCAAAAATGTGTTCTGAATAAAAAAAACCGTAAGCAGAGCTTAAGTCTCGACTTTTAGTCAACGGTAGATGTGGGATTACCGACGGCCTCTGGTTGAGCGGGATAGCCTGTGACGTCTCTGCAAAGCAGAGGTTTCGGGTTCGATTCCTGGTATGATAAATCTCGAAAACGATTTTTTTCCTTTACTTACTATATGGTATACATATACTATACTATGGCCCGTGTGTGTGGCTGTTGTATTATTACCCATAACACAAGCGGAACTAATTTAAGGATATACAATATGTGATTTGACTGGCGATTACTCTTATTTATTACTAAACTAATTTAAAAAAGAACCAAATACTAAAAATACTAAACTAAGTTATGCAACAAATCGCTGCCAGAAGAAAGCGTGCCCAGAAAGCTCGCTACATTACCACGCTGTATGGAAATGCTGATCCGTTGCGCGAAATACGAACCAACCTTCTGAACACAGCTGGCATTGATGCCAGCTGTGTTCAGAAGGAAGAGTTTCTTGCATATTTCTTTGAACAAACCCTTTGCCGATTGACCCCACGGATTTAGATATACTTTCACTCATAACTTTCTAAGTACATAGATATTGTTACACGCCGACAAAGTAAATGCACACCTGGCTTATTATCTTTTTTTTATTGCAGAAGGTCAGCAGACAGGCAGACGGCCCACTCGATGGAGAGCGGTTACCATCGCCTATGGACATTTGCAACACCAAAGATGCTACAAATGCGCTGCTGCCCTCTTAAAGGAGACTGGAACCTGGTCACTTATGCCGGAACGCAACACAAGGTTGTTATGGCGACATACTTTAGACCAGGGGTGGTAGCCATCCAGTCGGGCAAATGCCCTACCACCTGGCAAAATCTTTCACGCATTTGGATTTCTTTTGTTTACTTTGTGTTTAAAATTTACAATTAGACAATAGTCTATTGTTATTGTACTCGTTTATAGCCGCAGGAGTGCAGATTACGTTTTCTTGTTAAAAAAACCAGTCCACGCGGTCGGGTGTTGTATTGTATATTACATTGTATAAAACAATGCCCGAACGGAGTGGTGAGACAGCAAACACGATAACACAAGCGAGGCAAGACATGTATGTACATACATTTAGTGAGTGACTTTGCGCGTGTTATTGAATTGTGCATTATATTTGAACTAATTGCGTCTGGTTATATTTGTACCTGTGTTATACGTGTTTGTATAGTTCTAGTAAATTCTATAGTAATTTCAATGACATTTATTTTTAATTTTAGTCCCATACTTGTAACAATAAGTATATAAACTCCATACAAGTAATGAAAAAGTTGTTACAAATAGTAAGGTGAAAAAGGTTCGTAAAATATGAAACAGAATGAATAATACATGGATGGAATAACATACATAACTAGCAACAACACTAACTTGTAGAGGTAAATAATATTTACTAGAAGATCCCTCTCATAAAACAAATTGTCCCAACACAAATTGTTCTACTTATAACATTTTCTTGTCTAACGTAAGTACATAAGCCTATGTATATTATATCAATGGCCCCTATGTATAGTGAGTCAACTGCAAAAAGCTAATTTTATAGGACCGCGTGTCATGGTGGGGCTTTATCTGGGGTAATGTTACAGATCCGTTTTACGTAGATGTGGCGATGGGTGTGATACGTTTGTCATGGGATATTGTTAATGACGTTACATATTGACAAATAACGTATACTAATATAGCTATTCGATAACTGCGTTACTTTTAACACTTTAAATTAACACGCATTCGGACACAGTCAATATCTTTAACATTATCACAGGTGTGGCCGCACCATAAAACATCAAACTGTACGTAAATTGATAATTGTTAAAGCCATATCCATACTACAGAGAAAATTACATATATTACAAATATACGTGTTGGTTTCTTCTATTAACAACTCATCAAGTATTACAACAATGATTTTTTAGAGTTTGTAATTTTATAACTATGTGCTTCGTTGTGTATTTTGTCAAGACAGTCAAGAAACTGCCTAAGAAGTACATGCTTTCCGGCCAGGACTAGGCTAAGCGCGCCCTTTCAATATAGGACGCGAGTTCGCTAACCAATTAGCTACGATGGCTCACATAAGATTAATTTAAAAAACACGTGTCATCCGTAAGAAATTGCTGTTTTTTAATACCATTACCAAAATAGTGATCGGAAAAATGTTTCACAGTGTAACTGTGAAACATTTCTGTTAACAGTTCTGTGTTACTGTGATAACTGTATAGCTGCTATTGACGGAAGAGGCGCCTATAGAATAATCAAGCGCCTTTGAACTGAAATAGTCAACCTAAATTATTATGTTTCTCATATAAACTTGACTGAATATATATCATTTGAATCGTACACTTCCTGAGGTAACTATCAGCTTAGAATAGTAGGCATGGTTAAAGTTGAAGATCTACTTTAACATTATAAGTAAATATATAAATAAATATTATCTAATAATAAGTAAATTATAGTAAAAAATTAAAGTAAAAGTCTTAACTTGCACCAGTATACGCTATATTATGGTCAAAACGATTTGTGTTTTTAACAGTTTTGTAACCTAAGCTAATAAATAAGATCCATTAAAAAGTGGAAATATCTAAGAATGTTAGTTGCCTTACTATACATAGGAGCTATCGTTATTGTATGCCAGTAAAAACAGTTTTGGCACTACGCAAAAATCTAAAACAATATATTCACCCGACGAAATTCTGTGTAGCATTTTCACGAACGTTCTGTCTAAATTAGTATCATAGCTTGTCCTAAGCGACTTTAGCCGCATTGCTGTATCTTAACACTTTATAATACTTTTTAACAAAATATTTTATTGTTAGTTTTAATTTAAATGTATTTGTTTGGTTTACGAATTACACATTTCCACATTTTTGGTCTCACGCCGAAAGGAAGTTTTACACTGAAAATCGGCGTTGTGTCGGATATAATTCCGGCACAGCAATATACGTGTTTTTACGGTCGATTCAGTAAAACTCTGGTTTCATATAAATTTCAAAGTCAGAGATAGATTATTCAGAATAGATATATATTCTTGTACACATCTAGATGACTTTCATTCCTTCTTCCAAGTTCTTAATTCGAATTTCTATTGGTATAGTATATACAGAGCTTGAATTAAAATAATTATAATACTTACATTACATGCTCTTAAACACCCGCTGGAGGTGTTATTAAAGAGATCAACTATTGGTGCTGTTAATATAATATTCATGTACAAAATTAGTAGTGAACTTGAAAATTTCAGACTTTGTATTTCAGGTTTTACATCTTATTTTTGCCAGGAAAAATGTTAAGTAAACATCAACGCCATAACGACTTGGATGGGTGGCCGTGACCTGTTTCTAGATCGATTAAGAATTCGCTTACCTGAAACAAAAGAAGCCAAACTTAGTAAATCAAATAATAACTTTTGATAGTTATGCTACATTATAATAAAGTAAGCCGAGGTAGCGTAATGGATAGCGCACGCGTCCCGAAATCAAACGGCGCGGTTTCGATCCTGGCCGGAACTCATACACCACTTAGTCAGTTTCCTGATCTAACATGCATATTTTTACAATTACCACGTGCTAACAACAGTGAAAGAAAACATTGTGATGCAACCTGCAAATCGAGATAATCAATGTGTCAAACCTGCCAAGCTGCCTTGGACAAGCGGGGCAGGTATACTATCCGTTCCCCCTATAGTGGGAGGCTCGTGCCCAGCAGTGGGACATTTATGGGCTGATGTTATACTATATAATAAACATATAGAGTTTCTACAATGAATTTATAAAAAAAAACAAACTATCAGACTAATTCGGAGCAGCAGATTATAATAGCAGATAATGCAACTTTTAGAATTTTTGTCTGTCTATCTGATAAAGTATCATCAACGGATTTAAACAAAACTCGACACAAAGCTAGGTCATATTCCAGGTTAATATATAGGATACTTAATAAATGACGTTTCTCCCATGAGTAGATGCATACAGCGAAAAAGGTAGGCTCTGCGATGCGTTTTTCGGTTCTACTGTAGATATTCACTTATATGTCGTCGTTATGGCAATCCAAATGAACTTTCGCTGACAGATGCTGTATTATGCTACAGACAGACAATAGAAATATTCCAAATTTTCATTTTAGTATTCTACTGGTTCAAATTAGCCCATTAATTCAAATTGATTTTGTTAATATTTTTAAACGCATTGTATACAAATTCGAACCATCTAAAGCTTTATTGTACAGAGGTGGATATAATATCTACTATTAAATTAATATACTCTGTATTTTTTTCATAAATGATGCATCTTAGTGATACAACATGAAAATTACAGTCTAATCTAGGAAATAAGACTAATGAGTAATTGAAATCTGACCTAAAATAACTAGATATAACTTAAACTAAGAATGTGTCCAATAACACGTTTCCTATTGTATCTATTAAGGAGAAGACACTTTGTTCATGTGTTCTTTGTTAATGTTTAGCACAAAGCACTACACTTTATTATTGCGAAAGTATTATAACACTCACTCAAAAGGTTTTGTTCTTTTGAGTCTTCTTAATAAATCTGTATTATCAAGGCGCTGGATGGCCTCGACATTTACATGGTGATGAAGCCGTGAATATACTCTGTGTTTTAAAATATATTAACTATGTTAACACTAAAATTAAACTAATATAAATAAAATTAGACACTAAAAATGCAAATATATACAAATTAAAATTAAACTTCACTTATTAAATTTCACTTAGTGTAGTCAATTTAATATTTCTTGACTTAAGGGTAAAAGCTTGAGCATGCAATTTGCAAAGTCGTTACTCTGCAAATAATCACTTCGGTTTTTGCCGAATTGGCTGAACAACTCAAGCCATCAAGAGTTAATGGTTTAGAAAAACACTATTTCAACTGTTTAGTGGCGTCTAGACGGCAAATACAACACAATAGATAAATTATAATAATAACCGTTTTATCAAAACGACTCATTAACTCTTCAGATGATCAGAAGGCTGGTGCTTACTTCGGCCAACGAATCAGTGCGGAGATCCAGCGAGGAAACGTAGCAAGCCTTCTGGGCACCTTACCTGTTGGGGACAGAGAGCACCCCCTGACCCTCCCGCCGAAGCACACCTACTCTTCGCGCCCCGCATACCGCCGACGCCCATAGCTGGCGCAATTAACAATTAGGCGTCGTACAGGATGCGGGACATAGGAGCGGCCTTGGTGGCAAATTTTTTTCACTTCGTTCACTTTTCTTCGTCATTCATTTATTCTTAATTGTTCATAATTCTACTCTCTCGCATAACCTGTACTTATTCTATGTATATTTCGATTCATGTCAAAAAGTCAATAATAGTAATTATGCATCCCATTCATCGAGTTTGATTATAAAACAAAAAGCAACTGCCACCAATATTACCCATAAAAAGAAGACAGTGATCTAGGCTCAGTATTCTACTTATAGTCTATGGATAGTGTACGCGTCGTTCATTCAATTCATTCGCTCCTTCCTGTTCCGTACTCAAAATCTCCCCCCTCTATCCCGCTCCCTCTCAAAGAGACGTTGCAAAACTAGCTCGCCACGCACGTACGCAAACTAAAAGTTTCTACTCAAAAATATTTAATATAAAAGCTCAAAATTAATATATTCAGTGTAAAAGATTAATATTTTCAAACTAGAAGATGTGAGAGAATGTTTACTGGTGCCTACTCATTAAGCTATGGAAGGACACGACAACTTTTTGCAAGGTGCGTACCGCTATTATCTCTTTCGGATAGAACACAATACAAATAAGTTAAATCTTTTTTATTGTATTCAATTATTTACAAATGTCTTCAGTTTATTCTAAATTATAAGTAATAATCGATAGAAAAACAAACACATTGTATATTCAAAATAAGTTCCATTGGACAACTGTTTTTGAAGGTCATATATATAAGTTTAAATTAAATTAACTTCGTATTCTATGTCGCTTCGCAAAGTGTTATTGCTGTTAACAAGTAGACGCGGCAAGAAACTCCGCAGCAACTAGTCTAGCTAAAAATTGTTTTCTTATTAATCTAGCTATTAGGATTTGTAATAAATTTGTTACATTCGTGTAGTTTCCCCATAGATGGCGTTGACCAATATCTTAAGGCGCTATGGTATGATTTAGAAGACTGTTAATATTTCGTGTAAGCGCGATAAATAACGTTCTGTTTGAAAAATCTCTTAAAGAAAGCACTAAACAGAAACTTTCTGTTTAGTGCTTACAATATAAACACTAGTTCAAGCTTTTTTAAAGTAAAATTTTATACAGAAGTATGTTACTCAATTTGTAGCTAAGCAAGTTACGTTTGTATTATGGGTTCTAGTCATGGGAAATATCACTCACCAAGAAGAAAAGAGTGATCTATATCTTTTTGATACAAATATATATATCACTCTTTTATATCTTTATCTTTACAGTGAATAGTGTCAGTGTCAATTGCAGACAAGATGAGTTATTATCTGTGAGTTCCTTCACCATCAGCACAGGGTATATTGCGGCGAGTGATGGTGAAACGATCTAGTTGGTTTAAGAACTTTTAGAAAAATGTAGAAGATTCTGTAAGAAAAAGACAAGGAGAAGAATACAATAGAGTTGGAAGAAGAGTTTAACAGAAGACAATGACAATGACTTTAGTGGGCAGTTTAGTGGTGAGTTTAGTGAAAAATTTAGTAGGCAGTTCAGTGAAGGAGGAGTTTAGCGTAATTAAGGAGGAGATTCAACGAGCTACGCGCGGTAAATTCGGGGGTAAGTACTGCAGTAGCAGGGAGTGTTCTACGCAGTATCGGTGACGATATTGTGAGTGAGACGTCTTGTCGTCGGGACAGAGCCTCGTTATTTGTGTATGAAGAGGCTACTCTGCGGAAAAAAGTCACATACAGCTGTGTAAGTCAATTAAAGCATTTAGTTGAAAAAAACTGGTGTTTACACTCAATCCCAAGTACATACCACCGCTCGCACGTAACAATATGTATATTGGATCAGAAAACTGCCTAAGCGGTGACTCAAGATTCGAACCCACGTCATATGAAACGCAAGTGCGTTTGCCACTAGGCTACCAAAACATAATAGTACCAATATTTAAAAATCGGTTCCTTTTTTTTCAAAATAACATTAGCAGCTTTAGCGTTACGAATACAATTCTTTAGTCAGAGTAAAAGCTTTTGTATTACTTAAACAAATTAAGTAAAGTACCTTATTTGCTAAAACATTTTCCGCTATCCTCTTCTTCTTAAAGGAGATAAATATTTGTGAATTACTCCGGCTTTAAAACATCAATTATATGATAGGTCCGCTCTCATATCCAAAAAACCAAACAAACTTATTTTCACATTTATATCGTAAGAATAACTCCATATCGCTAAGTTTTACCAAATGCAGATATCCTTTGGGAAATTAAGCGCTGCTAGATGCCCGCTGAACTTTTCGTGGGTGTAATATTTATTATAGTATAAGATCCCGCTATACAACTACATTCACCGAGATGCTTATTTGATGAAACCTATTTTACGTTTAATTTAATGTGTCAATAAATATATTGCATATGGGTTGCCTAAAAAAAATCAGTCCAGTATATGATTTAATTAATAATTTAAAAAAAAATATTTCTTTAACATTTCACCGGTTTGTTTATTAAACAAATTCTATACCAATCGAAAGTATGTAGCCCATAGAATATGCAAATGTTAGGTTGCCTATTTTTTCGGTCACAAATCTTAGGTAGCCAGGTATAATCCTTTTCATGTTCAAGATTAAATAGCATGTGCACTCTCTTTCTTTAAAGGGATGGTCTTCAAACAGCTGCTATGCTGTGTCCTAGTCTATCGCATGGGATATGGTTGGTTGGGATCTGTCAGATGCACATATTCTCGCAGCAATATTTCACTTTTCAAAATTCGACAACCGGAATTCGGGACTGATCCCCTATACCACCGTGTTCATAATAAAATAATCTTTATTTTCATTTAATTTTAATTCAATAATCAGACCGGTGCAAAATGCTAGTATCGATTTACCTGTTTATACCTGGCTACCCGAGAGTTGTGACCGGAAAAGAATAGGTAACCTAATATTTGCATGTTCTATGGGCTTCATACTTTCGATTGGTATAAATTTTTTTTAATAAACAAACCGGTAAAATGTTAATTTTTTATTATACATGTATTTATTTATTATCAAAAATTTTACATTTTTTTAAAAAATATATAAAGATATTTTTTTATAAAAAAATAAATTACATTATTTTTTTACAAAAATACATCAAAAAATAAAATACATATTCAATAATAAAAAAAAAATTATTATTATTTAATCATATACTGGACTGAATTTTTTTAGGCAACCCATATGCAATGTATTTATTGACACCTTTAATTAAATATAAAATAGATTTCATCAAATAAACACTCGGTGAAGGTCGTTGTTAGCGGGATCTTAGACTATTACGTCAAAGGTTAAAACCAATACCAATATCCTTCGAAATAAACAACTTCAAAATAAGTTCGTCGATATTAATTTAGATTATTTGATGTACGGGCTCCCTCTGGGATAACGTTATACTTATTGACTGTGGCCAAATGTGTCTTATGTACAGTGTGAAAACTAAAACTATTAACAAAGAGTGTAGTGTGTATGCATACGTTATCTGTCAATATTTAACATCATTAACAATTAATAATAATTTCGCATCACAAATAACGGTAAACAACACTAACGCCATCCCAAATGGATCAGGATCATTATGAAGACACTAACATTTCATCAGTATGAATATCCAGCATCCGGAAAATTGTTTCCCAAGAATTCAGACAATTTTTTTACGTTTTCATGTAGGCGAACTGGTAAACGGATCTACTTGATGACAAGTGGTTACTGTCGCCCATGGACATCTGCGACATTAAGGGAGCCGATGAGCCCTACATTTTAGCGCTCGGGAAAACCGCAGGAGGGATCATTGTATAATTTGCTTACGTACCGCATAAAGGAGCGTGTGTCATGCACAGTGGACAACTGCCAGGTGTCAAAAAAGTGTTCATGAACTCCTAATCGCCGGCGAGTAGTCATAATACTTCCCGATGTACTGACGATAGAACAGATTTAGACCGCCAACGTCTCTTCTAGGACTTAAAGGTCCTAAACCGTATGCAGGATCGCAATCGTTGACAATCCGAACCGCTAGGCGCTGCAAGGAGTCGAGTGGGAGCAGCTGATACTGTGGTGCACCAATCTAAAGTTGGGTGCAGTACTCCACACGGGGACAGACTTGGGCTTTATATAATAAAAACATAAGTCCCGGTGTGAAGTACCGCTTATCTCAACAGAGCACTCCAAGCTTTTTTGAAGCGACCTTCGCTTTGCTCTTTAAATTGCACCTCGCTCAGAATTTCGACACCCAGGATGCCAATAGAGTCGGAGATCTTGAAGGGAGTACCATGGAACAGCGCTATCAAAAAGGTGTAGACTTGTGTCTTTTGTTGTATAACTAATAAATTCTATGTAAAGAAAACCAATCATACGTAAAATAGCTGAATATGCAAATCACTGAAGTATGGAAAAGGAAACGTCTTCGTAGAAACGAATTGAACGGCTAAGGGCACCCAAAAAACAAACGAAAGATTCATAAATTATTTTACCTAATCAATTGTATTTATTTTATGATACTTTATGAACAAAAGTTATAAGGTCAAACTATTCTGAACGTGCAGAAAGAGCTGTCTTACCCCTAAAAGCAATTTGTATTTCTAAATTGGTATGCCTACAATGTTGTAAAGCACTTGTTAAAATATTGTGTTAATGAACTGTATGGATCTAAACAATAAAGACTACACGTGCATAGTTAGTATTGCGTAGGACAGTCTACGTGAGAAATTCAACTATTCAACAATTCAAAGTCGAGCCGTTCGCATTGTCAACGATCCCATACTTACAGACGGTTTAGATACGCTTGGCCTTCAGAGGGAAACTGCGTCTCTCTGCGTATTCTACCGACTATACAATGGGGAACGTTTGTCTTCTTTTTAACACCGCACCGCACGTCATCGGCTAGGCCCACTTCCTTGAGACGATTTGCTCCTGTGCGCAACGGTTCTCTAGAACGTTTCTCTTGCGCATCGTGGGGTCTTGGAAAGAGCTCCCAGCGTGGTTTTCCCCGCAGCGTTATAATATGTGGTTTTTTTAAAAGGGTGTCATAAAATTTCTTCGAGGCTGGCTGCGCGTTAGTCACATCTTTCGTGTTGAAACGTCCATAGGCGACGATAACCGCTTTCCATCAGATGTGTCGTCTGCCTGTCTGTTATACTCCAGAGATAATAAAAATATATTGTCAAAAGAACGTCTACGTTCTTGATTGGAAATTTTGGACAATCTTTTAATTAATGGAAATATTGTGCTATCCGCTCAACACTTTTTATCAAAGTATTGTAATCAAAATTTTATTCCATACAACTAAAAATTTTGACTATGACATTACACAACTAGATTTTACAACAAGAAATAATTTTGAGGGGCCCGTTTTTTTTTTGTTAACGCAGGGGGAATGTCTTTGGACACCATCCTCGGGTCCCTCGGGGGAAGGGCCAAAATGCAGGCATAAGGCCTACATCGAGGGTGTGTGGGTCTCTCAGCGACCTTCTCCACGCTCGCTTCCAAAACGAAGTTGTCGCGAGAAACGGCCGCCAAACTACCCACTAAACCTAAACCTGCGCCCCATTTGTAGCGCTTTTACGGGGCGTCACGGGATCTCGTACAGAGTAACTGCACCATGACGCCCCTACGCTCTGTAATTGGGTCACCCCGGGGAGCAGGGCGACCCACTTCGTACAGCAGGGGGTGAAAGTCCACTGTCACCCCCGTAACAGCGGCCCCCTGTGACGGTATCTATGGGAGGAGAAGATGCGCGTAGCGGCGCGTGCGACCGCCGGGATATTGAGGGGCCCGTACTAAGGCATATCAAAACCAAGTAACACCTTTTATTATAAAGGAAGCGCGTGGCTTCCCTCGCAAGTAGGAAAGGGGACAGCGCGAGTGTCAAATGCTGAAATAATTTTCGTTTACATACTCGCGTATGTTGATTTAAAGAAGAAGCATGTGTTGGGTATAAAATTAAAACTATGGAACAAAATGTAACTTTTCGAGTTAGCACATCAAATTTGTGGACCTAAAATTTTATACTAAATAATTCATTTGTTTGACAAGGCAGTATGGACATGGTCCTTTTACCTCCCATTGTGGCGAACTAAACATCAGAAAACCATAGATAATAAAATCATAGCCACAAAATTATTGTTGTTTTCTTAATTTGTCTTATCAAAACAGAAGCTTTGAATTTCAATTCTGTATTAAACCAGTTATATTTTTCTACAACAATGATTGGTTATTATTACAAAGGCTAAGAGACAATAAGCACAAAATTATAACAAAATATACAGACATTTTCTCTTTATAATCCACTACTATTTTCACTAAATGTAAAAGTCTGCTGTTCATACTGTCCCCCTATATTTCACGATTCCTCGCAATGTGAAGTCACTGAATTCGTAAAAGAAAATCAGACTTCATCTCTTAACGAATTTCAACTGTACCATCGTATTATAAAGGTCGATTTCTGCTTGAAAAGGGCTGAACTCACAATTCCCTTAGGACCCAATGTTAGGTGAATAAGATCTCGTAAATCTTAAAAGAGTGTATTTTTGCACGAAACAAGACGATTGCGAGATTGTATCGATAGAAATTAACACTTGTTGCGTGTTATTGATTTTACAATGAAACTAGGGTACTGTAAGTTTAGAAGTAGTAAATGTAGTTTCGTTGAAGAACAAACAAAAATAACCGCACCACAAAAAACAAGTTTTGCCCATTATGACAGTCTGCCTCGTGTCAGACTGTCATAATTATATTTGATCGTATTTTGCCCTCTGAACACGAATCTCAAGTTAGAATTGGGCCAATGAGCAAATAATCGAGAAAATCCAAAAGATCTTGATTTATCCATACAAGAACGGAGAAAGAATACAATTTCCTGCAGCCGGGCGGCCTATCGTAAGAAACGACAAAACAAGCCGCAGCCAGGTGTTATTATTCTCTAAACAGGTATAACTGCAAATGTAAAGTTACGAAGTGATTAAACACTCAAAACTATGTAGAAACAGAAAATCTATTCAGAGTTCTTAAATAATAGGGTTAATAAAAATTGTAAAATACCGCGCTTAAAACCGTTAAAACGCAGGTTGGTTAACTGCAGAAGTGAATTTTTTAATACCAAAATATTCATTTGCAAATACTTACACAGATAAATCAACATTCACATTAGGCAAATTAAATGTAATTATAATATAAAATTAAATACAATACTATATACTACTTCTGACTTATACAATTTTAAAAATAATTTGTAATTAGGAAACTAAAAATTAATTTGAAATAAATGTTTATTGATATAAAAGTAAATAAATTTATATAATTTTAATATCATATATCATCATTATAAAAAAACATAAAGCTTAAAAACTAAACTAACACTATTTTTGTGCTACAAATAAAGTCATTGTAATCGTAAATGTTCCTAAGTCCCAAGTATGCAGTGTTTTCGTTCTATTGACAATTATACTCGTATTATCCCCGCAAATTGCTAATGCGCTGGAACCTTGTCAAATTAACATTCACGTGACGTCATCCGCAACTCGATATCTACGCGTACTCGCCGGCCAGAGATGCAAACAGTACTGAGTGTTCGGGTACGGTTACGTCACAAAAATGGCGGCCAGGCGCATTAGCAATTTGCGGGGATAATAGACATATGCACTTTTCACTTGCTTTAAAATAATTTTAATCCACCTTTTAAATTATTATCTTTGTAACTCTTTGTTTTCGAATACTTAACTTACTTACTAAACTTGTTACACACTCACGTCGTAGTTTTTATGTCGCTAGAAGGGGCTATTACCTAAGAGACAGGCTTGGCCTAGTTTAGGTATTAGTACCCAACCAGTCTTAATTTTAAGACAACATGTAAATTTAATTATGGTGTCAATAAAAAAATCTTAGACATATATTTTCCAGGATTTTTCAGTTCCCATATAATTCCCATAAATATAATAGTAGTAACTAAATTGTTGGCGCTGGCAGCCCTGCGACTACTCAACAATAAATCCTATACTCGTAGTCTATTATAGAAGATAATTATACTGTCTGAGTATAATTTATTCATTTTAAACTCATTATTTCTAATTCAAGCTAATAATGGCTGAAGCACTTGTTGGATAATAACCTTTTATTTTCTTTTGTCCCTTATTGTTATTAAATGTATATGCAAATGACGTGTATTTCTGAGATAAAGGAAAAAATATTACTGTGTGAATTATTATTTATGCACTATATGACCTTTATTAAAGCAAAAACCCGCACCGAGACTGCCAAGACGAGAGCATGCAAATATTTCGTCGCGCCAATCCTACCTCAGAATGATGAATAACTCGCACTACAAAAACCATATTAAAATAGCTACCAAAATACATCCATCCGAATTGTTTTCTCTTAGAATGTTAAATGTATTGTTACGGGTGCGAGGGACTCGAATTAAAGTGCCGTCGGAACGATTATAGATTTTATTAGAACTAGAGTTTAAAACGCGCAAAATCCGTCACTAAAAGATTCCCGATTGTAGTTCACGTCACGCCCTATCGAAGTCGTAGCTAAACTGACTCCTCTCTCCATCAGGCAGTCGTTTTATGCTCCACAAATGCAAATGTGCCTAGCAACATCGTCACAGTTTCCTAGAATTAGCTTGTAACACCTGGCTAATGATGCTCATGAATGAGTACAATAGGACTACACTACTACACACACTAGGGTACACTAGGCTGTTCTCCACTAGAAACGTATACCAATAAATAATTATACAAAAGAAGACCATAATAAAAGAGATTACAACTAGTTCAAATGCCGACAGGTAATATAAAGTGCTTCTACAGATCTGTACGTGGAATTTATCTTTGTCGGGCCTACGTTGTAACAATATTATGGAAAGGGATGTATATACAGTTGTACTACTTTCGTGATTAATTTAAATTCTGAATAATAATATTGGTTTCATTTACTTTTATGAATCGCTTCATACGCTTAGAATAAAGCAAAAAAGAATAAATATTTTTTTACAAAAATCAGAGCACAGTCTGGTCGGTTACATAATGCCGTTCGCAGTACATGAGCAAATATAACTCGAACAGTACTTGTTCCTAAGCAAATTTATTTATAATCTAAAACCATATGCGATCAGATGGAAAAACGGTCTGAATTTCAGATATTGTTTTTTACATTCGTTCTAAAATTGAATTTTATTAAAATACAGCAAGCACGTCTGTCACGTACAATAAACGGTTCCGTATAGATGAGAAACGTTCACTGTCGTCGTTATTTATATAATGTTAGTACGGGACAACAACAAAGCATGTAGAACTCAGAAAATTGTTGGCTAAAGTTTTTTTAAATTCCATTTTTATACAACACTAGCTGTCCCAGCAGGTTTCGTCCTGCCTGGTATAGCTTGAATCGATGTGCCGACAGCAGCGCTACCTACCGGGTCCAATTGTGAACCAACTCGGAAACCTCTGGCTCATGCACAACAACTTTGCTAAACATCACCACATGATCAAATGTATAGTTTACGATTCTATAAAAACATACAGACAAACATTAATTTTTATACATCAAGACTAACCAGTAAGTATGAAATAAGACATTACTATTATATACATATTAATATCTATTATTTATTGAGAAATACTACTAATAATTTTATATTTAATTAATGTATATAGACGTAAACAGAGAAAACAATCTGGTGAAATCCTTCAAAGAGACACCTTATATAAGATTTTCTTCTATATCATTTTTGAGGATAATTACCGTTGTAAAGACCCAACTATTCTGGTACCTTTCCAGTTTCCACCATCACCATTGGGTGTTTGTAAAAGTGCTCACCCTGTTCCACACTCAAATTCTCAAGTTTATCAGGAAATCTAAACCATGTAACTGTGGTGAAAGTGTAACTTATGCTCATATTCACTTTAAAAATCTTAAAATCCAATTCAATTCAATTCATAAGAGCCAATAATACTTTCATGTTCGCAATATTCGCAAATTGTGTACTGAAAATTATAAAAAGTTATTTATTATTGTAAGTAACTATAAGATAAACATTCATTATACTCTAAAAGACAGCAAACCAAGCCGTTAAGTTTGTGGTAAAAGGAGATTTTGGAGGCAAGAGATAATAAGAACTCTAAATAGATTGCTTTTCAGTTTCATTTATCGACACAACCATTTTTTTTTCCAGGGGAAATCCGTTTGAGAACCGTAGGCTGCGAGAGAGGGAAAAGTCGCGGCCCGTGTGTGGGATTCACCGGGTCGGGGTGGCACTAGCACCCCACGTTGAGATGTGGGGAACTATTGCCACGCCGCGGTTAGGGATACCCACTAAAACCCCTGAGCGATCACGAGAGTCCTTTGTCCAGGCTGTGGGCTCGCTCGCGCATTCACCACCAGCCTGGACGGACGGTGGCCGGCCCCTTGCGGGCTGGTCTCTCCATTTGGTAGCCGGAGATTTGGGTCTCTCCGGCTTCTCTACCTCACCGCGAGGTGAGAGAGGGCGCGCGGGTCGGCGCGCGTCCCTCCTCTCCGACCTTTATGTGAGGGCGGGTCCGGTTTCTCCGCCGGTCGCTCGCACGGCCGTAGCCTACGGCGGCTGGAGGTCGACATGGACGATTCTCAGACGCCGCCGCCGGCTCTGACGGGAGGGGAGCGTCGTGGATTTCTACCTCTCCCGCTCCGCCTCCTTCGCGGACATGACGGTCTCGCAGAAGGAGGATCGACACAACCAATACCAACCCGTTATAATAAATTGTGACAAATATTCAATGAAAATCAGTATAACTATAACAACTTAGACGCGACTGAGAGACTCCAAAAACTCCATCAAAGCTTTTCTAACATATACACATTACGGCTCTTATTATCGTAGTATCCACTCAACAAACATTGGATTCACTATTTCAATTATTTGCTTTGGCATCTCGAACACGGTTTTATGGCACTCGTGTGTTCAAACATTTGCAACAAGTTAACGATGTATACGTAAAATCTTTATTATTCAATTTTATTATCACCCATATTATATAGTTTTATTGTTAGACGTCTAGTCGTTTGATAGTGAGTTTGTTTTTCATTTTCAGATATTTCGAGATTTAATTTATAATTTTTATTATATCCATACCTATTAATAAACAAGATGAAATGTTATGTCGTATCTTAATAACGACAAAAATGTAGATAAGATTGAACAATATCCGCAACACCAGCTGGTAGGATTCGTTATACTGTCTAATATACAGGGTGCTTCAAAAAAATGTATACACACTTTAAACTATTGTAGTTTTCCCGCTCTACAAGGCTAATGTTATATTTCTTCGCCAGGTGCCAGCATAATCGTCCCTCTATGTTATATTATCAGTTGGAATTTGTAATATCAACATGGGGGACGTACGTTTGAGTTTTGAAGAACGTAAGCAGGTTATTAAGTGGTACTGGAAGTTTGAGAATGTAAATGAAGTTCAAAGACAGTGGAGAAGGGAGTATGATACAGAACCACCTTCAAGATTAACAATTACACGCATACGAGACAAATTCGAAATTCATGGAACAGTGTGTGATGTGCATAAAGGTCATTCAGGTCGGCCTCGAACAGCTACAAGTGATGAGTCATCAACGGCAGTCTTGGAACTGTTTCAACGCTCTCCTAACAAATCTTCAAGGCAAGGGGCACGTGAAAGTGATGTAAGTGCTAGCAGCGTGCTACGCATTCTGAAGAGAGGCAAGTATCGTGTTTACATTCCAAGGCTGGTGCAACAGCTAAATGACGACGATCCAGATACGATGTACAGAATCTGTGGTGACTCGTACTCAGAATTGTATTGATGCTGCAGGTCACCAATTTTAACAGTATTAACATTTGTTATTTATGTTTCATTTACATTGGACTTTCAGCTTTCTATTTTCCTGAAATTTAACTTTGTAGAACGGTAAATAAATTTTCTATGGAAGTTCAAAGTGTGTATACATTTTTTTGAAGCACCCTGTATTTTTTTATGGTTGCTTGCAGGCGAGCAACACACAGCAAGCCACATACTGTCGCCCATGGACATCTGCAACACTACAGGAGCCGATACGTTGCCTACTACGTTGAGACTAAGTATCTGTTAACGCCCTTTTTGAAGAGCCCCGTGTGTTGTTGTTGTTGGAAATTGTTACATGGAGTTGTTTACGCGGCAGTTTTTGGCAGAAAAACTGTTACATTACACACTTTGCTTACCTTTATAATATATTTCAATGATATTTATGTACTAAGTTACTAATGTAGTAATACAAACACAATACAAATATAATTCATTCATAACGCGGCCATTTTGTTTGACACTGTTGACCAATGTTTTCGCGCCTTCACGCTAATATTGTTATCACTTGGGGATCGCGTCACCTAGCGAATCTTTGTAGAAAGGCAGCCATTTTGTTTATTTTGTTGAAACTTCACACATACATTCTTGATACACACATATTTTCTTCTCTTTTTGCATACTGGTATGCATGTAGATCTCTGTATCCTGAATTTCTCTTTGGTTCATGGAAATCACGCCACTTTGTCGCCGGATTCATTTGCGGTGTTAGACGACAGACATGTAAGAAATAATGGATTTTTGGCGCAACAGCGTTTGTCGCCTTTAAGAAACTTTTTATAGTTTATAGATTGATAGGTATTTGACAGATTTAAAGACCCATATACCTTTCTTTTTCACTTCACTCGTTTTTTGGCATCACCAATTGTGAGACTATTGATACACTTATCATCCTCTCCGACATCAAACCAGCATTTCTTGGGCCTACCTCTTTGACTAGGTCCTGGTGGAGGCGACATGGTTAGACATTTCCTTAACTAGCCGTTTTCTGAAAACGCGGAAGTATCAGACGCTCCCTTTTTTTTAACGAGGGAAAATCCGTTTGAAGACTATCCATCGCGGTTGAAAAGCGACGAGGAGTGTAGGATTCGCCATGTTGGGGTATCATTAGCACCGCAAGCAAGAAGTGCTATTGCCACGCCCGATTCGAGATACCCACTAAAACCCCTCGGTCTTCCGTTTTTCGCGCTTATGCCAGAGCCACAAGTATTTAGCCTAGCCATTACGCACACCCTGAGAAGCGGCGGCTCATAAAGCCTTTTGTACTGCTAGATTAAAGCCCCTGGCGGCGTCATGCTCCCTGTGCGTGGGGTGGTTTGTAATGTGCCCCACAGGAAGAGAGGTGAGCGCAAGGAAAAACGACGCGTCCTTCTTTCGGCGGCATTAACTACGGGTGAGAACCCTTTCCCTAAGGGACCTAACCGCACCGCCCAGTACGAGACGCTCCTAATGCAACCGGTATTTAAAGCTAAGATGATGATGACGAGTTTACAAGTTAGACAATATTTTAAAACAGCATCTCTTCAACTTTCTGCAGAGCTGACTGTTTAGCTTTATTATTGCCTGAACAGATCTATATTTAGGAATTTAAATTAACATGCTGTTAGAACGTAATAAAATCTAAATGCGGAATAATTTTGTTGCACGCTGTGTTTATGTGAAGGTATTACGCCTACCAAGGTGGGATCATAAATTTCTGCATTTTAGACACTGATGTGATGGAAAGCGCAAATTGTGGAACACAAGGCGTTTTGTTAAAAATAACTCAAGAGATAATCTGATGTTCCGAAGTATTCTTCTTTTAAAAAGAAATGGCTTTGTACTATTTTTGTATATAATCAATTCGAAATATGGTGAGTTTTTTAACTTGGCCTCTATGGTCGAATCCGAAATTGAGAAATAGCTAAAAATACTCAAAGGAGTCCCGAGATCGATTTTGATGATAACTTAGCAGCAATCGAAACGGCTGGTTCAGAAAAAAACATACTGTAGGTTTTATTTCAATAACCCATAATCAATTTCTGTAAATAAATATCAAACGTAAACCTAAGGGAAAACATTGATTTTTAACCGTCCGTTCCGTTCACATATTGGAATTTCATTTTACATACATACATAACTTCACGCCAGGTCCCTTGCGGGGTAGGCACGAACAACTGAGTGCCATTTAGGCTTATTCTTACACACCTCACATGCTTCTTTGACAATCATAGCTCTTGTCATGCACGCTCGTCTGTTCTTAAGGCTCCTGACATCACCTTCTGCTAGTACATTTTACCTCCTACAAAAATATTTCCAAGACATTTAAATAGTATAATAGTTCTAAGGAGAATAATAATTAATTATCATTTTGTCTATTTCTTTCAGTTACCTATACAATAAAAATTCCCGCGCAGGCACGGAAAATAATACTAATTCCTTCAGTCGGGAGGCTTATCCTAAGAGTCGACAAAACAGCCCACAGATAGGTGGTAGTTGCCCGACTAATGGCTAACACCCCTAGGTCTAGAGTATGCCGCTATAACAACCTTGAGTTGTGTTCCGGCATCAGTGACCAGGTTCCAGTTTCTCCTTCAAGGCCAGCAGCACATTGCGTGCACATCTGATATTGCTAATGTTCATAGACGATAACTACTTTCCAGTACAGTTGGGCCGTTGCCTGACTGCTGTGCTTATGGAATAAAAGAGAACAACATATGATCGAATATGCTAATTAAATACTTAAATATTTTGCGTTAGATAAATTCGACGACTCGGGATATACAGGCGCAAATATATCATGAAAATCTAATTTCCCAGCAGAGTTGAAATCAGTGAAATTGAATCTGAAAACGCCAATGCGAGAGACACTGGAACACCTGACCGCATTTTACGAGTTATTCCCCTAGGTACTACTCGCGCATATTGCAATCTATTGGGGTACAGTACGCAAAATAATTTTATGTGATATACACAATAGATTCAGGGCCTTACTTATAATAATCTCGTTAAGAAAGGATTAGCAATCTCTTAAATAAGAGACTCTTAAGCCCCTAATCAATAGCTGTTTCAAATAAAACTTGCCATCTTGGCTCTTAGCAGTCACTTAAACTACCTCTCGATGTTGGTTGATTTTGACAGTTATTTATGAGTTACTTTACCACCACCTCTTAACCTTAAGAGGAGTTTATGGGTAAGGTTTTCGTTAATCAATTGCTGAGCAGTTTCTTAACATTTAACAAACGATTAAAGTAAGGCCATCAATGTTTATTATGGTGCGGCTTCATCTGCGACATACAGATATAAACTTTCACGCAGATATGGCGATGGGTTAATGCGTTATTTGAGATGCTACAATAATGTTAAGAATTGACAGATAACGCTATGCCTTGACAGTGTTTTTTAACGCTATAAAAAGTCACATTCAGCCACAGTCAATAACTGTCTCTTTTCTTTCACCTTCTCCCAATGATTTGTGGTCGGCGCAATATGTCTTTTTCTTCCATAGTCCTCTAATCTGGAATACGTCCTCTTGACACAATCCATCCAACTCTTTTTTGGTCAACCTTTACATTTATATCCATCAATCTTGTAGTGCAACATTCTTTTCTTCGTCTTCACAATTTTTCAGTCACAGACGCAGTTTTAAAGATGTGCCCATGTTTCCTCTCTATTTATGTATATCAAAATAATTGTAATAATTAAATAGCAATACGTTAAGATATCGGCTACAGAACTTTTTCAAAAATAAAATAAACTATAACACAACAATATTATATAATATAATAATATTTTAGTTACATAAGAGACTTGTAAAACATTCAAAACAATAAATAATGTCCAACATCCTACCAGTCCTCAATAAGAGAATTGGGATTGTTCACTTTTTTTCAATCTAGCTAATTCAAAAACCATTTCGAGGAATAGTGTCCCTAATCATTTCTGTCTAATTAAAATTCCAAAAAACGTACGATCTTCTTGTATTTTCTAAGAAATGTGTTTGACCTTTATTTGACCTTACTAAATCCAATCAGGTGGGCCGTCTGCCTGTTTGCCTGCTTCAGCTGTAAAAAAATTCTAGCTGTAGATTATTTGATTAAAGTTCTGTAACATGGATATTTCCCTAAAGATCACTTTAAAAAAATTTAACGATAACTATAGAAAATAATAATTGTTGAACACGAAAAATTACGCCTAGCGACAAACATTAAAATGATCACGATACGTAATGAGTAATGACAGTGACATTTAAATAGTAGTAGCACAGATTACTATGATTAGTGAGTTTTATTATTTTTGTTTCCTAGGCAAAGAAATCAATGTAAACTTGTCCCTTATGACGTCATCGGAGAAATAATTTTAAAATCGAATTATAAAAAAAACTAACGCTTGAAATACAAAAATATTCAAATAAGTATCTTAAAATACCCTATTTTACGTAATAATAATATAAAATCAGAGGGTAATTTTTGTGAACAATCCCCATTGTAAAACATTCAAAACAATAAATAATGTACAACATCCTACCAGTCCTCAATCCCCCTATCCATCCATTCAGCCACCATCCAAGCTCCTTTTTCCTAAAACTCCCTGGTAGTAAAGAATTTATTTACCCAAAAAATAAGTAGCAATAATATATAAGTATATGTCGGAATAGTATTTGTTATTATAAAGTTACCATATGACGGTAGTAGTCAAATGTAGTAATCGGAAGTCGTGTAACCGGATGTCAAAGTAGAAACATTCATTATCAAGCTAACGGATATCGGAAATAGAGTAACCAGAAGTTGGAAGTTATACGGATGGCGGAAGTTGGTGTCATTGAAGTGGCGCCAAAGCATTACCGGATGGTGTCAGTGCAGTGTGCTACGAGGACCTTAAATACGCAGTGTTCGGGCAGAAGAAGGGTAGTCTAAAACCGACAGTCTACGAGTCTACAACTGTCATTCTACGTTCATCAGTTGGACAGAGCGGAAGCTCTGTTGGACAACAGGCCCATAGTGTATTGTGGTCGATAATACTGTTCGATAATCGCAGTATTCTTGAGGGCATATTGCTGCTCGATACCTGACAAGCGTGAAGACGACTCTTGGAGTTGTACTAATATTTCTGTGTATTATAACAATTCAGATTATTATTGCATTATACTCAGAGTGTCATCCGCTCCCCGCGGGAGTGAATCCGACATATATATAAAAATCTTTCTGAAAATTTAAATAAATAGTGGTAAACTCGGGCATAGATTGTTCGCCCGGGCATAAGACGGAGAAAAACGGGCCATCGACCGCAGAATACCTTCGAAGAGTATTCAATACGTGGCTTCGGACATCTCGACGCTGGACAATAGTGCGATAGCGCTGTCGCCACCCGCTTCAATTCGAGGGCCAAATGCCTAAAGGACACACTTCCTATCCCATCCCTCTATTCCAATCTCATCCCTATCCCATCCTCTCTATTCCGTCCTAAAGGCTGGCAAAGCATTCTCAACGTCTGTCTACCTGTTTGCCAGCTTCCCAATAAAAAAGTACAAGCAATTTTTGCTTTATTTTCTTTGATTAATTTTTTGTTAACCGTATGCCCTAAATAACTCGCATGCAATTTCCTGCACCCAAGTTACTGTAAAATATGAGACGATTACGCAGAGTAGTTACGCCCAATATACGAAGGTAGTATAGCCATCCTGCTCTAACGGATATGTTAGAGCAGGACGGCTTTCAGACTGAAAAACCATTTTTATTGGAATTGCCAATTTATTAGGGGTTTTCACGCGGCTTTACTCCCGTTAAACTTGCATTAACATCCTTAGTAAATAATACATTTATAATGGAGAAAAAGAAATGTCGTAGGACTATATGAAATTTCAAAATGAACGTCTAAATTTCATTGAGAACTAATATTTATACGCCTAATTACAGATGACCATTTAATTAAATCTGGTTCGGTCTGAAAAATAATCTCGAATAAATTTCGAAACGGCTCAACACGGTTTATTGAAATTTTAAGGATTAACAATAACAGCTTATTAATTTTTATCTGTTTCGAAGATACGAATATATAGTCGAAGTCCTAAGCAAAACGAAGTGGCGGACACAGCTACTATTTAAATGGACTATAAAAAGAATACCATACAAACTTGTATAAAATAACGCATGCTGGTAGGTAATGTAATTTATACATACATACATAACTTCACGCCAGGTGCCTTGCGGGGTAGGCACGAACATATTTGTAATCTGAAATTTATATTGACTCTTCGACTCATTGACTCTTCAGGTGATCAGAAGGCTGGTGCCAACCTCGGCCAACGGATCGGTATAGCGATCCAGCGAGGAAACGTAGCCAGCCTTCTGGGCACCTTACCCATAGAAGACGGTGATCTGGGCTCGGTATTCTACTTATAGTCTTAAGGGACTATGGGTAGAATACAATACAAATAAGTTAAGTTTTCTTATAATTTATATTACATACATACATACATAACTTCACGCCCGGTCCCTTACGGGGTAGGCACTACCTACTGAACGCCATACAGGCATATTCTTACACACCTCACTTGCTTCTTTGACTTTCATAGCTCTTGTCATATACGCTCGTCATTTGTATTATTATAATTTATTTAATTATTGTATATATATAGTAGTTTATTATTTTTTGTTTCTTCTTTAATTGTATTTTTAAAATAATTAGACCCGGGTTCTTCTGTTATGATTAAGAAAGAGATTCTCATTATCTCTTTATTTCTACTTTCTGAAAAAATTACAGTTTACTATTTATTTTTATTTTCTATGGGTGAATAAGTATTACAAAGGTAGGTTGGGTGAGTGGAAGGATGAAGTGGTTGACAGTGTGATTGGATAAGGATAGATATTGGATATTTACATGTAGGGTTGGTAAGATGTGGGAATGTATGGAAAGATGGACGATTGGGTAGAAGGGTGGGTGAAAGGATAGTTGAAGGATTTTTAGGTGGAATTCCCCTGCACCTAGAGATAGATGTTATACTTTATTTATTTATTTCTATTTCCAATTTTGCAATTCTCTTATGTCTTTTTATGTCCTTTGTGTGTATTACGGTTTCTTACAAATTTTATTGACAAATTTGTTTTCATAAGTCACTTTCTACTATTACATTGTGTTATATTTGTTGTTACATTTTGTTACAATTTTTATTTATTTCAGAAAGTTGCTGCAGTAATATATTTATAAGCCAAACCAATTTTCCTGATCTGTCTTAATAAACTTTTTTCCTTATTCGACATGCTACAAGAACCTTCTTTTTATTTCCTCTTTAATTGTATTTAATTACGATTGAATTCGTTTTAATTTAGTTAAACTGCCAAATATTATTTAATTCTTCTTTTAAAGTCTCCTTGGACACAGCGTTGCCTGAAGAGATCGCTATAAGCGATAAGGCTTCCCATTGTTCAAATCAAAATGTATTACATATAATAATACTAAATTATCTGGGATTAAGTTGTGGTGAACAATAAAGAGTTTTCATTCATATACGTACAATATAGAGTAATCTATTATTACATTTAATATTACATAATATACTTAATTGTAATTCATGTTTTACAAATTTTAATCATACCTTGACATTAACCGCCAAGTCAATCGGTTGCCTCAACACTGGCTCCAATACATATTGTAACATTTTCACTGACTCACACACGCATAAATAAAACTTCATTTGAAAACTTAACGGTCTACATTTTCACTTAAGTTTTTAGCTTAAGTTAAGTAATTCCATTAGCATTCAACCATTACGGAAAACTTGGAAAGCGGAAAAATGCCGACCCCGACAAATAGGAACCATAAACAAAATTCAAAAAAAAACTAAAAGCATAGACGGAGTTCCTTTTTTAAAATATTTGCTAACCAAAAGATAAAAAATGTCGTTTGTTCTTTTTTTAAATGCGGTAGCAGTCACAATTTAGAGAAAAAAAACACTGGCTTGATATTTAAAAGTTCGTTTACACTTGTATCATAACGTACGAATATCTGAATATCTCTATAAATCTACTATGCAATTAATAACTCCAATTTAGCAGTTCCAATTGTTACAATAACAATAAACAGTTCAGATAATATAAATGTATTTGATAAAAAGTTTAATACAATTAGAAACGCCTGTTCCTTTTTTGAAAACAAAACTGTTATTTTTTTACAAAAAGCACTGCTTGTGCGCTCGCGCAAGCCGCACACGCGTACTAATGGAAGTTTTAACCTATTTTAAAAATATGAATAGAACAAAATAACTACAGAGCAGAAGCGATCTGTTATAGGTGAGCACACTCGCTAAATATTTACTTTTTTATCTAATGTAAGTACAATTGGCTACAGAAGTGTTTCACAATACTTTTAAGTGGATTTTTTGTAGAGAAAATATACCAATGTGAATAACGGTTTACTGAGCTAAGTTGGCTGTAAAGATTGTTTATTAAATAATTGTGTAATCTGTAGCGTTGTATATATAGCCTAAACAGCTAAGCGCAGCACTTGTACCGCTCACCGGTGCGTCATAAAAAATTTCATATTATTTAATAAACTAATACCGGGCAGTGAAATTTTCTTTTGAAATAAAGAACTTAAATGTATAACGCGTATTGCAAAAAAATCGATTATAGTACTGAGAAATCATTAAATTTTCAAGTTATTTATTTAAAAGTTAATAATATAAAATAGTGTAAGTATGTATATTTAAATTGTACAGTCCTATCTTTTTTCTGCTCCACCTACATCGCCAGATTAGTCAAGAATTTCTTTTAAGAATTTTATGTATAATTAATTATAGATATTTTACTATAATCGTTATCTTCAACAACTTTTTAATAATTTTTTTATTTAAAGTACCGAAAATTTTTAATGTAAATACAATTGTTAATTCAAAATTTTGAAAAACTGTTTTGAGGGATGATATTTAGGTATTACTACTTGCGATAATTATATTTTAATAAGTTTTCTACCAACAAGTGGTAAAGGGGGGGATCCACTTGGAGTGATGTGACTCCTACATCTAGGGCCAGTTTGGTCCGTACACCCTCAAAATTAATTAAGCGCATCGAAATACGTAAGAATAGATGGGTATTGTCAAAAGTATAGACTTTGCATACAGATTATGTAAAGATACCAAATTAGATTTCAAGTGATATCATTATTAGAAAATTTTGTTTTTGGAATAGCTAGCCCTTTTTGAAAAAAAGGTGAAAGAGTCAAGCTGGAATTGATGCCATGATTACAGCTCTAAAGGCGGACTCATTCGGTGTAATACCACGTTCTCACAGTATATCGGCGTTAAACACGTTATCCTTAAGCTAATTGTCTTTCGTATCCTTAACCACTTTCCTCCAGATGGACCATCTGTCTGTTTGCCAGCTTTACAATATAAAAAGTTCTACGAATAAAAAACTATACATAATTTAAGCTAAGCTAAGAAAGAACGCAGGATGAAGTTTGTAAATCATAGAAGCATATTTACCTATGAATTATGTATATCTCTGCGCCGGGTGTAAAATGACCGATTTCTCGATTCATATTACAAATCAGCAAACTAGACACAAAATCCGTATTTACCAGTAATCTTGACACACGTCAAACTCACAATAGAGTTTTGCAAGTGTGCCTTATAAACAATTAAGTACACAGTGATGAATTTAACGGCACTAGGGGGCTAGTGCCCAGGGCAGCGAAATTTTCGAGGACGGCAAACTTTGGAGTGTCAACAAAAAAATATTTCTGTTATAAAGCAATGATTTTCAAAAATTGGGAAGTCATTGGTTTCATTTTAAAATATAATAGTTACAGTGCATATTTGATTTTCGGTGCTTTACTAAAAATAGTGCAGGATATAGATAATAGGGTGGTATTTTCAGTGCCCCAGGGCGGCATTTAAGGTAAATCTGTCCCTGAGTACACAGGTTCTTATTTATAAGAAAATTTTTCATTCAACAAATTATTAACCCTTTGTAATATTGAGTACAGTAAATAAATAAAAAGAATATTTTCAATGATAATAATTATGTTCTAGAAATAAACAACGACAGATGTTTATTTAAGAAATCAAAACATTTACGAAACTGTGCCAGATTCCGATGGAATTGCAATGTTTATATGCCAGTTTGTGTTTACGAAAACTTACACAAACATAATTAATATTATTTTAATGCCACAGAAATTATGTTTTCAAGATACGTGGCCAATTTGGCAAAAACAGAACGCTCATACAATTGTCATATATGCAAATGTACGTATTTAGTTCAAAGGGGAATTTTACATACTACTTAAATATTGTATGTATATCTCCCCGTCTATCCATGTATGTGATCACTATTGTTCTCAAAATGTTTAATCTATATAGATGAAATTTTGTTTCATGAAATCGCCAGTACTAAAAATCTATCAATGTGTGCCAAGGGTTTTTTTTCTATATCGCTAAAAAATAAGATATTGTCGCCTTTATGCTTTGTTGTAAAGAGTTATGTATCTATCTCAAAAAGACATTAGGGATGGCCGCCAATATTCAGTTTTTAACTTGACTCTCATCCGCGAGGAGGGTTGCCATACGCCCGGATTTTACCGGACATGCCCGGTAATATAAGTATCTGTCCGGCACGCAGAAACAATTCTGAGCAGTGCGGAATTTCCTACAAATTAGGTTACGAAATAATAATAAAAAAAATTATGATATTCGCTGGAGTAGAGGTAAGCGGCGAGGGAGAGGGAAACACCAACCAGCGTTCATTCAAACACACACTATGTATATTATACACGCGCAAGAACATTCTACAGTTAGCTTCGTTTTCTTATTTAACGATATTAACATTACAAGAAAGTCCGGAATTTGCCTCAAAAATTGTGTACTTTGAGCCATTGATCTAATAACCCTATTTACAAGAGCCGGCGAATCGAAAATCCAAATTGTAATATCAATATTATAAAACGTACGTACCATTTCCCAGAATGACAACGTACTTTTTTATATGTTAAAACAATTTGAAAATTCGCAATATCTGTGAATAAACATTTTTAATTTTAAACACATATTAATTATTACAATGTTTATTAAGCATAATTTTGCAAATTTAAAAAAATGTAACCTCTAGACACTTTTCAACATACTAAGTAATATAATTAAAGTATGATATAAAAACATTATGAACAGATCCGCACAAACATCTGTCAGTTCGTTTTATTTTTATAAAAGCTATTAAATTGTTTGTTAGACTGTACTAGAAAATTCTCTGAATAGACCAACCTTGTACTTGAGTTTATACAAACAATTCGCGCGTGGTCCAAGTTATAGACGTATTAGTACATACATACATACATACATAACTTCACGCCAGGTCCCTTGCGGGGTAGGCACGAACAACAGAGCGCCATTTAGGCTTATTCTTACACACCTCACTTGCTTCTTTGACATTCATAGTTCTTGTCATGCACGCTCGTCTGTTCTTAAGGCTCCTGACATCACCTTCTGCTAGTACACGATTAATTTGATCATGGAAGAATATTTGAAGCATATAATACTTCGCCATAAAAAAATAGAAACTTATCAGTGAAGGAACGCAGTAGGTAGTAGTTGGTAGTCTAGAGTAGTACTTTGCAATATTTTTGAGTACGCGACCCCTTTACAGGTTCATAAATGTTGGCGACCCCCTTGGACTTTAGACAGATAAAAAGTTAGTAATTTAAATGACTACATTTATGTCTTTCTCTATTTTGTTACCAATATTCATTATTATGCCCTATACTCTAGAAAATGCTGCCGAGCTTAGAAAGTACCTAAGTATGAGGTACCTATAAATTTAAATTGTCTTTTCCCTTTTGCCGGCGACCCCCCGAGCAAGGCTTTGCGAACCCCTTAGGGGTCACGACCCACAGGTTGAAAAACACTGGTCTAGAGTATGCCGCCATAACAACCTTGAGTTGTGTTCCGGCATTGGTGACCAGGTTGCAGTTTCCCTTAAGAGAGCAGCAGCGCATTTGTAGCACTTTTGGTGTTGCAAATGCCCATAGGCGATTCTAACCGCTTTCCATCAAGTGGGCCGTCTGCCTGTCTGCTGAACTTATGCAATAAAAAAACCTATTGAATGGTTCGCAATACATTTACAGCATCATAAAAAATATATCATGTAAACTTTAATGTCATTAGAGTTTAAAACTATATTTTAGCTTATTAGTGGCGAACGGTGGTTCTCTATTCTTGCTATCCACTATGGTGAGCTCGTGGTTGAACGTATACATGCACATTGGGATAGTGTGAGTAGTGGAGGAGCGCGGAAGAAGACAGTGCAGGCAGTTTTCGACCATCGGCTATTTACTGGTTTCCCATTTTCCGTAGCAGAGGGCCACTGTTTACGGGGGTATCGGTGGAATCATCTCTACTGTACGTGTGGTACAGCCCTGCTTCCCGGGGTTTTGTACTAAAGTCGGCGCACTAGAACGGCATAATGGCTTAACTGCGCCATATATCCTGTGGCGTATAAATATATGGCCTCGCATATAGGTTTAGTAGGCAGTTTGTCGGCCTCTTCTCTCAGTGGAGGAGACGTAAGTCGCAGTTTGGTACAAGAGTCGCATGCCAACACGAAGCAGACGGCATTAGGCATTGCTTTCGGACTCCACCCGTATCCACGACCCGTAAATACATTCCATGACACACATTGATGGCACAATCAATTGGATATTTGTCAGTCAGACAATTTATAATTGCACAGAACGTCACAGCCTCCTTGATTTTGAATGGGAATATTGGCTTATGACGTCACATAGCTTATTAATTATTATTTAACTTTAAACTATAATTGAAATTATTCCTAAAATGAACTGTTAAATGTGAGATGATAATAAGACATTTTAACACCTGCTTTTTTATGTAGTTTAGAATTGTGTGTAACATATGTCAAATACACAATTTTCAGGGTACCGTTCAATCGACGGTAGCAGTCGGTAGCCAACAGAATTATGAAAAAGTTGGCTATCCGGCTAATAGTTTATCAGCTGGATGGCTATTTGGTTAATAGTTGAATGACTTGTCAGCCGACAGCCGACGGATAAAATATCAACTTGTCAGCTGTCGGTTTTATTCGACAACCATCACCAGTTGGCGAAGTGGTAGACAACTTAGGCGTGGCTAATTTGTGATCAACCGCGATAGCGTTAATTAGGTGGCTTTTATAAATACGAATTTACTATAAGTAGAGGCCACTTGCCTTCATGTTTGTGTGCCTTCGAGTGTGAGTGTCGTCGTATCTGTGTGCCTTTTGTGCCGAGAGTAAAAAGAACCTTAGTTATTAATCGCTGTTTTTTTCTAATTTGTATACGTAGAGTTGATAGTCAATTTGCTTGACCGATACTGCATGAATAACCTTTTTTAGTGGTAAGGACGAAACTCTACGGTCGATTATTCACTTAGCGCGTTGTGCGCTGTGTTTAGGAACGCCATTCTGTAACTGTAGCTTACTTTCCTAGCTAGAGTTGGGTTTTTTGTAATAATTCACTAGCCAACCACCAACCAGTAAATTGGAAAAGAAAAGACTGATAGTGCTTTTTCTATAACGCTTAAGTTAGCAAACAATATTTTTAATTCACTATTTTTACTTTTTACTGTTTAAGTACTTTATTTTTATGTAAAAAGGTGTTTTCAATTTCTTTCACCAAAATTTTGAAATTCGAATAACACAAAATTTGTTGGGTTAGTTAGTTAAAATATAATTCCCTTTTAAAACGAGACTTTCAAATAACCAACTTTCGTTACACGCATTACTTCTCTCTCTTACTCCATACAAAATCCATCGCATGTACTATCAATGCCCTAATTTTTTTATTACAGCTCTTACGCATGAAAGCTTCACTCACATGGTGGGATATATTTTTTTGGGAATTTTAAATTAACGTAAGGGGCGATGCATAAATTACGTCACGCGTTAAGGGGGTGGAAGAGGGTCAACGAAGTGTGATTTTGTCCGACAAGGGGTGGGAGGAGGGTCCTAAATTTCGTGACGTCACATTTCAAAATCTAATACATTAGGTTCGCTTGCATAACCATCGCCTTTAAATAAAATTAGTTAATCGTATTAAACTGCCTAAATACGTTTTACACAAAATGTATTGACAGTTCTTTAAACATATTTAGCGACAAATTTTACGTTGTGCAAAACGGTAATCGTATATAAGGGTGTTAAATGCGTTTAGTGCTTACAAAACACTTGAGTCCGTAGAGTTATAAAAAAATGTAGTAGTATGTATTTATATATACAATGATTAAACTACCTAGAAAAGAGAAACTCGTCTCGTTTGTACTAGGCCTTATTTAACTGGGTAGCTCAATAAACCGACACTATGGTAAAATGACCTTCGATGTACATTAATTTAATGGAAACTTTTATTAATCGGTAGATAACCTTCTACTATTTATAGGTATTTTAGGAAAATCAATGAATTGTATCACTCTTCTGAATATAAATATTTTTACAATTTGGGCCACCTGCAAACAAAGCACATTTATTACCCGCCGGCGTCGTTTGAGCTAATAACATTGGAGCGCTTTTATGACCGTCTCTTTTGCTTACTTTGTATTTAAAAATTATTAAATTAACCGTATTTTCCCTTATACCATATTAGTTATCCCGTGTTCCTTATCCTATGTTCCTTATTTCATGTTTTTTATTCCATCCCCTCTACCCTATTCTTCCTATCTGATTTATATATCGCATCCCAAAAGCTGGCAACGCTTTGGCATCGCCCGTGATGTTGCAAACGTCTATACTCGACGTGGACAGGAACCATTTTCCATCACGTGGGAATGTCCGCCATTTGCAAGACTTACATTATAAAAATAATACTATTGTGAACACACGCTGGATAAACCCAACCATTACATCAGATTCGATAACCCACAAATCCTCGCGAAAGAGAATCGTTTCATACCTAGAATGATGCGTGAGGCTATTGAAATCAAAAAACACCCAAATTTCAATAGATGGTTGGCAAGTACCACCTGTTTGGGATCCGATCATCAAAACTATTAAGACCCCGAACCCAGTAAAAACCAACTGCCAGACCTCAAGACACTGTGAGCTCTATCTGCGTGCAACGGAACACAAACTAACTCGACTGATAATTTCTTTTATTTTTCCTTCCCATTTTAATATTATATAAAAACTTTAGAACTAGGCATGTTTGCTGAAGAGTTTCTTGCGCCGCTTCGTCTCTTCAAGCCACAGCATGTTGTGAAGTGAATAATATCCATAATTAAAATTAAAACTAAATAATTAGAATGAACAAGTTGGCGGTAGGCTAAATAAAACTTTAACAATACACGTTAGACAAATGTCATCTTTGTCGCTTAAAACCGTTAAAACGTAGTTTTATTATGTGTACAAGTCGCGAAAACTAAGAAAATATAATACTATTGTTTTAGTATAATTTGTATTTTAATCAGCTAATTTTTATACACGCTAACTACTTTAAATAACTCCCAGGACAATACCCGCGCAATTCCCAGGACACAAAATATCTAAGCATTTAAAACGAATCGTTTTAGTGAAAACTGTGTTTTGTAATAAACTAATCATTTTCATGCGCCCTAACTGCCGACAAACAGCGTTGCAGCAAATAACTTGTTTTAAAAATCTTGTAACTTTATGAAAATGCAAAATTCTATGAAAAAACTTTAAACCACTCCTGGGACAATTCTCGCTGGATTCCCGGAATAAAAAGTATCGCAGATTTTATTTCAGAAAATCTATTATCAATTGGTAAAAAAACTAGGTATCTTTTTTTTATTTATTTAAAGGAAAACAAACAGCTACAATATAAAATATGAAATTAAAAAAAGTTACAATACAATGTGATAATAATACTGACGCCAACGACGTTGTCCACATGATAACATTTACAAGATTAATAAAAACACAAGAGGTACAAACACAATACAAAATTAATTCACAAACATATTACAAAAAAAAAACAGAAAATGTAAGATTATTTATTAATAAGAAAAGATGTAGCAAAGTTAGAATAATAAAAATAAATTGGAAATTTATTCTAGCTCGAGTGTAACATTTAAGTCAGTTAATGCAAGCAAAATAGACCTTTTAAATTTGGCAAGAGAACATGTAAAAATATCAATATTTATAAAGAGTATTATGTGTATCAATCATGCGACATACTGGACAACGTAATCCTGAGTTAGTGCGACATTTGCCTAATGCAAACAGCTTCTTTGATCGGGTCTCACGTTGCTGGACACTTCTAGGTACGACGTAACATAGTTTATTCACTAACTCAATACAGTAAAAATTATTATTCACAATGTTTTACAATGTCAGGGCTTCTAAGTACTTACGCCTAGATGAGAGACTCAGGAGATTATATTTAGATAGGAGCTCTTTGTATGGGAGATGTGATTTATGTAATTTATAATTTATGGTTGGTAAAAATTTTCGTTGCAGTTTCTCAATTGCACCAGTATAAGTTTAATAAAAAGGATTCCAGATGGGAACGGCAAATTTCAGTTGCGCTTTAATGGTCACGCGAGTTTTTTTCCCCGCACTAAAAGTGCCCAAAGTACTTAAAGATTTCAGTTCGAAAAGAGCACATACAGCGAATACACAAGGTATTGGATAAAAAAATAATAAATTCAAATTAACTTCGCAATTTCATTTCAACAGGTAAAGTGCTATATCGAGCACTCTTCGGGATTGTTAGCGATTAATTACGTCACTTCCATTGATGATGACGACTAGCGCGATATTGGGTATGAATGTAGTATTCATTTTTAAGGTCATAAGGGTAGAGTAAACTCGATTAATTTTCAAACGTACGGTCTTACAGTAAAGTCGATTTTCGCTTAGATATGATATTCTACTTAAGATTACTGTAAAAAATAAGCCTACCCATTAACTAGGCGAGACAGGGCAGCCGGTAAAGCGAATTTAACATGATCGATTTAACGGCCGGCAATAAAATCGCAATAAAATATAGGTACGGTTGGAAAAATGAAACGCTCAAGGCTTTCATCGATATAAATAAAAATATTTCCATTTACTGTGTTTCCGGTACATTTTACGCGTTGTAAACTTTTGCTATTTGATATATAGTGGCTCTATAGATAATTTAAATGCACAACTTGCTTCGATGGCATGAGCCAGACGGATGGCATACTACGGATGGAAATGAAGCATTCATCGACACCATCAAGATTTACAAGGAGTGTAAAAACATAAGCGATAACCACGCCTTGCGAGGACTACCTATGTTGCTGGTCGGTGATGCCGCCGCTTGGTGGCAAGCGGTTAAATACGAAATAGTTTGTAGCAGCCAGCCACAGGTAGTGTTTAAATAATACTTCAGATGGCAGAGAGCCGTATTCAGTGTCGAGTGCTGATGTGAACTGAACTGATTTATTTTGGAAACGGTAACATTAAGTACAAATGTTAATAAGTATTACTGCTAGTACAGTGTATGATCAGGACGGATGATGCACGAACGAGATAGAGAAACTATTAATATGTACGCTCCCGCGCTGCCAGTGGTCTCGAACCTATCGATTTTTCGGTATTTCTACCGATATGGGCTCTGTTCTACCCATAATACATGGATATTCTCCCGATTTTTCTACCGATTTTACACTTTTAAGTTGGCAACCCTTTTCATTTATGTTTAATGTTACGGGAAGCCCTCAATATTAAGTTTGGATAGACCTAGTGCTGAATATTCCATATATTTTGGGGAATACCCTTGTGTCCTACAACTCGATGATTTCATCTTTGATATTTTATCACTCCCCATTCATCCGCTCACGTTTAACGCATATTTTCACATATTAATCTTTTGAAAACAAACAGCGAAATAGGCTGTCTCTACTGAATCAATCAACGGTCTATTACATGCAAAACGACTTTTTAATACAGCTATTTTGGAATTAATGCGAAGATGACCGCGGCTATGGCCAAAGAATATTGGTAAAAAAAATATTATACTTAAGTATGATTGTTATAAATTAGTCTGTAAGTTTTTTTAAAATAAATAAACGAATTTAATTGAATATTGTATTTTTTGTCAAATACCGATTTTAGGTACAAATATACCGATTTTAGCTGGCAAATCTACCGATCTTGCTCTATGACGTTCAAGACCACTGCGTCAGTAGTTCTCACAGAGTACTTTATATCAGTGATGCCAACTTAGGGGTTTTCTCCCTAAATTTAGGGAAAAAAAATCTCGACAGGGAGTTTTTTAGGGGGAATAATTTTTTGGGGGTATTTTTAGGGATAAAATTTTAATTGATTTTTACTTCTATTCTATCAAAGTTTGTAAAAAAAATTGAATGGATCAAATGACACTACTGTCATTGATGGTTACCAGATGGTGCTGATGCATATGTCTTCATACTAGTCGTAACAGCTGGCAGCTAAATTTATAATTATTATTGTTAGTTTAAAATAATTGTTTGTTTTAAATAATGTAAACCTTAAACCAATAAAACTATACTCGTTGATTGAATGATAGTTCTACGTATAATTAAAATGCCAAAGGGAGAAAAAAATTCAGGTTGTTCTCAAAAATATACCACTAAATGGGAAAGAGATGATGAGCTTAAAGGTATGTATGAGTAAACGTTTCTGTAATTACAACATACTTACCCTAATGAGTAATTGCCTATCTCTTTAAAATAATGAAAATGAATATAATTTCTGAATAAAATATATTTCTAATTTGTTTTGACATTTTTTCGACACAATAAAGAGAAAGGCAATCTTGAGGTTAAGAATTTAAATTAAATATATTTCTATAATAAAAAAACTTCAATTGTCCAGGATTTTCTACATGGCTCAAAGGAAAGCTGTACCGAAATTATTTCGTAAATATCAATTTAGGTAATTTATATGTCATGTGTACAATGCATTAAAAGTTTTAAGCATGAAATAAAAAGGGTGTCGGTTTGTTGATAATCTTACAATTTATCATTCTTTTCTTTCAAATATACACTATTCTGTCGATAGGGATTTATTTCTTTTCATACGACATAAAGATACATTACAGCTATTATATGTATTCTTAGAAAATCATCTAGATTTTATAAGTTATTTTTTTTAAGTTGCGAAGTTTTTTGTTTGTCATTTAATGATAAATACTAAAAAAAGTAAACTAAATTAAATATTTTTTTCTACAGACTGGATTGGGCCGGATCCTTCTGGACTCAAGTGGAATGGCTATTTATCGCACCTATTGATTGACACGGGTCGTTGTGAGCGCCCCGTGAGGGAAAATGATGACGTCATTAGTGACGTTTTCGCTACGATGGTGATTTTGCTTTTTTCTCTCTCCTTTAAAATAAGTAAAAACTATTTTGGGGTTTTTTTTCTCAAAAAGCTTATTTTTGGGGGTTTTTGAAAAAAAATGGGGGTTAATTGACATGGTCATCTGGCAACGCTGCTTTATATATACGGGTAGTAGTTCTGTGTCCGCTGCGATGACTAGACGTATGCAGCTCCCTTAAGTTAAAATGTTCCCAAGCTTATGCTCGACCGGTGATGCGTCTAATTCCCAAAACAAAACTTGTCACGTTATTATAAAAATTTATTAGCTCTCGCGAAGACGATTTTCTTTTTTTTTTAAATATATTAATTTTATATAAATTTGGTTCAAACCTCGAGTTGGGTGCCAGTTTAGTAGTTTAAATATTCTAAGCTGCCAGAACTAACTGTAAATGATGTTAGAGATAAATTTGGATTTATCTATTCATCAGGAAACGTCTTATTATTATCGCAGACATAAGTGAAGTGTGTCTTACATGACGTGACCATTATATATTCCTAAACGTTGGAAGAGTTGGCGCTGAAGAATGAAACTTCCGTGCTACAGTTACAAAATATATTTTAGACCAGCGGGGGAATTTTCATGTCGTTACAGTGGTTTCATATAATACGGCTTCCTATTCCAAAATCAGCTTTCTTTATCCAGCTTCACTTTGAAATTTCGAAACTCTTTTCTCTATTTATCATTTGAGTATTAGATATCTCTGCTGGTCGACGCAAATGGCGAAAATTTTTGTAAAAAAGTAGCGGACTAAAGTCATGACCATCAATAATGAGGAGTACGATTCAAGGAGAAGAATGTACTGAGAATATTTACATTATATGATTTCCTACTATAGTGAAAGAAATATCAATAAATATTTAAAGCCCCATCCATACTATGGAAAAGTCTTACAATATAGGTAAGTAAAATAAAAACGTCACAATATAACAAGCTTAGTAAAATTGTCAATCATAATGAACGGCACGTCCTATTTCAATTCAAGAGTTAATATACACTTCCGAGACATAACTAGGCACTTCATAGAAACGGCGTAAATTGCAAAATTTGATCTGATTATCGCACCCGCAATATCATCGCTATATATAGACGTCATTTGGCTCGAGTTTGTGAGAAATTGAAAGATGAATTGTGGCAAGATAAGCGGAAAACGCCAATGAAACTACTCTTATACGTATACTATGACATTTTGTAAACCATGTATAAACGCGTTTTTTTTTAGGCGGGGGAAATGTTTTTCGCACACTATCGGGGCCTTTGCTATGAATTAGACCAAAGCGATGAGAGTTAGCCACTGAAGATAGTGCAACCACCAGAGTCAATCGCCGGCACGTGTGGAGACTCCGCAAGGTACCACTCTCTATGTGAAGAGGGAACCCATGGGCCAATACTCCACTAAAACCACCCTCCTCCCATGTGCCCGCGCTTATGGTAGGAAGATCGTGAAACATAGAACGTAGTAACGCCCTCCTTTATCCTGCGCATCAGTGCTTGTAAATGCCCCGGGAAGCAGAGCAAACTCACTTCGTCAACAGGGGGTGAAGCCTCCGCTCCCTAGATGCTGGGCCCCTGCAGCGGCATAACGGGAGGAGATCTTGCGCTTACCTGCGTCTCTGGGGCCCCGACTGCCCTCGGTACCCACAGGACGCATGCGCACCTCTCTCCCTCTTTCGTTCAGCGGCCTCCTTATGAGAGATTACTGCCTTGCAGAATTTGGCCGCACCCTCCCAATGATGGTCCCTGTGCAGCATGGCCTGGACCAGACTGCCAAGCGAATCGGCCGGACCTACGACGGTCTCAGCCCATGCTGCGCAATCAACTAGCGTATGAAACGCAAGTCCAGCGCGCCACATACGCTTCATTGAGGAGAAGGCAGGCAGCCCACGATATGAATCAGATACTTATCGAAGCACACACGCCCGGTAAGTATCTAAGTCAGGGCCCCCCGTTCAGAGTTCTCCATCGTAAAATAATTTATTCTAGTTTTTTTTGTAATAGATTCAATGTACAGATACGGCATATTTAAAAATTTATAAAATTATAATACTGTTATTCGTGCCTACCCCGCAAGGGACCTGGCGTGATGTTATGTATGTATATGTATGTATAAAATTATAGATATCAAATTCGCTTCGATTACTTTCATTAACCTCTTCTGCACGTTTATTTGGGATGCTTTTCACCTGACCGAAAGTAATTTGTCAGGATTGTGATTGTGATAGTCTCTGCCTACCCCCATGACAAACATGCGTGATAATATGTACGTTATAATCTTAAGTTGCCATTTTCACAACACATTATATTCGATTTCATTGACGTCATAACCTTCCCTGGTATTAATTACAGAATTACTTTCAAGCCATCTATTTGTTTTAGTATTTTAAATATACATAATTAATTCCTATATTATTAAAATAAACATCTGGTTAATTCCTGAATGACGTATAGAAAACATTACATAAGGTACAGGCTTTAGCGCTTAACCAATATTGATTGTTTTTGGTTAGAATTGTACTATTTAACAGTTAATATATTTGTATTTATAGATACGTTTTATCGCATACCTACTCGGGCGGCAACATCAAATAAGGTAATTACGGGACATACACCACTTACATATCACACTTGTGGAACGCACTTTATCTGTGTGATGGTTAGAAATCATTTCAAATAGCGTTATTCATTAAAGTCGATTGATAAAATGTCTACATGTCTTTACTGACGATGTACGAATACTACAAAATACATAAGTAAACATTATGTTGGTACACATATAATAAGCATGTTTCAAAGATTTTAATATCATTATTAACAAAATAAATTGTGTCATAGAGAAGGATATTGGCCACATCTTTTCATAGAAACAATCTCGAATGGGAAGAGAAAATTTGTATCGGCAACCCAGAAATCATCAAGTTTATGATATGAATAATCATGTTTAAACTTTGATAAGAAATTAAATACATACGTGTTTGAACGTTGTCGCAAAACATCCTTGGGGAGTATGACTTTGACGTGTTTATTAGAGTTCTGTTTATACACTTTTTAAGTAGGTACCGTGTAAAAAATATATGCAAAAGTTGCAGATAAGAACTATTAGTGCTGTGTTTTATCCGTGCAGAAGCGGAGAAAGAATACCATTTCCTGCGGCCGGGCGGCGTGTCGTAAGAGGCGACAAAACACCCCACAGACAGGTGGTAGGGTATTCGCCCGTCTAGTTGGCTACCATCCCAGGCCTTAAGTATGCCGCCATAACAAAACCTTGAGTTGTGTTTAAGCATTAGTGGCCAAGTTCCAGTCTCCCTTTGGCGGTTGCAAATATCCACAGGCGATGGTAACAGGTTTTCATCAGGTGGGCCGTCTGCCTGTCTGCTGAACTCATGCATTAAAAAAAGTATAATCGTGTGTAATTTGAGCATATCGTGTTTCGTACGATGAGTGAGAGTTCCGGTGGTACATTTCCACCCCCTCCTATCTCATTTGCCTATCCGATTATCCCTATCTCATACCAGATCAGATACCTCTATCCCCTTTATATCATCCAATTTATCACAACCTCAACGCTGGCGCTTAACATGTTGGCTTTGCCCCTAGAGTTGTAAATGTCCACGTCGGCGAAGACGATGTAACTAACTTATATACACATACATACACATATACATTAGGTGGGCCGTATGCCTGTTTATCTGCTTGCCTGCTTAATATTAAAAAAAACATTAATGTTAATCATACTTAAATTTGTAACAATTGGTTCTTCGGATGTCATCGCACTTCAAAAGTAACTACATAAATACAATTTTAATATCTATATATCATATAGATATTAAACAAAAATTCAAATTCAACTTTGAAAGATGAAGAAGACGAGTCGGCTCTTACACTCACCGGCCGACCGTTATCTCAGCACAAGCGCGCGCCTATACTATAATCTACGGCACTATGTCAAGCGCACTGACCTTGTGAATTGTACTTTCTGTTTGTCTTAATTTAAAAAAAAAACGATTACATTCAAAAGTCTGAAACAACTATAAACTATTAATATTATTTTATGAGAATATCCGTGACATTAAAATACTTAGGCTGGTGTGCACCGACTTTTAACCGATGGTTAAAATAAGATAGTCACCAAAAATGTCTGGAATAACCGTGATTATTTTTGGTTAACCGTCGTTCAAATTTTGGTGCACACCAGCCTTAGACTGGCCTAAACAAGTAATTGTAACCCGTTAAGCGATTTCACGGCCTATTCGATACAACTTTTCAAAAAGTTGGACAGATACGTAGGTATTCTTTAAATTGACATTTACGAATAGCTCATCGTAGTTCACTTAAACCTTGGATGAATTTATTTTCGAAATTAAAGGCAGGTACTTACGTTGCATTTATTGGTATGGATCAATCGCGGCACGATTTACCAAAGGAAGGAAGGACACCCAACCGAGTATGAAATCAGTCCGCTCGCATTGGCGTGTTCACGCCATATCCAAATTTACTATGACAATCGGTCATTGTTTAGGCCAACCGCCGATATTCGAAAATTCACTACGAAACAAGATGAACCATTCTACGCGCAACAAAAATGATTCTAGAATCGCATAATATAAAAATATACTCATATTTCAAGAAAAAGGTGCTTCACTGAAGACTTCTTACGCTTCAGGATCAATAAACAAAAATAATTTAAGCATGTTGGTTTCGTTGATGTTTGACTCAAGTCTGTTCAAAAGCGACAATCAAATAATAATCAGTTTTGAAAATCGTTCAATCGTAAACACAGCCGTGAAAACCTTAAAGAACACTAGAATCTTACCTTCTTTATAACAACCTTCACAGCTTTCTGCGTATACGCAGATGTGAAGAGTATAGTGTGTACCGGCGCCTCTGTGGGGATACCCAGTGACGTCATCTTGAATTCATCACGTCACCTCATTAAAAGTTTATTCACTATAATATTTAGAGTGTACCACAAGTAGTTTTACAAATAATGATTTTATTATTCCACATAACTTTTATACATAATAACATACTAAGTATCAATCATGAAAGATGTATACTACAATAAATGATATATAATCGTCAAGTAATAAATTCGATTACAATTATGACAAGTATCACAATAAATTGGAACTTGTGTCTCATCTTATAAGTATATCTGGACACGTAACAATTTCCCCAGCGATTCTCTAAAAGCGGCCGGTTTAGACCCCTAAATTTGCGCTTTGTTAAGCGCAAGTCATCGCCGTAAGGTGAAGTAATACTTTAACTTATACGTGATAGAACCATGCTGGAATCAATATCTTGATCACAGCTCTCAGGGCTGGCTCCATTAGTGTTTTACCAAGCTCTCGAAAAATATAGGCATGAAACTATTACTGTTCAAGCCGTCCTTCTTCTATTAGTGTTAGTATTCTTTTAGTTTTAGTATTAAGACTTAGGTTTAGATTAACATTTTTTTGTCTCGGCGAGCCAGGAAAAGTAAAAAATTGCGGCGAGAGTCAATCGCTGCGCTCGTTGTGTACGGACACATTAGCAAGTTTCGTTCGTTTCGTTCGTCGCATTTCGTATTTTGTGGAAATATTCGGAACCTTGGCCATCCAGTGTGTCAGTGCGGCACCTTCGTCGCAAGTGCTGTGAAAACTACTAGTTTCAAACTAAAATTGTGTCCACAAAGGAAGCAGCCAATATTACAAGAAAATAAAGAAATTAAGCTGGTTACTCCAAGTGAAGTAAAGAAAGAAATAAACAACCTAAAACTGAAAAAAAGTCCAGGATATGACCTTATAACTGCAGAAGTCCTCCGAAACTTGCCTAGAAAAGCGTTAGTAAAATTAACCACCATTATTAATGCTGCGTTTAGACTTAAATATGTCCCTGATGTATGGAAAGTAGCAGAAGTCATAATGGTACCTAAACCTGGTAAACCACCCCATGAAGCATCGTCATATAGACCGATTTCTCTTCTTCCAATTATGTCCAAACTATTTGAGAAGTTGTTACTGCAACGTCTTAAACCAATCATAGAAGATAAAAAGCTAATTCCTGACTACCAGTTTGGGTTCAGGGAAAAACACTCTACCATTGATCAAGTTCATAGAATAACAAGTATTATAGAAAAAGCTTTAGAGGAAAAAAAAGTGTGTACTACAGTTTTCCTAGACGTAGCACAAGCTTTTGATAAAGTATGGCATGAAGGACTGAAACATAAACTAAAGAAAATGTTACCTATACAATATACAGATATCTTAGAGTCATACATTTCTGACAGAATGTTTCGAGTAAGACAAGAAGATTCGTATTCAAATCTTAAAGAAATCAAAGCTGGAGTACCACAAGGAAGTGTTCTAGGCCCGGTCCTGTACCTATTATACACATGTGATATTCCAGAATTGGAAAATAACACCATCGCTACCTTTGCAGATGACACTGCCATAATGGCCACAGGAGTCACACACGAGGAAGCTGTGGAAAAGGTACAAAATGCCGTTAGTGCAATATATAATTGGACCAAAAAATGGCGGATAAAACTTAACGAATCTAAGTCTATTCACATTGATTTTACAAACAAACAGCCTAACTATCATCCGGTATATATAAATGACCAAATTATACCATACGAAAATACAGCCAAATATTTGGGCATGACATTAGACGCTAAGCTTCGCTGGAAAGCCCACGTCAAAAAGAAACGTCAAGAGTTAGAGTTACGCTACAAAAAAATGTACTGGCTTCTCGGCAAATATTCTGCTTTGTCAGTACCTAATAAGATACTCCTGTACAAACAGATTCTAATGCCAGTATGGACCTATGGAATACAACTATGGGGCTGCACCAAGCCAACCAATTTAAACATAATACAAAGGTTCCAAAATAAAGTACTCAAGGACATGGTTAATGCTCCTTGGTACATAAGATCAGACGATCTCCATCGAGATTTAAAAGTGGATATCGTCATTAACGTAATAAAAAAATACGCTGAAGCCCATCAGAAACGGCTTCATCACCATGTAAATGTCGAGGCCATCCAGCTCCTTGATAATACAGATTTATTAAGAAGACTCAAGAGGACAAAACCATTTGAGTTAGTGTTATAATTCTCTTATAATAATAAAGTGTAGTGCTATGTGCTAAACATTAACAAAGAACACATGAACAAAGTGTCTTCTCCTTAATAAAGACAATAAGAAACGTGTTATTGGACACATTCTTAGTTTAAGTTATATCTAGTTATTTTAGGTCAGATTTAAATTACTCATTAGTCTTTTTTCCTAGATTAGATTGTAATTTTAATGTTGTATCACTAAGGTGCATCATTTATTTAAAAAAAAAAAAAAAAAAAAAAACAAAGGAAGCAGCCGACCATTGGACTTGAAACCCGCTTTTCGTAAGGTGAGTTGACTACTCGTTGTAAGATTTGTGCTCACTGGCCAACTCACCGTTTTTCGCATAGATTCGCATAAACAGTCGATAATCAGTCGTGTTACCTGAGATGAGTGAAATTTCCAATGGCCCACTTTCTCCTCCCCTTAACCAAATTTCTCTATCCCATCCCCTATTTCAATCCCATGTCCCGTCCATGTACGTCTATTTTATTTAAATAAAGTCTTTTTCTTTTTTCAAAACATTACGAAATATGCAAATTAGGCCAATAAACTACTGCTAGAATTATTTATTATATACACCTAAATAAACAGACTGAAGATCTTCATAGTTACAACTCAAATTAATAATAAGCCAAGACCAACAGAACTTCATAGCACAGAACTACTCGAGTACAACGGTCTAATAAAGTTTATAATTAAACAGTCTACCAAAAGCGCCATTTTGCAATTCAACACAATTCAGTCGCATGGAAGTTATGGGGGTACTGATTGCTAAAGTTTGACAATCGCTGGACTGGGGACTTGAATAGTTTAAATAAATTATAACATCTAATTTTAATTGAATTTGCGAAAATAAGTTTTGATGTTTATTTGTTTCCCTATTAAGATATTCAAAATTAACTTTTTTGTAATAGTGTTCAGATAAGACTTTGGTAAGGTACCTATGACATTATTTTTTTATTTAGCAGAAATTAGTTTAGAAAAAAGCTTTAGTATTATGTTATTATGTATATATATTTATTTGGTCCGTATATGGTTTTCAAAGATGTAATTACACTCAAATTCAGGCAACGATTACCATTAAATATTAATATTATTTAATTTACAATATAGAACTTCTATTTTGTTCTTAAATACACATTTAAACATTTTCACTTTTCTTGTACTTATATAACTTATTTTAAAAGCACAAACACTTCAAACTCAAAGCAGCATTCAAATAGAACTGGTTTCTTAATGTCAAAATGAGTAAATAGGTGGTATTGCACTGAGTAAGGAGTAAATAAACGTATCCGCCGTCATATGGTACGATGTAAACTTGTAATGAGGTGTGTTTGAATTTAGTATTTTTTTTAAGATAACATGATAAGTCGTGGTAGTTACTAAATAACAACGACATATTTACTTAGTTTATTTGGGAAACATACAATAATTTTAATTCTTACAATATAAAACACATAAATTAATACACATATCAACCAAGTCTCCGCTAAAAAATAATTCATGTTACGCATTTACAACTGTAAGAAAATTATAATATATTTGATGCAATATTGGAAAATTAGCTTTAAAATTAAAAAAGGAGTTAAATAATAGAATACCACACAATAAAAACTACAATATGTCTATTTTAAAAACAGGACCACTAGCACACTCGCGTCTTAAATCCAAAGAGCACCAACATGAAGGAAAACATTGACAAAATTTGCACATTAAGATAACTTGGACCGTTCCCTTATAACTGACCCAGCCCAGCATTCAGACGTTGATATTTTTATTATTATTTAAAACATGGGAGTTTTAGTTGAAATGTAAAAATTCATAACGTAATTTACAGTATTATTTAAAAACATATTAATTTTGTATAAGAGATATTGGCAAAAATACGGCGTCGAAATTTTATATTTAAACTAAACAATAGTTTTTAAAAATGTGTTTCTAAGCATAAAAACTATTCTGTGTAGAAAATCCTAACTATGAAGTTAAATGTATTTTTTTATTTCTACAAAAACCCTATTGTTCGGGTCAGTTAAAATCTACAATTTAACTAACACTGGAGTGGGTTATTTTTTTAATTATTGCAGTACGACAGACAACTGATGGCCCACCAGATGGAAGTTGGTTACCAACGCCTATGAACCTATGCAACACCAAAGGTGCTATTAATGTCTTGCCGTCTAAGAGGTACTATAGGAGGTTATATGCTCCCGAAATCACCTGGTGACAATTTATTTCAAGATGACGAGTCAGTAAGGCAATGGAACGACCCGCAGTATCGTAAATTATAAATTTACCGTTTACTACTATGTTACTAAGACGATTTTTCTCGCTGTCCAAAAAGTGTGATAATTGTCAATTCAATTAAAAATCTAGCCCGACAGCCATTACGCGAAGTTTTCGCCACAAAGATTATCTTTAAACTTAAATATTCCAACATATTTGACACTAGCACAAGCACAAATTGTACAAAGGAATTTACTAAAATATAAAATGTTTTACGATTAGATTGGACACTGTTAATCGCACAGAAAGCGGAAACAAGAATATATTATTTGCTAGATTACTAATATTTTAAAATATACCCACAAATCACCGGGTATACTTCAACTCGGACTAAATATAAATAAAAACAATAGAAATGCGTTAGTTCAACTAAAGTATATACTTTTTGGTATAAACAATTTACATTAGAGCCGACATTGACAAATCGGAAGAATGATGTTAAAACTCAACAGGCAAATACGTTTAAATCACATACACAAAAAAACTGTTTATTATCATTTACGTAGGTACGTAACAGAAACATCGTTAAGTTTCTAGAAATCGAGTAGATTACACTTTTTTCTTTATTTAAGATTCTTATCTCTTCTTCTTCATTTTCCAAAATGAAAATTTCACCCTCGTTATTGCTCACAAAAGTAAATGAAACGCTAATCAAGGCGATCGCAGCGAGCCCTAACGCTATCCCACAATCTATGCACATTATATTAAGGTGGTAGGGCATTTGTTCGAATGGATGGCAAGCACCCCTGGTCTAGAGTATGCCGCCATAACAACGTTCTGTTGTGTTCTGGCATTAGCGACCAGATTCCAGTCTCCCTTAAGAGAGCAGCAGTGCATTTGTATTACAGCACCTTTGTTTGTTGGTGGTCTTCTTCCTCTTAGCCTTTTGAGGCGGCGAGGAGGTTGGGGCCTCCAGGAAAACCTCTTTGCCCCGGCTTCTACTCGACGGACAACTATCCGTCGGTGGCGGGGCTTGGAGCCATTGGAGCCTTCCTGACGGCGGTCTCTCAACGGCTCTCATTGGCCAGTCTGCGACATCCGATGGCCTTCGCGGGCTTTGCGTTGGCTTCGTCTGCGGCTTAGTTGGCGTTCGGTGGCCATCTCGGGCTTTGGGTGCCCCTCTGTGGCTTCTGGTGGCCTGTCAGCGGCTTTATGATCTTCGCGACCTCGTAGCCCCATCCTAATCAAGCGAACGTATGAGATCTCGGGGGGTCGGCAGCCAAGTGCGTTGATAGTCCGGTGGCCGCGCGTGTAGGGGAGCGATCCCGTGGTGCGATGTGTGGCCGCCGTTGTCAGCACGGTCAAACATTTTACGCGCCAACATCGCCACCTTTGGTGTTGCAAATGTCCATAAGCGATGGTAACCGCTTTCCATCAAGTGAGCCGTCAGCCTGTCTGCCGAACTCCCACCTGGCTGTGGGTTGTTTTGTCGCCTCTTGTGTCAAGCCGCCCGGCCGCAGGAAATTATATTCTTTCCCCGTTCCTGCACAGATTTTTATCGAAATATAAAATTTCGTTGTTGTTGTACAATAAAAGAGTACCACATTCTACTCATAATGCCGCAATAACGCTTTCATGAGCCCATTCTCATTAATCACGATAAAAACAGCTATTCACGGCAGTAATTTATTTAATCATTTTAATATTAAAAGGCACAGAGTCATGGCCGGCGGTAGCTTTGAAACTTTGTCCGCAACGTAGTAAAAATTTAAAGCAAAAAGTGAGTTTGGAAAATTTGTTTAAGACTTTTTAATGGATAATGTTTAGCTTAACTCTTACTACAGTTTTATGTACGGCAAATTACGTCAAACAGCAGAAGTAATGAAAATCTTTTAATGGCGAAGGATTAACCTATTAAAAGGGGGAAAATCATATAAAAGAAAATGTTACAATTTGGCCACCTGCATATTTGTAAACAAAGAAAATTTATTACCCGTCGGTGTTTGAGCTAACAACATTGAAGCACTTTTATGACCGTCTACTTTTTTACTTTGTCTTTAAAATTTGTGATTGGAAAAATAGCCCATTGTGTATTGTAATATTTATGGTAGTGATAAGCCAGATCTGGTTCTAAGAAATTCACTCTACAGACATATTGTATTTGTACAGTATAAAGCAATGGCCCGACGGAGGGGTGGGGCAGTCAAGCGACAATCAGAAGCGAGGCAAGATGTGTGTACATTTGATAATATATAAATAGGTGTTTTTTATTTTAACGATTTGGTATGCGATATTCGGCCGAATACCAAACAGTTAAAAAGTCGCCGAATAGGTTGAATACCGAATAACAGCCGAATATTCATGATATCTGTACTTTTACTGCGGAAAAAATAAATGTTCCTGAGGGATAACCGAATATCGCAGAAATAGATGGCGCTCAAATCGCATTTCTTTTAGCGTCACTGTTGCAATTCACTAATAAATACAACTTCATGGCAACGACAGTGACAACGCGATTTTAAGATTTTTGCTATCAAGCTGGGGACCACACCTGCGATAATTTTAATGACATAGGCCATTTCACGCAGATGTGGTGTTGAGTCTAATGCGTTATTTGTGAATTTTGTGATGCGATATTGTTTTTAATTGTTAAGGACGTTCTATATTGACAGAAAACGTATGTATACACACTAATGTGTGTACTAATAACGCCCTTAATTTAAGGGCGTTATTTTTAAACCTAGAAATAAAACGCACTTGGCCACAGTCAATATCTTTAACATCATCGCAAGCATCGTAGTTAGGTCCACCTTTGCAAACACATGACAGCTGAATTTTCATACGTATCTAGGGCTTCATAACAAATGGGCCTATACGCAAAAGTGCCATTTTTTCGTTGCTTACTAAAATCTAAGCATGTTAAAATTTGGAAAGTCTTACCAGTATCCAATTGTACCTAAATAGAAGGGTAATCCAAATTTCAGCCTTATTCAATCAACTAGTATTGCTTCAATAACAATTTTGTCCCTTGTGTAAAACTGCACTTTGGTCTGTACGCCCATTTGTTATGAAGCCCTCGATATAATCACTACAAATTACAATATCTGAACAAATTAATCCACTATTGCAAGAGGGAACCAAAACTGCTCAAAATATCTAAAGGTCAAAGAGGAATATTTATCTCCGGTTCCATTCTTAGGAAAACCTTTTGATCACGCCAATTACTTAAGAAATGTCACCAGAGGTCGGCTAACAAAAGCCTATCCATAAAGGACACAAAGGATAAATGTAACTAAAATAGGGACAACATTAGACAAAGTTAACTGCGCATTACTATGAACAAGTGGTCCTTTTATTCAAACTAAATTCTATATTTTTGTCCTATTTTCACAACGAAGTAAATAATATCTAATATATGAAAATCTCGTGTTACGGTGTTTGTGAGTGCACTCCTCGGCTTGACCGGTTCGATTCCTGGTACTATAGGAAATTTCGTAAACGAACTTTCCGTTATTTACTACGGTCTGGGTGTCTGAGAACACAAAGAATCATCCTCATTTCTCTAGCGTTACAATGCAGACAGCTTCTTTCTGACGACCATCTGATACATAAACCTTTAATAATCTTAATACACCTGTTTTTTTCTGATTTTCTGTCTTAAGGTGACACGCGACCTGAATTGGGAAGCATGCATGAATCTAGCTGTATTCGAAATTTCAATCCATGTCATTCTAATAAGCCACGATGACTTTTATATTTGCCATAAATCAACTACATTGCTTTGAAAATTGTTGCCCTAAATTTCGTAACAAATGAAATGAAACTTGTCCCTTCAATAACACACAATCATTTAAAGATAATGTTGACTCTTGGTTAAGGTTGCCAGACGTCGGATTTCTACGGCCATATTGGATTATTTACTCTTATGTCCATAGTTGCCAGTTGTTTTTTGTTGCTGAACCACATAAGACATGCTCACGGCCCAACTATGAAGGAAAGGGGTTATCATCGCATATGTACAACATTAGTAACACTTCGAGCTTCGAGGAAAACTGTTGTAACCAGGCCATTAACGCCGGAACACAACTCATAGTTGTTATAGTGGTATACTTTAGATCAGGGGTGGCCATCCAGACGGGCAAATCCCTACCACCTGCCTTTAGGTTATTTTGTCGTCTCTTATAACAAACCGGTCCCGCTTTTTCCGTTCCTGCACGGATAAAACATATGTTCGTATGTTTCTGTTTAGGTTCTGATTTACATTTGTAAGTTAAGTAGATAGTTAACTTAGAAATAAGACCTTATCATCATTTGGAGAGATGTCTAGTTAATCGACAACTTTTTACAATAACTAGAAAACTTCTGTCCAAAAATTGATAAGGACTTAACACCCTGTAAACTTTCGATTCAAATCAAGTAAACTCCGCCCAATCTGCACGATCCGGCAACAGTGCGTCAATAAAGCTGCAACGACAAATTGGTCGAAGGGAACGTACACTCAGCAGCAAATAGAAATGGACGGCCAAGATGGTCAAATAGATAACAACATCGAAAGTGATCATTAGTATCGGTACAACCAATGTGGTACACCATTACATGGCCAGAATTTTGATACTCAATTTCAACAATATGTTCATAACAATTTAATTTTGTAGGGACTTTTTAAATCTCGACATGGCAACATTACGTCGTGAGTAGCTTTGTTGTACTCAATGGAGCAAATTCATTATCCCCTTGCGTTTAACCTTCACCCTGCGGCCATCTGAAGTATATTTAGGACGTAAGGCCATCAAAGGGAGCAAACCGAAAACGATTGGAGTACAGGATTTTTGTAATGAATTAAAACCGTTGTATGACCTTTTCAAAGGGCTTTGTGTGATGTCCAAGGCGTCGTAAGTTTTTGTTTGGTCCCTTTTTATATTGATGACAAAGGAATGTTTTCTTCCTTGTAAAAGTGCATTCAGAAACAACAATAAAAGCTATTGATATTGATGTTTATAATAAAATAAAATTTAATTCCAGTAAAAAAAACCTAACAGTTTCAAGCTTTTTTACTCTAATAAAAACACGTTTTAACGGCTTTAAGCGCGTTAAAACGTAGTTTTACTATGCTGTTCTAGTCGCAAAAACTCAAACAAATTGTTTCTTTATTTTTAAAGTAGAACTAGAAGTGTTTTGGAAAGTATCTATACTCTTTCGAATAGATAAAAACTTTATTACTTCGTTTACGGAGGGCTTTAACTTCATATGGACAACTTTTTTAATGTCCTTCTCACTATTTACTTTATCAGGGTATATTTCTTTTTGTGTTTCATTATTTTTTTTATATTTAATCTTACTATATGCGGAATTCTTCTTATTATATCTAATGCTGCGACGTTAGTGTTAGACTGTGACCGAATGCGTCTTATTTAGGAGTTAAAAAACCTCATGTAATGCGGGAAAGTCCGTCGAAAATCATCTTTAAAAGAAAAGTAAAAAGCTCTATCTATCTTAATTAACTGGTATTTATGTATATGTATGTATATCTGTACTTCTGTATGTAACTTAATTTTGAAAGATTTTTTTTTTCAGAAAGTAAAGGTACATTTAGGTATAAGAACGGAAGGAAGAAGATATTAGTGAAGAGTCTGTAGAGGTAGGCTGAGTCGATGGATTTCCATCTGCTAAGACCTTGACAAACAGTTTTCGCTTCATCAACTTGCTTTAATACCTTCATGCTAATTTAATGAGCTTTTCACATGACCTGATGAGGCGCATGACCTTTCTGAGCGATGAAATTATATTTTCAACTTTGTATTGTAATAATCGCTTTGTGGTAAAGTGAGGGATGCGTGCGAAGGCACGCACTTATAGAGCGCGGTGCGAAGCTTGCTGCGAGCGAGATGGTCTGCGGCCATTTTGTTTCGCTTCTTGTGCTTATGTTTTTCATTGCGCGCGCCATCATCCATACTAATATTTTAAATAACGTTTAAAAACCACGAACCAGCACAAACTGACAACCACAACCTTTCTTCAATTTGATCATGGTGAAGTACGTTGCGGTCAATCAGCAATAATAGGTACTTACATTGCTGCCATATATCTGTTTTGTGATTCTGCTTTCAATCATTCTCTCTACATGCCCAAGCCACTTTAACATTCCTTTGTCAACTCGTGTTACTTCACATCCTCTTTCAATCCACAACGTTTCCTTATCACACTATTTCTTATCTTATCTTTGAAGGTGTTTGTGGTTGACTGGGGTAAGCCTTTACCGGCCTAAATTCCGGAAACGTAATTTCTCCGTTATTCACTATGACCTGGATGTCTGGGATCGGTGCCAGAGTAGTCCGTTGTATATTACCCATAACACAAGCGTAACTTGCTTGATTTAGGGATTTATACTGTATTTGTCTGCCGATTATTAATATCATAATACTTACATTAAGCTTACATATACTTCTCAAAACTCTTAATTTCAACAGCGTTTATCCTACTTTCATGCTTCTGCTACCATGCCCAACTTTCACTGCCATAAATTAGCGTTAACTAAAGTTTCATTGGTTCACTCGGGATGTTTCCGTAAAAAACTCTAAAACAGACTGAGAGAGAAAACATCTAAAAACTAACATTTTGTGCTAAACATAATACACATAGCATTTTTATAATTGTCTCATTTATTCTGAAGTCAGACTGTCTGTATATGACTTCAGCTTTATAACAATAAAAGGCCATAAAAATCCCACTGTTGGGCTTGGACGTCTAATTCATAGGGCACCGGCAGTATATTGCAAGCCGAAATGGCGGGTTTCATACATCTCGATGTGCCTGCAGGTTTCATCATAATATTTATCTTCACCATACATGGTAATTGTAACAATATGCACATTAGGTTACAAAACTGCCTAAGTGGTTTCTGTCCACAATTCGCACCCTCAATTTTAATTTTATTTTAATTAGAATAATAAAATAAGAACACTGTAACAATGTTATATCGTGCACTCAGTTTTGACTTATCATGAAAATCCCGTGTAAATAAAGGTTCAACAATCAAACAATTATGTTTAATCAGTAGCAAGTCTTATTTGTGCCGCGTCTTAGTTATAAACTGGTAAATTACAGAGGCTTGGCTGATATGAAGAGAGTAATGAATTTGAATTGTTATATAAATTAGTCGCGTTATAGCAATTAGCAAAGGTATCGTGGAATATTCCGGTTGGTGGAGAAGAACATCCTTATTTAACCAATTCCTTTAATAGCAAGGTAATGATTTTTATCTGTATATACATTTAGCTTACTATCCGGTACAAATACTATACGTTATACCTATATAATATGAGAAAGTCAAAACCTGTTTATTATTTTTTCAAGGCTCCTTGAAGGGAGTGAAATAGGGGATAAAATAAATAAAACAAACATGTTTAGGTTTCTTAACTCCTAGTACAGTAGCTAAATATCACAAACAGTTGAAGGTCGACACCACTAAGAATCATTCGTGGACCGACACGCACTTGGTAGATTTTTTGTAACATTTATTTACTAAAATAAAAGAAACAGTTATAAACTTATTAAAAATAAGTGTAGTTTAAATGATAAATAAATGTTAATCTGGAAACAGAACGAACTACTGTAAGACCGACCATTCAGCGTGCGAGGTGTTCCATTTTCAATTTGACGATTTCACTTCGTAAATTATAATCTACCGAAAAATAATGCTTTAAATTATAAGCAGTATGTTACTATTCACACTAATTCGATAGTTTACAATCTCGCGAGATAGATTATAATCTAAGGATATTTGCAATTTGTCAACATATACAACATAAATTAACACACACAAGAAAAAAATGCTTCACTTCATATAAGGTTTTGTTTACGTAGATTAGAATAGAATATACTTTATTGTATAATTGATGTAAAAATACACAAAAACAGCTTCGAATTAAGTACAGATGCGGCCTTGTCGCTGGCAGCGATCTCTTCCATACAACCGTGGAATGGAGAGAGAAAATGGCATAAAAGCTAGGGCAGAGTTTTGTACAATATTCTAAAAAAAATACGTAGACTAAGTCTATACTATCATTAGTCTGAGACAGAACTACTGTCGTATGTTAGGCGTACGCAAAATTATCCGACAAAATTTATTCAAGAGCGTCGTATATACATAACACAGTAGGCATTAAGAAACATACAACTGTGATAACAAAGGGTTCATTGGTAGTGATAACAACTCGCTGTTCGTGTATTATTATAAGAACATCTCCTATGTCTTGATGTGCGTTTGGCTTTAATGGCTCACAATTTCACATGCTGAATTGTAAGAAGACTCTGTTGCCATGTAGTCTTGTGTGGCCATAAAGTTGACTTTAAATTTCCGACGGTTCTGGTGGATTCTGACGGTCACGCAGATGTAGGCCAAGGGTTTAATGCGTTATTTCTCGTTGTCATGACAACGTGTTTGTTAGTGAATTGCAAAAGTAATACCAAAACAATGCCGCCGCAGCGCCATTTTTTTTGCTATATTTGTCTATCCCACGGCAACGACGTCAATCATCGGAATAAAGTATTCGAAGTATTGACCCAAGAAATAAGCAAAATCTGTAACGTGTTATATTAAAATACATTTAGATACTTGCTCTAACAGACGCACAGACAGACAAAAATAAATTCTATAGGTTGCATTTTCAATACGTGTTAGTCCGAATTAGCCCCACTGCTCGCTCTGTATGTTCTAATATTTCGTTTGGTTGTCAATTTTCCGATTTTCTTTTGCGGAATCTTTAAATGCTCATTTTTGAGCTTTTATTAAATTAGATGGTTTACTTCTGTGTTTCAATTTGGAAGAACCAACCAAAGTGATAGTCTACAAGGGACAAATTATACAACTCATATTACTTAAAACTAATTATATAAGTAAGATTATGATATGTGTATAATTTATGTGATTAAAAATGACAAAAACTATATCTTTGAATTTTGAAAAAAGATTATAAACCGCTACACGTATGGCCCAACATAGTGCGTGAGGTCCTCCCATTACACCAATTACGTCAATAAAATGTGACATGTTGCACTTATTATGCATCATCAGCGTTAATACTTAGCTTCCTTATTAAGTGCATCTTACTGTAAAAATATAATTTCGTATTATCTCGACCGTTATGGATAATCAAAAACTACGTAGAACGTAGGCTGTCAAACTTTGGAATATGCTGCATATTTAGATTTATTTTGCTCAGAAAACACTATTTGTCCACAAATAGCTATGTCTGATTAACAGAATATAATCATGCTAATACATTTATTATAATAACTTATGTATTGTTATATATATATATATATATATATATATATATATATATATATATATATATATGTCGCAGAACAGCCTCGTTCTCACGACATCTTCTTTAGTTATTGCAGGTTTAGTGGGCGTCATCAGGATAAAATGCGAGCACAAAACACAAGGCCAACGGTTTATACACTTTTAATTTAGATTTAAAAGACATTTTAACATAGTTTAGACCGAGCAGCGGGTTCAGGGCACCCGCTCATACTTCCAACATCAATACTTTCTTTAAAATACTCCATGGTCCAACTCGCCCTATTGCCATCAACCAAATGTGCCACAAGAACTCCTCCGTCTACCGAAGTAGATACTACTCAAAGTATAGAGGGCGTCTCTGGCCATATGCTCTGCTCCGATTGGTCGTTTATTAAATTACAATATTCATAACTTTTGTTAGGTCAGAACGATCTTGAAGTTATAGAAACATTTAACAAATCTAATTAAATTACATTAAGAATTTTAGAATGTAATTATAATATAAACAAATGATATTGTGCGTTATAAATCCAGTCAACAATACATCGTCATATCGTCATAGTTATAGTTTCCCTCCGACATATATATATGTATGTATATATATTTAAATTAGTTTTGAATATTTATGTATGTATTGCCTTTTTCCTGCACCACCTATTTTGCCTGATTCAATTTTTTCTCATTTAGGTTGCCTAGACGAGATCGCTTTGAACGACAACGCCGCCTATTGTATTGCCTAGAAAATATTGTAAATATGGTCTGTTCCTGTAATTGTATATCCAAAATATACATGTGTAATAAAGTAATTCTATCTATCTACGTACTTTTTTGTTATTATATTGTAATAACAGCCCATAACTGTCCCACTGCTGGCCTGGCTTACCACTGTAGGGGAACGGACAGTGTACCCGCCACGCTTGTCCAAGGCGGCTTGGTAGGTTTGACACATGGTTATCCCCATGTGCAGATTGCATCACGTCAGTACAGTAAAAAATAAAGAATCAAAAACTACGGGTTATCAAAAAGTACATATCATACTCTAATAACAAATAAAGAGAAACAACACGCCATGCCCGACAATTTAGATTACAGGTTTAACTTGAGGTATGATTGAACAACCCAGTTTTCCACTGCGTTGAAAATGTGACAGGTAAATAGAGGTCTGCGCGACTGATGACAGTCATTTGTTTGACATTATCTAAGGAAAACATCCGCCGCCTTTCCAACGGTTGGACGAAAATGCGCCTCATTACGCTCACATTGTCATATATTATTGCAGTCCCTCGTGTACACTGTAAAATGATTAATATATACACAACAAAATATTACTCGCGGCTCGTAGATTAAAAGCAAGCTGCCATCCGCTTTATCACCCCCTCAGGGGTTAATTTCTAAAAAGGCCTAGTACGAATATACTGTTACATGCCAACAAAGGTAAACGCACACCTGCCTGTCATATAGCGCAGTTTATTACCTTCCCGTGTTTTAGAATTCTTTTGTTTACATTGTCTTTAGAATTTGTAATTAAGAAAAACGTTCTATTGTTATTGTGCTTGTTTTATGGCCGTCATTAGGTACGTGTGTCGAACTAATTGTTGTTGTTATTGCATTGCGTCGAAGCTTGCCAGGTATGGCATCGGTGCATTATAAAGCAATGGCCCAATGCGGAGAGGGGCAGTCAAGCGACGATTACGATACTAACAAGACGTGTGTAGTACATTAAAAAAACGATATAGTAACAGACTTTGTGCGTGTTATTTAATTGTGCAGTTTGTACTAGTAGTGTCTAGTTATATTTGTACCTATGTTATACGTGTTTGTATAGTTCTTATAAATTTTATACTAATTCCAACGGAATTTTAAATCGAGTCATGCGTAACTCGTAACAATACATTTATTTTATTTCATTTGACGGCCTCTGTGGTTGAGCGGGCTAATCTTTTACCGGCCTACCTCACTGCAACGCAGAGATTCTGGGTTCGATCCTTGGTATAGTAAATATCGGAAACGTATTTTCTCCGTTATTTACCATGGTCTGGGTGTCTGGGATCAGCCCCAGAGTAGTCCGTTGTATATTACTCTTAACACAAGCGTAACTTGCTTAATTTGGGGATATACAATATGTGTGTTTGTCTGCCGATTATTATTACTATTCACATATTATTTTATTTCAATTATTACTATTATTATTATTATTTCTAACCAGAATAAGGTATATATAAAACTTCGTGTTCCTTATTTTGACAATGATGGATTTTATATATAATTTAATTCCCTCTTTCACACCCTTACAGGCTCAACTTTCAAAAATCCTTTCGCGGTACACAACTAGATTATAATAGAAAGAGCCTGCATGAAAAATTTCAGTCTTAACCACGTTGCTTCGGGCTGTGCTTTCATATGTCAGTCACTGAGGTCCAGTAATTATATACATTGTACTAACGAATCCAACAGATGTTGTTCCGCCATAAAAAAAACTAAGAACCCAACTACAGCGCCACTCAGAGGATCTAAACAATCCGAAGACCCACTTGATCATACGCAAAGTATCATCAAAATCGGTCCAACTGTTTAGGAGTTCAGTGACATACACAGGAACAGAAGAATATTATATATGAAGACAGATATGCAAAATTTTATATTAATCGATTTGTCCTTCATATCCTTTCATATGCTTGATATGAAAGGAAAATAACTACTTAAAACAGCATTGAACAGTAAAAAACTTAAAAATAAGGACACGCTAATATGCCCTTCGTTTTGTTTTACGATAACAAGTATTACAAATTAAAGGCCAGCACAATTTGTCGCAATAGAGTTGATTTGACACGTGTATGCTAATTTACGACATAAAAATCAACTCCGAAAAAAATGAAACGTTCGTATATTGCAAACAATACAATTTTCATTTCGTAAGCATAACGAGGCAATCAGTTTTTCATATATATTATGGACTGGGAATTAAAGTACAGTACGAGCATACCTTTTCGCCCACTGCCTGGCAGGCGATATTTTTGGAGTGAAGGATTGTCAATTGTGATGTCACATGAGACAGAAAAAAAAGTCGTCTACAAAATGTATATATTTTCATCCCTTTAAATCTCATTATATAATTATTTAATGTTACCCCTTTCGGATATGTAAATATTATGTACGAAATTACATGTTTTATAAATGAACGGGTATTTATTTCTTCAACGACCCGTTATTAATGGTGACCCCGACGTGATATAATGTATATATCATGCCAAAACGCTGAAAGCTTAACAGACACATCGTGAACTGAAGTGGGAAAGGACTGTGGAACCTGTGTCATTAATAATTCTAATTTAATTTGTAAGTCCTTCACCTGTTGCTACAGGAATTCGTCGTGATTTACATAATAATATTAACGAATGAACATAGGTAAAATAAAAGAAAAAACCAATTTAAATAGTTTGGTATACGATGCACCTTATAGTCGACCGTATGCGATCGCCCATAATTTTGAACAATCGCAAAATCGTTGAAATCACCGTCGAAATCATCCGCTGCGGGCCATAAATGTTATTCTGGAGCAATTTCAATCCAGATGGCCTCGCCTGAAGATGGAGTCGGCGCTGCGAGCTGCGGGTGCCCGCTGAAGCAGTCCCAGAATTCCACGCCCGGGATCGCTCGGCTTGAAACTCCAGCCCAAACAGTTTGAGTAGTGGGCAACGACGAATGTCCAATATCAAATTTTTGTATGTTGAAAATTTTGTGCTCAGATTCTAGGGGTCACCATTAATGACGGGTCGTTGAAGAAATAAATACCCGTTCATTTATAAAATATGTAATTTCATACATAATATTTACATATCCGAAAGAGGTAACATTAAATATATAATGAGATTTAAAGGGATGAAAATATATACATTTTGTAGACGACTTTTCTCTGTGTCTCTACTGTCACATCACAATTGACAATCCTTCATTCTAAAAATATCGCCTGCCAGGCAGTGGGCGAAAAGGTTTGTTTCGCCACAAGTGTCAAATAAAATGGTCATTTTTGAAGGGAAGCTTCCATAGAATCCACAATAAAACTACGTTTTAACGGCTTTAAGCGCGTTAATTTATTTGATTTTTGTTATTCCGACTTTTCGGCCACTTTTAGATCACATAATTAAGTGCTTCCATGCTTATGTAGGTTCCACACTAAAATACGGAATATTGTATTGGGCAAACTCGACTGATAAAGAACGTGCATCCAAAGCTCAAAAACACTGTATACGTGCAATCTGCAAAATCAAACACACAGATTCATGTAGAGCCCATTTTATAAACCATGACGCTCCCTTTGCTATATATTTGTGAATCATCTTCTGCTTCTTATATATAAAAACGGATGTTTGTCTGTATGTCCTTCACAGAATCGTAAACTATACATTTGATCATGTGATGATCTATAGCAAAGTTGTTGTGCATGAGCCAAATAAGGTTTCTGAGTTGGTCCACAATTGGACCCGGTAGGTGGCGCTGCTGTCGGCATATCGATTGAAACTTTTCCGGGCAGGACGATGTCTGCCGGGATAGCTAGTTATTTACAAAAAAAAGACATTATAATAACTACGAAACCTGTCATACTGTAGACATCATAAACTTAAAAATATAAACTGTAAAACGACATTGTTCAAAAAGCTTTTTATCCATGGGTATATTAATTTTTAATAAATCGTCAAATGATTTAAAAACACTAAAAACATTAGTTCACTTAAAAATAAACTTAGGGCCGCTCGCATAACGATCGCCTTTAAAAAAAATTGGTTAACCATATTAAACTGCCTAAATACGTTTTACACAAAACGTATTCACAGTTCTTTAAACATATTTAGCGGCAAATTTTACGTATGTGTAAGACACTAATTGTATTTAAGGGTGTAACACATTGCATTTCTTAAATAAATTTAAGCAACCTTATGCAAGCGGCCGTTAGAGGTCTTTTGATCCAAAAAGCGTATTATACTTCGTATTCAGTAGACGAATAATGCATGAGAAATTGTAAATATTATAATATAAAAGCTATTAAAAATATATAAATAAGTTATTATTATGGAAAGAAAACTATTCTACAGTAAAAAAATAATATTATATTGATTATATCATTTTAAATTGACTTGTATAATTTTGAAGTAAGTACAATTTGCATGCCTGACCGGCAAAACCATATGAACCTTATAAGCAACATGATCTATGTATACGCCATATTTTTGAGTAAATAAATGACTGATTGATTGGGTATAAGTAAATCCTCCACGAACAGAAGCTGAAACATGAAACAAAAAATATCTGAATCAATTTTTAAAAGCCGAAAAAGATCATTCCTGTTAGTGAAAATGAAAACCACACATTAATAGACTCTCCAAACACTCGCAACAAAATTACTGACTTTAGTAAAACAGACTGGTACAGAAAGGGCGAGCACTGCAAGGCCGACCTTTTTCAGCCCACTGTTGACGCCCTGCGACAAAGAAAACGTGTCAACCGTAAAGAAAAATCCACTGAAATATGAAAAAGGTTGCTTAAATTGGTTGCGTACTATTATTTTGAGATTATTTTTTATTTTAAATTGGTTTTATATCGGCTGGTAAAATTTAATCTTGAAATATACATTGTACATACGTATGTCACTCATTAAAGTAGTTGTGTTTAAATAAAAGAAAAATGCGACCAAAAGGCTAGCCTATATTTGGGCAACGCGTTAAGCGTTGCCATCTAATGTGGTAACGCGGCCAGCGTTTAAGGAACGTTGCCAACTATCGTTAGTAGACAGTTATTTAGGACCTATTTTTTATTTGTATTTTTAAAAATTAATCAGTGCGATAGATATATATTATTATTATTATTTTTTTTTAATATGGATTTTAATTTTAATTGTAAATACCTAAGTAAAAATTGAGTCATAAGTACAAAAAAAAGTAGAATTAAATAACCTTTAGATTTATTTGGAGAAGTGTGTTGAAGGCAAATCAAACGATAACCTGAAACCTCTGGATACATTTTGACTGACAAGTTTGTGTAAGTATATGTTCGGATACAATAAACATATTATATTTCCAACTAAAACATTGACAGATATTGTAAATTACCATTTTACAATAACGAAAATTTATCTGAATTATATTGTATTCTGTCAGGAGCCTTAAGAATAGAGAGCGTGCATGACAAGAGCTATGAATGTCAAAGAAGCAAGTGAGGTGTGTAAGAATAAGCCTGTATGGCGCTCTGTTGTTCGTGCCTACCCCGCAAGGGACCTGGCCTAAAGTTATGTATGTATGTATTCTACCAATAATCCATTAAGAGTATAAGTAAAATACTGAGTCTAGGTAACTGTCTTTTTATGGGCAAAATGACCAGAAGGCTGGCTACTGCCATACTGATCCGTTGTTTGAGGTACACACCAGCCCTCTCACCTGAAGTATTGACGAGTTGTTTCGATAGCTCTTTGTATAGAGGCTCATGGTCTCAGAACCCCAAGATTCAAGCATCTCAACAGTGATATTTATTGATAAAATATTGTACATAGAGTGCTACTTTTGTGAATTTACTCACAGAATAATTAAAGATATTTATTCAGAGACATAACTCAGAAATATCATTTAATTCCCAAATTCATGAAATGCTAACCAAGAAACAAACTTTCAAACCGACACTTGTGTCAAAAATTACATCCTAGTATGAATCATAAGATAATATTTAATGTGTTTTCATTAAATAAATAATTTGGCTTTATCTATAGTTACCTTTGTTCAGCTGTGATTGATCGAGGAAAGTGATTTTTGTCAGCAAATTTAACCCTTTTATAACATAAAGGCACTCTAAGTAATGAAGTTAAAAACGATGATAGTGCCTGCAAATGGCTGACGGCTGAGGTATGAGAGATGGGCGATTAAACTGCATAGGTAAAAAAAATCCTTGTAAAGAATTCTCTTAAATAAAGAGGAAATGATCTGCGTGAGTGATTGAAAGGATTCGTGAATATTTGCTCTTTCTTATGTAAATCTCTCTAGGCCTCTGTAGGCTTTATATCATTAACTTAAAAAGTTCTTCGAAAATCTAGTAGAGAGCCTTCAAAGCTTTCCCTATACATTTGTGTAAGTTTCTCGAGGAAACCTTTTTAATTATCGCAGTTTTAACACTCCATTACCGGCACTCAGATAATTTATCCTCCAGATGTGCCCCGCCGGTTGTAGAGTAGCCCCGAGACCACGTCACCATTACCGAATTAGACCTTTCACTCCCAGCCATAGTCTGAACCACAATCCTCCCTCCAGCCCTCCTGGATCGGACACTGTCTCCTCCTTTTGCGAGCGAGTTATGCTTGCTAAGAAAGAGGCGGAGTGGCAGCGTGAACGTACCAGCCTGTTCTGCTCCCGCCAAAGGAGGACGCGTCGACGCCGGAGGACTAGCTTATACATTCAGCCACCGTACGTCTCTGAGGAAGGATTTTGATCCGTCGAGATGGAGGCGCGCCGGTGTTCGGCGCGCGCTCACCTCCCCCATGGTGCGTGTTACAGACTGCCCTACGCAATGAGGGCATGAAGACGCGGGGATGGGGGAGAGGAGGAGGTCCCCCGGTATACGAGTTGGCTACTTCCCGGGCCCTTTGTTTCCGGCAATTTGTCTTATCCGTAACTCAAGCAAATACAGAAGACGAACACAAACTACGTATATGATTTTCTGATGATTAATAGTTTGAAACTGCTGTTTTTGTAATTCACCTGAATATATGTCTAGTAGAAACTCCTGCATGGCATTGTTATATAGTCAAGCACAGGTGTGATTGCTCTGCTGAAAAATCAGGCGCATACACCACTATAATCAGTATGGTCTGGATGCCTTTTAGAGTCCACGACAAATGTTATGACATCTCTACCCTTTACCTACTTCTGCATGTAAAGATCCCATCTATTGCTATAGGTAAACATAAACTTTGCGTGGTATATATCCACAGCCAGATGGCAGGGCATTTGCCTGTCTGAATGGCTACCACCTCTGGTAGAGTATGTCAGCATAACAACCTGGAGTTGTATTCCAACAAGGGTAGTCAGAATCTAGCCCAACTTCGATTCCGGCAGCACACTGGTACGACCTTTATTGTCGCAAATGTTCATAGGCGATGATACCCGCTTTCCATCAGGTCTACCTGTCTACGGTACTCATGCAATAAAAAAATTTTTTTATCAGGAAACTTGCCACGAAACACTAATCGTGATGATTACAGCTAACTTCATGAACACCGTTAAAAACATGAATATTAATCCAAACGCTTTTCTAACATTAATTTAACGCTCCATAGTTGTTCAAACGCAGGGAACTAATATTTACTTAAGTCTAAAACAAATATAAAGTTTCGTAGTAATGTCAGAAATATTATTATGTCAAGAGTTTGCTTGTAAAATATGTTTGTTGGTTTTTCCAAATGGATCTGTTGTTTCCTTCTATCAAAATTACGGACCCAATTTATTTTTGATTGACGAAACATACTAAACTACGTATTTAAGCTTATTGAGAGTGATACCACGTTTTAACAAGCACAATTGCATTAAGCAATTCCTAGGAACATAATGAATGCACCAACACTCGATTAAAAACATATCAGTTTCTAAGGTCAATTAGTAATAATAAATGAAATAGTCGATTAAAAAACATGTGAATTTCTAGAGTGGATGTTTCGATAAAATCAAAGGTTTTTAGCGAGAATTTGAAGAGCGACATTTAACTGGCCAGTTTTATCATAAAAAGATATATATGTTAGTTAAAAAGTCGAAAATAGTTGTAGGATATTATAACCTAACGAAAAACTGTATTTTACAATCTGTCAGAAAAACTCCCTCGTTTGACATCAGATAGTACTACAATTTGGTTATAGCTTATAATGATAATTATGTTTCTAAAACTTAAATATTCATGGCTAAGTAGCCATGAATATTTAAGTTTTAGAAACATAATTATGTGTTAAGTAACACTGACTAAAGGTAAATCTTGCGAAGCCTTATTTATAAGATTTTTTATCTAAGCTGTCTTTTGTACGAATGAATAACTTTGTAAATTTTTGAAAATGTATGGGAATGACATAACACTTAGAGCGTAACGATCTGTCATTCCCATACATGTTTATCCGTGCAGGAACGGAGAAAGAATAAAATTTCCTGCGGCCAGGCGGCCTGTCGTTAGAGGTGTCAAAACAATCCACAGCCAGGTGGTAGGGTTTTTGTCCGTCTGCATAACTAGTAATATATAATAATAATAATAAAAAAACAACCTTGAGTTGTGTTTCGGTTCCAGTGTCCCTTTAGAGAGTGGCAGCACATTGATAGCACCTTTGGTGTTACAAATGTCCATAGGCGATGGTAACCGCTTTCCATTAGGTGGACTGTCTGCCTGTCTACTGAACTCACGCAATAAAAATAATACATATTCTATTCTATTCGTTTACCGCTAATGCCACTTGTCTTCAGGGCCTGGGGTTTATTCATGACGCGGTCCAGGATGGAGCACGCTTACCTAGAAAACACCTATTCACTCGTGACTTGAAATTATTTCATTTTTCGACAGTGTAGCAGTCTCTAGTGGCTATCCCATTTGCGTAATGGGTGTGAAGTTACGTTATTTATAACCGCAGATGTGGCAATCGGATCGGCCACCAGATATGCCTATTGACGTATGTAAATAAAAAATATTTCATACATACGCTCGTAAAATATATTGCTTGCACATAAAATGGGTTCATTCACACATTTTATGGAATCAGCTCTATGTTTGCAATATTACTTTTTATTGGATTCACAAATACTTCCTTTCTTCCTTTGAGGGTGTAAGCCTTTGCCTGCCTAGCTCACTGCAATGCAGAGAGGATCCAGTTCAACCAACTGTCCGTTATTTATTATGTTCTGGGCGTTTGGTATTCGGCCTAGTGTAGACCTTTGTAGATACATAACAGAAGCGTAACTTGCTTTGCTTGGCGATTTACAATGTGTTTGCCTACCGATTAAAAATTTATTCCAATACGGAATGTTTATTTCCAGTGCGGTATAATTGCGTGCGCTTCTATGCTTTTAGCAAAAAAAGGAACCGCAGCGAAATACACGTGGTCGTGCACGGCCTTATAGACCGCGCCAAACTTAATAAGCTTAGTGAGGAATAATTTATAATTCCGCATTGCGCGTGCTTCTAGGGATTTTTCAAAAAAGGAACAGCACCGAAATATTCGTGGTGCGTGCACGGTCTTATAGTCCGCACCAAACTTCATAAGCTCTTAGATACCTGCCTAATAGACGTTATTATTGCAAGCTTTGGAAGCCTGCGCAATAACCCTTTATTGCGAAGGCTTCCGAAGCTAACCAGGAGAAGATATAAATATTGGCTTGGACTAGGGTTGTAACGGAACTTCGCTTCCGCCTCCGTTACTGCGGAAGTTCCGCAAGAAATTGTACCTCCGCCTCGCCTCCGCATCCGTGTAATTTTTTGCGGAGTCATAACGGAGGTTTATTTACGAATCATACGCAAGCAGCGACGCTCGCGACGAATCAGCCGTCCGGCCGCGCGCAGCAAATGAACAAAAATCAATGCGTGCGCGGCGGGAACGCGGTTGGGGTGGGGCGGGGGATTTGCAAACGTCATTTGTCAAATGAATGATACGCTACAGGAATCAACCTGTCGAATTGCTTCGACGCGTTAGACGTACGTACGAAGTTTTACCGACGCGATGTAATGTATAAACCATAAACTACTATTTTTTCTACATCCAATTTCACTTCCGCCTCCGCCTCCGTTAACCTCCGCACCCGCCTCCGCCTCCGCGAAGAAGGCCTCCGTTACAACCCTAGTTTGGACTATATTTTCCGCTCTCATTATCCTGGCTAATAAATGGAAAGCATAATTTATAACCAAACTATTACAAACACCACTATCGCTAGAAAAAATATATGTACTTCATATTTGCATATTAGAATAAATTTACTCAATAATATGGCGTTATTATTTTTTAAATGTAATTGCTTACCAAACAAAAGAAAATAATTATTTAAAAAGGTAAATAAATATATTTAATATTACTAAGTACGAAAGAGTTACCACATTTTAATCTAGAGACCATTTTATTTTTTATAAAATGATTGTAGGAAACAATAAGCTTGTTTTTATTGTTTTTTTCCCCATAGACAATAAAAGCGCCACTTAACAACGGAAAATTGTGGATGATGAACAGAAAACACGTTAATATTATAATTTATTTATTCTATATCAGACTATTTATTAATTCAATAAACGTAAAAAAAAATTATAAAGAAAACATATACATTTCCGACAGAATACTTCCCTTAAATTTCTTCGAGTGGCACGTGAAATATTTTTAATATCCGTACAGTTCAGTTGCGTTTCAAGATTTTGTTTGTAAATGCATGTATGGCTGTATGGTATCGCTACTGGAATTAAGTGCCTGTAGCGTAATCAATAGCAACATATTCTTCAGTTTAAATATTGAAGCCAAAATATAACCTATGTTTCTTAAAACGTAGGGAAAAAGACTAATATATCTACACCATGAAAAAATACATGAGCTCGCTTGACATTGACGTATATAATTTTAAAAATCTGACGTCTGTTAGTAGTACGCAAATGATAACTATAATTTTAATTCGTGACGTCGTCAACCTGAATCGAGAACGTGCCACATAGTGACGTAAGTCAATAAACCATGTAATTGTAATAATATCGATCGTATTGCACTAACAGTAAATTAGTGTAAATACATAAATTTCAAACGTAGAGCAACCAACGCAACGTAAACAATCGCTAGGAGAACTTTCAACGCGCTATTATTATTACATTGACAGGTCAAATATACGACACATCGCTTGATCTCTATGCACTTTTATTTACTCTCATATACAGTGATTCTATGCGAAATTATTTAACCTTTCAAATGCGTAATCTCCTTTCATAGCGCTTGAACAAGGTCGCAAATAAAAAATAATTAACAATATGATAATTAGTGTTGTAAAAGTTCACTTACCGTTTTCACTTCACTGTTATTTGACTTAGCGTTAGACATTGCTTTTATCATTCTGCTGGAGTTATCCAGAAGACACTTTTGGATACTCATAGCTTCTTTTTATAACAACACAAAGCACTATTAATTCACATTGTTGGCACTGTTAACACTGTATCACCAACACATCACGATTTAGACGAGGTAAGGACACATTAGCAAGCCATTTGTATCGCGAGAGCACAATAAAATTACATTTTATTCGATAATTTATGAAACGCGCGGCGAGTTAGGTTATATCCATTGATTTGACGTAAGAAAGTTTCGGTCGCCAATCGCGACAAGTAATGTACGCACACAGTCGGCGGCTGAACTCGACTGCGGGTGCGGTGCGGTGCGGCAGCGACCGGCGGGACTGCGAAGACCGTTGTGAAGACAGCTGACAGTTGCGGGCGCTGGCGCCCCTCGTGGCCGGTCGGCGGCTCGGCGGACGGAACAAAGAGCGGGTTAGCCCCAGCCACACCTAGCACAAAAACCGCTCAATTTAACGAGGCCGAGGAGGCTCGGCCAGATATCATTGAACTCCGTTAATGCAGCTCATTCAGTTCTATTTCCTTTTGTTTTACCGTTAACAAGATCGCATAATTAATGCCGAGTCCCTATACCTTTTCCCATATTATATCGCCTCCTCCTTTCTCGTAGTTCAAGGCAAAGGCTTTTTCTACTTTTACGAGCTAATGCTGCTGCCTACTAATTACAAATACTGATTATTCTATATGACTGTTACTAAACTTAGAAGCTAACCTATGACTACGATTTTATACTTTATAAATAATATATTTAAGTAGCATTATTAATGACTTGTTCCTTTGACTTGACGTTCTCAATCTAGTATGATCGTCGCGTATCGTTAAATATTGTTTCTATTACCTGAGGTCTACATTAATTTGCTTTCCCATTGATAAAAAAAATAAATTTCTAGTATAAGCTTTATTCCAAATTTTACGAATTACCCATTAAGTCAAATAAATGAATAGTAAGTACAAGTCTCTGTAAATATAGATGGATCTAGAACGAGGACCTTCATTCATAATTTATTTGCAACTTATCGGTAAATACACTTGTGGCTTCTTTATGTACCGCTATCAATATAGGTATTTGTACAATGACCTCAGACTATATTTAAATATAATTTTGTTTCCGGTTTGGTAACATTATTATTATATTGCAATATTTTACATACATACATACATACATAACTTCACGCCAGGTCCCTTGCGGGGTAGGCACGAACAACAGAGCGCCATTTAGGCTTATTCTTCTTCTTCTTCTTTTTTGGAGGATTATGGCTCCAACGCAATTAGCATTGATTTTGCCAGTGTCACGGTAGTTAATAAAATGTCAGGTGCATATTATTGAAATGAAATAAAAAGAGAAAAATTTGACCGGTAAAATCAAATTCTGTGATCCTGTGGACAAAACAAACACATAATGTTAAACTAACTACACTATAAATATATGTTATTTGAAGTTAAAAACGTTGATAAAATATTTACATGTTTCTTATCAACTAGGGTTAAAAGAAAGTTTACATTGACAGGGCGAGGAAAGTTATTAGGTAAAATGCTGTAAAGGGGTCTAATAATTTTGGGACATTCAAAAAAAAATATGGTGAACTGAACCTTCAGCTAAGCCACACTCACAGACAGAATGGTCGCGTATTCTTATTTTTGCCAAAAATACTGGTGAGCAACAGTGACCAAGTCTCAAACGAATAATAGTTGATAGGACCTTTTTTGGAATTTTTTTGTGGGCAAAGAACCAGGGTTTGGGAGGTATAGTCGGTTGTAAACTGCCGTAGTATCTGCCAACATTCAGACGAGACTGTTGCCAGACACTGTCCCAAGTGTTAAACATCTGGGGCCTTGCAAGGGAGCGTATATCACGAGGGTAGCATTTATTGTATTTAGCAGTACCAGAGCAAATAGCTTCCTTGGCGCAACAATCGGCAATCTCATTACCACTGATTCCACTATGACCTGGGATCCAGGCCAAGACTATTTCAAGGCCAGAGGAGTGACAGCGGAAGAGTGCTTCTTTTATCTTGAGGGTAACAACAAAGTTATCTTTGGAACGAAAAGGTGATTTTAAAATGTCTTGAATGGAGCTTAAGAGGCTTATTCTTACACACCTCACTTGCTTCTTTGACATTCATAGTTCTTGTCATGCACGCTCGTCTGTTCTTAAGGCTCCTGACATCACCTTCTGCTAGTACACGATCAATTTGATCATGGAAGGTGTGTCGTGGCCTTCCGCGACTTCTGCATCCATCCACTTTTGCATTGTATATCTGTTTAGTCATTCTTTCATCATACATTCTTTCCACATGCCCGAACCACCGGAGCATTCCTTTCCTTACCTTCACCCCGACACTCTCTTTCAGACCAACTCTCTTTCTTACTTCAGTATTACGAACGCGGTCCGCGAGCGTCACTCCGCAGATTTTGCGCAGTGCTCGCATCTCGACCGCGTTTACTCTACTTTCGTGCTCTCTATTCCATACCCAACTCTCGCTTCCATACGTGAGCGTAGGTACCATATTTTATTTTATTAATATATGTTATCAACAGTTCCGTTAATTGAGCACTACTAAATTCGGGTTTCTATTTCTTACGCTTAATATCTGAGTATACTATTTTGGAAATTACTTACCCTCAAGCTATACATAATTTTAGATTTTATTTTATTTTACTTGCCTGTGATTTATATATCGGGCGGCCTGTCGTAAGAGGCGACAAAACAACCCAAAGTCAGGTGCTAAGGCATTTACCAGTCTGGCTGGTTACCACCCCTGGTGCCGCACAATGCCGCTACAAGAATCAGCCAGGTTCCAGTCTCCCTTAAGAGAGCAGCAGCGCATTTGCAGCACCTTGGTTGCAATTATCCATAGGCGATGGTAACAGCTTTCCATCAAGACCGACTGCCTGTCTGCTGAACTCGCTTATTAAACATAAAAAATATATATTACTATTACAACTGAAAATCCGAGAAGACGTAATCTATATAATACATTTTATTATAGCTAGTTTAGAAATCAGATCATCTGTAATCCTTTTAAGGTTACCTTTATTATATACAATTACTAGCGACCCGCCCCGGCTTCGCACGGGTGCAATGCGGCCCGCTCCGACTTTGCACGGGCATCACTACATAGAAACCTCTAAAATTAGCAATGTTGCCTTAGTATATGATGCATGTATTATACATATAAACCTTCCTCTTGAATCACTCTATCTATTGGAAAAAACCACATCAAAATTCGTTGGGTAGTTTTAAAGATTTAAGCGCACATAGGGATATAGGGACAGAAAAGGCGACTTTGTTTTATACTATGTAGTGATAGTGATGATGATGATAGTGATTTTGTTACCGTAAATTTCCTAAGAATTATCTATTGATAGTCCCAAACATCTGTCTTGCCGGCCGTCGTGTCGGAGATATAATTAAGAAATTCAACTGCGATCGAGGTACTAAGTGTACAATCGGAACGAGAATCTCATATCGACGTCCTTTTCGCGTTTTATGTATTAAGATTATCTGCCTGACGGTTTGGACTCGTTCTATTTGGTTATGTTTGTAACTGTGAATTACGTGTAAATCTAATACCTAAACTTTGTGTTAATTCCAACGGCATATTGGATTCAAATCCCATAAATTCGGAACTTTAATGGAGAAACAAGTTCTATGTTTGTAAATAAAGAAAACTTGGCATCTACTTGATTAATGTCCAATGTAGTTTAAGTATAACAATGATTTATACTTATGATGATTTTATTTGTCTATAAGGAAGACTACTACTTAAAGTAGCTTTGAATTACCTGTTTATGGCGAACCAAAACCAATAAATACATAACATGTCAGTATATATATACATATTCGCGGAAAAATATATTTAATAATATAAACATTATAAATCATAATAATGGTTTATAGTCATTGTGCCTAACTAACTAATAACAATACTATTCATTATACATAGTGGACAAGGAAAATTAGGTAGATACGCGTCCTAGTGCGAGATCTCCGATCTCTGGAAGTCATATATACAGCAGTTCATGAAGCGAGATTAAGACAGCGTTGGCTGGAGATAGACAATGAATTAGCGCTGTAGTTCTGATTTTCGTGATTGATCTTGACAGTGGCGGATTCGAAGTCTTGGCCGCCCTAGGCCCCAGGTCATGTAGTAAGTACCCGCCACCCCTTTCTCAGCACCCATCATATTAAGTACATAATGAATTTACTTTTTTTGCCAACTTTTATCGAAATCGATTCATGCGCGAGCCTTTCGAATATTTACGTATTTCGAGTTATTTCTTGTTATCATCAGTGAATTTTTTGTCACGATGGGCCGCCCCTAATATCTGGCCGCCGTAGGCCCGGGCCTCCCAGGCCTTAGGGCAAATCCGCCACTGGATCTTGACGTGATTGAGCTGAACACTATTAGTACAGAAATCTACTATAGGGTTGAGCGATTTCAAAATTTTACAATGTTTACTTCAGCCTTTTTTTGTAACCGAAAGTTGCCAAAGTCAACTGTAATTTACAGGTTGAATTCTAGTTCGGGACTTTGATAGCTGACGGACTGCACTATTTTGCCATTGTTATTGTGGCTATGAATATACGTTTTTTTTTTTCGTATGGTATCACATAGATCGAGCCGGCCTTAAGGGCTATAATCTAGAAGATATGCCTTCATTATGGCTCTACCACGCCAAAGAATGTCTATTATATAATAACGTGTGACATGATTATACTCAGGCTTTATTTGTCACAATTCTTGAAAGTTGTAAGACTATAATTTATTTTCAAACTTTATTTGTTTTTCAGTTTTATAGTAATTTTTTGGCATTTCTGAAATTTCCTTTAAGGCACGCGTGCCCCACAAGACAAGCCCTGATTATACTATTTCCTAGTTCTGCCTTAGCGAGATCTGCACCGTCCTCTGTCCATTGCGTAACTGTAGCTAGTCAACTGGTGTGAGTTTCAAGATGTGATTGAGATTAGTCTGTACGTTAGACAGAGAACACGTATTTACTTTTTTCATGGTAACATAGAACTTACTTCTGATTTCGTGCATATAAACTTTAAAATTAGGTACCCTATAAGCAAATTCGCTATTTATTTGGCCTCTGTAACTCGAAAAAATAAATGGGACCTTTGTATCTCGACCATAGCAATATTTGATTACAATTTTCGCTAAATCGAAATCCTCCATAGTTGAAAACTTTAGAACTCGAATTTTTGAGCGTCTCCCTTCATGTCCGACTTACAGAGGTTTTACTGTAGATCATTCATTTGTATATATCTTGATATATAAAAATGAATGTCTGTATGTCCTTTATAGAATCGTAAACTATGCATCCGATTTGATGAAATTTTGTATATGTTTGAGTGGGTCCCGGGATGGTTTAAAGTCACAATTTTGGAACCGGTAGGTGGCGGTGAGATCGGGTTCTAGAATCCACCTAATCACCTAGACCGATTTTGGTGAATTTGTTTTTGTGTGTTTAAGTGGTTTCCCGGATGGTTTAGATTCACAGTTAGAACCGGTAGGTGAAGCTGAGATCGGGTTCTAGATTCCTCCTAATCACCTGGACCGATTTTGGTAATTTGGTTTTGGTTTCATGAAACAAAGTCTTTTAGGAATTCAGAAAATATGGCGGTATGAAGTTCGCCGGGTCAGCTAGTAAAATTGAAAAAAAAAACAACATAAATCCAATATATTCCCGTGATGATGTTGATCTGGGCCTAAAATTCTTTTATAGTCTTAAATGTTCATCGTCTTCATCCTTATGACCTGTAACTGAAAAATTGAGAAGAAAACTATTAGGCTACATTTCCACTGATGCGGAGCTGGGCGGAGTGGAGATGAGCGGATTTTTAAATAAAATAGATGACCATACGGCCCCGAGCTGGAGAAAACAGAGTCGAGCAGGCTGCGGTGCCGAGCCGTGGGCACCAAGCGAGGTGTAGTGGGACAGAGCGGCGCGAATAATATGCGGCAATCTGTTCTACTTCATCTGCTTCTGAATCTTCATATTCTAGCAGAGAAAGATGTAAAACGCTGCTCTTTCCTTTATTTACAACATGACGTATGATCTCTTCAAGATTGAATTTCACTGATCGGAACAGGACTCAATACTGCTCCTGGTCTGCTCAGCTTCGCTCCGTTCCGCTTCCATGGAAACACTTGCCACTTTTCACTGCTCTTCCGCGCTCCACTTCGCCCAGACCCGCGTCAGTGAACACAGCCTTAAGGCGGTGTTGGTATTAATGAGCAGGGATGAAAGTCAAATGACAAAAATAATTTTCAGAAGATTTATGAGTACAAATGTAAAATTAAGACAGATGGGTTGTGTGAAGGATGACATGCTGATTTTCGGTATGACAGAATACGTATGCCAGAAAGGTGAAGCATGGAAGGAAAAGACATATTGGTGCCTAAATTGTAATTTAGTTATCCGTGCAGGAACGGAGAAAGAATACAAATTCCTGCGGCCGGGCGGCCTGTCGTAAGAGGCGACAAAACAACCCACAGCCAGGTGGTAGGGCATTTGCCCGACTGGATGCCTACCACCCCTGGTCTAAAGTATGTCGCTATAACAACCCTTAGTTGTGTTCCGGCATTAGTGACCAGGCTCCAGTCTCCTTCAAGATAGCAGCAGCGCATTAGTAGTACCTTTGGTGTTACAAATGTCCATAGGCGATGGTAACCGCTATCCATCAAGTGGGCCGTCTGCCTGTCTGCTGAACTCCTGCAATAAAAAAAAATATATTGTAAAACAGTAATAAAGAATGAAATATATTTAAATTCCTAAATTTCAACAGGAAGGAAGCATATTATCAGGTAAAAATGATCGCTATCTAAATTAAACATTGGCATAACTAGATTAACGTGGAAAGATAAAGCAAGGTTGGATGATGTCATTTTAGAAAACGTGTCATTATGATGAATTATGATACCATGCTAACAAATTCTTGCAAACTAAGGTGATAAACAATCTTATGTTGTTGAAATCAAAATCTCGTAGATAACGTAAAGTATAATAATTATACTTAACTTGCTTCTGCCCGTGACTTCGTCCGCGTGGTGCGGTTTTTTTATTATCCCGCGGGAACTCTTTAATTTTTCGAGATCAAAAGTATCCTATATGTTGACCAGGGATATAAACTACCACCATACAAAATTTCATTTAAATAGGTCCAGTCGTTTCGGAGATTAGCCGGTACAAACAGAGAAACAAAAAATTTGAAAAAAATCTAAATTATATCTATTTGGCTTCTTACATCCCCCTGACTCGGTTTTTATCATTTTTCATTGTACAGAAATTCGACCTCTACAGTTTTATTATATGTATAGATATTTTACGACGGGTTCCTATATCTTATATTGATATTAGACGTATCAACCAAATTGAATCAATTTAGTTAAAAGGCAACCGAAAGAACGCGATGCTATTTAATGACTTTGATTGAGTCGTCAATATTTCAAGATAGTAATGATACCAGACGGTCAACCAAATTGAATAAATTCGTTTAAAACACAGTTGAAAGGATACGACGGTGATCAATAACATTGAATGAATCAAGTTTGTTTATATGGAACACTTTGGTTGATTCACTCAAATTGAAAGATTGAACCGTCTAACATCGGCTAAATTAATAGTTACCTTAAACCGATATTAGATAAGTTCCTTTGTATTGTTACGAGTTGCAGGACTCGAATTAAAACGCCGTTGGAATTGTTATAGAATTTATTTGAACTATACAAACACGTATGACACGTACTGCACGATTCAATTACATGCGGAAAGTCCGCCACTAACGTCTTACTTCGCTTGTGGCTATCGCTAGACTACCTCCCTCTTCATCAGGTCATTGTTTTATACTGCACAAATGCAATATGTCTGCCGTATCTAAGTCGGCTTAATTCGCCACACCTGGCTAATGACTCGGCCGCAAGCTGCCATAAAAAATATAATAACAATTCTAATCACAAATTTTAAACACAACGTAAACAAAAGAAGACGGTCATAAATGAGAAGAAGAATGAGAATGCGAAGAAGCCTCTAAGTATTCCTTCTATTCGGCTTAAAAACACACCCTTAGAATGGGTTGTTCAATTTAAATATTTAGTGCATGTGGTTACGTCTGACCTTAAGGATAATCCAGACATTGAAAGGGAACGAAGGGCCTTGTCCATAAGAGCTAATATGATTGCCCGCAGATTTGCACGGTGCTCACAGAGAGTAAAGTTAACGCTTTTAAAAGCTTATTGTAAATCTCTATACAAGTGCAGTCTGTGGGAAAATTATTCACAGAGAAGCTACACGGCCCTTCGTTTCCAATACAATAATGCGTTCAGGTGTTAGGGCTGCCCCGCTACTGCAGCGCCTCGGGCATGTTTGCCCTGACGCGCACTGATTGCTTTCAGGCCACCATTAGGAAGCGGTGCGCGTCCCTGGTGCGTCGGGTGCGGGCCAGTACCAACGCTGTCCTGGCGATCATTGCCGATAGGGTAGACTGCATAATAGTATAGCCAAAGTATAACTTGTGGTATATATATATATGTGAATAAGTGTGAATGTGAATATGTATGTGTAACTTTTTAAATTGTGTTTAATACACACAATTTTAATCTGAATAATGTAATGTAATTTAATATGTATTAATACTATGGGACATATTTTCCTGCAACTAAAATTATAAATAAATAAATAAAAGAGTTTCAATGTTATTGGCTCAAACGCCGACGGGTAATAAATGTGCTTTGTTTACAGATAAGCAGGTGACCCAAATTGTAGCAGTATCTTTAAAGTATACAGCAACCAAATGATACCATTTAAATAAAAGGAAATGTGTACGCTATCATAGATGGGGTCTTAGGACATATGAGATTTTGGAGGTGGGCACTGAAACCCAGTGCTGTGTCGGAACATGTTTCGGCACAAGAAGACTGAGTGCCAACCTCATTTCATAAATTGCGGCTTTCATGTATTGTTATTTACTCACCAGTTTGTATTTTCTTTCTTTCTTATAGATTGTTGGGCCCAGATTGTAAAATATGAGATTGATGTTAAGATTTCTTTATTATGTTAATATTTTTTATAATTGTAGCGGGTTCACTTATTTATATGAATTAATCGTGTGCTGTAAGTGTTTTCATATTGTTAATTGTTGAAATTCTTTTACATATTACTATATGTTTATAAATTAGAGCTTACGTATTATTTTGAGGCGTAAGCTATATTTTTGTAAAATTTCATCAAAATCCATGTAGTTTTTGCGTGTAAGAGTAACAAACATACATTCATTCTTACAAACTTATGCGTTATATTTATAGAAATTTGTTTTTTATTGCAGGAGTTCAGCAGACAGGCAGACGGCCCACTTGATGGAAAGCGGTTACCATCGGCTATGGACACTTGCAACACCAATGGTGTTACAAATGCGCTGCTGCTCTCTTAAGGGAGACTGGAACCTGATCACTAATGCCGAAACACAACTCAATGTTGTTAAGGCGGCATATTCTAAACCAGGGGTGGTTGCCATTTAGTCGAGCAAATGCCCTACCACCTGGCTGTGGGTTGTTTTGTCGCCCCTTACGCCGCCCGGCCGCAGGAAATTGTATTCTTCCTCCGTTCCTGCACTTATACATTACATTTCTATGTCCCAAGTCTCCATGTCCTTTTGTAACTAAATTTATCTAGTAAGAAAACAAGTTAGACCTACATACATATTCCGATAACTTTTACTGCTTTAAATATGTGTTCAACAACTTTGTTTCTTTCTTTTATTTACAAGTCTACGGACTCGAGTTTCATACCCTTTTTTACAATTTAATCTAGAAGAAAGTTTCTAGAATGTTTACACGCTTATTGGTAATTTTTTTATTGTGTGTATCATTTGTTCAATGATGTTTGTGTTGTGGTGTACTTTAGGAATAACTTATTATATTAATTTATTCTAATTTTAATACTAAACTTATACTAATGTAGATAGAGTGTATCTGTTACATGGTGGTGTTGTGGGGAAGTTCATGTGCAGTGTATGCCTTATGTCTATACATATATATGTTATCCTAACTAGTGCCATGTGTGTTTTGTATGTACCAACATCGTTACAAAATGCAACATTTAATTAAAGAAAATAATTTGATTCGGTTACCGTGTTATCTTTTATGACGTTCCGTGCCATAATTAGGCAGCATGTTTAAAAGCACGTAAGAATTACTATTTGTAATAATAAACCGGTTAGTTAAATTTTATCATAAAATACTGAAGCCTGTTGTTTTTGATTTTCAAATTTCTTTTTGCTTTTAGGGTTCCATGCTTACATGCACATGACATGACAATGGTCCAGGAAACTAAAACTGCAGGGCTCGGGCCTTCCATTACAGGGGAACCGATAATATACCGGCCACGCTTGTCCAAGGCGGCTTGGCAGGTTTGATACATCGATTATCTCGATATGCAGGTTTCATCACAGTGTTTTTCTTCACCGATGGTAGCACGTGGCGATTCTAATAATATCCACATTAGGTCAGAAAACTGGCTAAATGTTGCATAACTTTCGGCCAGGATCGAACCCACGCCCTTTGAGTGTGGGACGCGTGCGCTAGCCAATTACCCCACCACGACTTACGCATAGGCGTATTATATCGAAATTCACCGCCTGACTGCTCTCACTGAATATATCTATATTTTTGTTTATTCAGTTTTTTTCAATGTCATTGTCGCCTTTCAAATTTGTGTATTTCAACAAATTTAACTGAATTTGCGCAAGTGCAGAACAGTGCAGAATTGAAAAATGGATAAACATTGACATGACAACATTATAACAGTTCCGTCTTTTCTATTTGACCATACGGAACCCATAACATACGTTATCGAATCTTATATATTAAGCAAATAGTCGTACCTATTTCTACTTACTTACGCTTTTATGTTTATTTTTAATTACCCTTAGCATTATAATATATTAGTTTCAGAGCTCATTAAAATAACGATTCAATAAAAATATTTTTAATTATATGCCTTAGCAATGAACGAAGGTAAAGTATTTAGGTTAAATTTTTAAACTTACTAGCATGGGGTCAGATTTGAAGCAATAACCATATGTAACAATAACAGATTGAAATAACACTATAAAAATCTTCTATATTAATAAAATGTTTTTTTTAAAGCTGTATTTAATCGATAATTTTGAAAAATGTATTTAGAATTTTTGTCTGGAATAGATTGTTTCACGATTAGTGAACGTGTAAATAAGGTTATTACAAACAGTATATACATAATGTCTTTTTAAAAATAGAACTTAATTATAATAATTGACATGATTGGAAATTAATTGTGTGAATTTGGCCTTGCAGCACGTAACTTTCTTCACCCATGTATACATTAACCGCCATCTTCACGTTCTCTGTATTTTTAACACGCTTTTTATATAACCACATAACAACTTACGGAGTGAATAGTTAACGCGCGTATCAAAAGATGACTCTGTTCTAGTAGTTTCTTAACACGTGTTAAATGCAGGTTTGTTTTGGTTAGTCTGGTTTCATATTTCATTGTCATAGGAATAACAACAACATTTGTGTAGTCTGCTACTGTTATCTCGATAGTTATTATCAGTTTTGTTGTAATCGACAGACGCGTTTTCAAGTCCACTGTGCGGTAAGCCGATTTTTATTTACATAAGGAAATATTTTATTAAAAAGTTTAAAAATGAAACGTATGAAGAAATACTACCTACCTATTACTGATTATAATAGTAACATCAGTTGATCAATTCTTTCTCTACAAAAACTGGCTGTGAGTGTCAATAATTGCTTAAAATTATGCAAATAATTTATTCGTTTTTGCCAGTTTCCTTCGGTTTATTGAGTTCGGAAGAATGTAGGTATGTAATAACAGTTATTAAGTAAATGATTTACATAATTAGATATTTTGTATATTTACACTCTTTGATTATATCAAAGTTTACAATGTAGGTATGTTAATGGTGTATTGTTGTAAAAATTTAAGACAAATTCTAGTGCTTTATTATCATCTATAATATTATAATAAGACTTTAAAGATGCCGTGTTTGTACACCAAAGCTATTAAAAAAAACAACTGGAATTATTGGATTTGGATTTTTTTGTCTGTTTGGGATTAGTGTAAAAACTAGTGGGCCGATTTCGATGTGATTTTCGTTGATCGACCGCTAATTCTTAGACTTAAACTCTGCCATACATTTTTTTGTTGCGAATTGAGCGGGAATTTTCCCGGGAGCGCTAGTAACAAATAAATTAGCAATATTTAGGTCCTTAATTTACTTATGAACCTTAGGTACATGACAAAGTGGATAAAAATTAAAATGATCGATACATTGATGACAGATTTATTTCTTAAATAGGTCCGCCTAATTGATTCTTTTGAATTACTTAAAAGTCTACTCATAATATTACGGAAGTTAATTTATATTTATTCAAGGGATTTTTAAGCGATTATCCGCTTTTGCTAGTCCGTATGTATTTATTTTTGCACATAGTACAGTAACCAAAAATGATCTTATTCATATTGAGTTAGAGTGAGATTAAAGTACTCCTAAAGAACAACAAAGAAGCTTTCAAACTTATTCTAACTCAATATGAATAAAACCTAAAGTCTTTAGATGAATATAAGTTTCATAGATCATCAATAAGTTTATACCAATATTTTTTCGCGTCGCTATAGAAAAAAAACAACGCCCCTACCCTCTGATTTTATCTAATTACAAGGAAAGCCTTATCATGGTCGGTAGACTATCCCCAAACCTTTCAATATTATTGCAAAGCAATATTTATTTATATAATATTATTTCCTATTCCAGAAAGAAAATGAGTCCCATAAAACCGAACCCAGCCAAAGTACTTTTAAGAAGTGAAATCGCATCGAGAATAGCAGCTCTCACCATGGAGGAGAAAAAACGACAATCGCAAATTGTCTATGACAAGGTACTGGCCCCGTTCAATATTTTCCACGGTAGTCCTGCAGTGGGCACAGATTGCAGCACTCAAGAGATATCCTGCTCCGTGTTGCCGGACGCAAAGCACTAAACAATATTCACGATCCTGCATTACACGGCGGACTGCCATGCAGGATAGTAATTAGGGCCCCCTAAGTTTCGCACTATAAAACAAGCATAAACTATATCAAATAACTGTGATAACTGCCTCAGTGATGCATGCTTTCCTGCCAGGATTCAAAAGCATGTCACTTAAAAAGCGAGTTAGATACATGAGTGTGTCATCCAATATGCTACTACAGGTTGATGAAATGTTCTATACAATGTTTTTTGGTCTTGTTTTCTACGGAGCTGGATAGGGTGCTATCAAAATACTTTCCGACATTCCCAGTGGTGCAAACAATTCTGAAATTAGATTTCGCAGACATACAGATAAGGGAATGCGGAAATCATGCGAAAGTAAATCATGTCAACCACCATAAACGGGCCTGTTTTTTTAATAAATCTGTACTAATATTACAAAGAGGTAGAGTTTGGGAGTTTGTTTGTAGGAAGTAATCTCTAGAACTACTGAATCGATTTTGAAAATTATTTTAAAAAAGTTACATTATTCTTGAGTGTCATAAGCTATATTCGATTGTAATTAATAATATTTTTTAATGACACCCAGCGAAGTGGGCATGGGTCAGCTAGTAGATCATAAAACGATATGCCACTCCTATTAGTATTCATCAGTGCGCTTACATCTAATCATGTATAAGTTGCGTTATCCTCTGATGCATGAAATACCATAGCACGTGTAATGTGCGCCATTACGTTGTGATATGTAAACTTTCTTTCGCGACTTTTTTGCTACGATGTGGATCAATACCTTTCATTCACAATGCACACCCACTTCAGAACCCAGAAGAAGGTAGTGATAACACACTACTTCTGCAAGAGGGTAGTGTACCACACCAACTTGTACACACTAGTGTCACTCCCATCACTCTAATCCAAAATCATGGAACAATACCTTAGTCAGCAAAACCCTGGCAGGTGTGAGTACGCAGGCGGGCCTCTTGTACGCTGCTAGCTTGAGCCACCTCATCCTATTCCAAGCATTGGTCTGACTTAGAAAGGAAAAAGACGAGCGCAAAAGACCTTTTAAGAAAAGTGTCAGAAAATATCTTTAAGAAAAAATTGTCTTTATAACAACCAGCAGTAATCTGCCGTCATATTATGGTCCCATCGCCTTAATACCTTTCCAACATCACTTTTAGTTTCTGGTAGTAGCGCTCTCCTCGTTCCTCCTAAATTTTCTAAGATTATCACGAACTTTAAATCAGGCAACTGTGGGATAGTGTATCTGCATGCTTAAATTCGCTATAAAAATCTTAAAAACCTGAGACTCAGTATTTCCATGAATATGTTCATAAACAGTAATTGTGTTCTTAAAATTATTCAAAGCTGCAGAGATAATTAATATTCAACGCAACAATTTTTTTTTGTTGACCTGAGTTATTCGCGTCCTAATAGTGTTTTATCTATGCTATGCAGGGTAGTAGTGGTAAGGAGTACCACCTGTGTTTTAATAGAGATCTAATAGAGAAATAAACAAGAACCCAAAGATTTCCGCTTTGTTTTTTACTATTACAAATTCACAATAGTAAAATCACTCTATACGCTTCCTTATAAAATTATATTTAAATTTTATATAAATTCATATCGTAGTTTTTCGTACGCCTGTCCTATAGTGGTGGGTATTTGAACCCCTATTTTCAGCATACTGCTGGATGCTTTCTCAACTTCCCCTCCATATAAGATGGTACTCCTTACCTCTAACTTCCACTTTACAAAAATTGGACCTTGAAATCACTTCACTCATTCCAATTTTAATGTCGTTCCGTGATTTCAGTTGATCAGTGTTGTCGTTTCATTCATTTCTTTCGCCATAATGATAGGAAAAGAAAGTAAGGCCATTTAGCTTAAGCTATTCACTATCTTGCATGGCAGTTGACCGCGTAATGCTGCAGTGCGAGTGTTATTGCAGCCTGCAACCCCCGGGCAGAATGATTTGAACCCTGCAAGTTTCGCCCACTGCAGGAAAGGGAATGGGCCTGTTAAGATTTTTAGGCAAGATGGTCTTATTTTTCATTTTATCTTTATTTCACACTTTGCTCACAATTAAAGGAAATGGGCGGGTTGTTTTCTATTTTTAATTTTTGGTCATTAATATAATTTTTATTGTTGTTAAAGTCAATACTTAGATGGAGTACTTTCAGATTAGCTTATTTAAAAAAAAATACCTCTTATCTTATTGTACTCTTTTTTATTGCAAGAGTTCAGCAAATGGGCAGACGGCCCACTACATAGAAAGCGGTTACCATCGCCTATGAACATTTGCAACCCTTAAGGTGCTACAAATGCGCTACTGCTCTCTTAAGGGACACTGAAACCTGGTCACTAATGCCGGAACACAATGGGGATTGTTAAAAAAAAATTACCCTCTGATTTTATGTTTTTATTACGTAAAATAGGGTATTTTAAGATACTATTTTGAATATTTTTGTATTTTAAGCGTTAGTTCTTTTATAATTCGATTTTAAAATTATTACTCCGATGGCGTCATAAGGGTAAAGTTTACATTGATTTCTTTGCCTAGAAAGCCAAAATATTAAAAATAAGTTTTATCTATATATATATAATCATAGTAATCTGTGCTACTATTTAAATGTCACTGTCATTACTCATTACGTATCGTGATCATTTTAGTGTTTTTTGTCGCGAGGCTTATAATTTTTCGTGTTCAACCATTATTATTTTCTATAGTCATCGTTAATTTTTTTAAAGTGGTCTTTAGGGAAAATCCATGTTACAGAAGTTAAATCAAATAATGTACAGCTAGATTTTTTTTACACCCGAAGCAGGAAAACAGGCAGACGGCCCATCTGATTGGATTTAGTAAGGTCAAATAAAGGTCAAACGCATTTCTTACAAAATACAAGAAGATCATACGGTTTTTGGAATTTTAACTAGACAGAAATGTTTAGGGACACTATTCCTCGAAATGGTTTTTCAAATAGCTAGATTGAAAAAAACTGAACAATCCCAATTGTGACTTACTTACTCGTAGCTCGGGGATATACAATGTGTGTTAGATATTTAATACTATATGCATTTTCTAAAATTACCAGGTAATAAACAACCCATGGTACAAGTCATCAAACCGCATTGCTCTATACATGAGTACCGATCAAGAGATCGATACTATGCCCCTTATCAATCATATAAAAGCCAGAGGAGCGGCAGCTTTCGTGCCTCAATACGCTGGTGGGGTGATGAGGATGCTACGCTTGGAGGCGGGTGACGAGGAAAGCATGCCGTTGACCAAGCATGGGATTGCTCAGCACTCGAAGGACCAAAAAAGGGAAGACGGTTTAGAGACTGGTATGTTCATATAACTGTTAATATTTGTATATATTGTTTTACTTACAAATAATGCTCCATCTTTACATATTAAATGTGGAAGAGAATTTTGTAAAAGTAATTATTTCGCAGTTACGGCACTGTCGCATAATCCAGCTATTTTATGTCATGTCTTTTTCATTTAACAGGACTGGAGCTGATAATAGCACCAGGAGTTGCTTTTACAAAAGCTGGAGAGAGATTGGGTCACGGCGGCGGTTATTATGACAAATATTTGGCCAACATTCGAAGTACCCAGAAGATAGCGCCAAAGGTTAGGACTGATTATCATACTGTAGTTTAAGGATGTCAATGATTTATTTATAAGAATTCAGACCATTGCACGATCTGCGGCTGCCATAAAACATACAAATAAAAAAAAATCTAAATGTTTGCCTTGCATTTCGATCTTCTGAATTTTATTTTCATTTTTTGCGTCGATATTGACAACACATTTCGGCAATACTTTTAGGTATCTTATAAAATTTATTATTTAGCACAACATGATATAAAAATACTCACAAACACTTAAATAATAACACACCACGCTGACTTCTTACTAAAAAGCTGTAATACGCAGCTGCATACAGTGTACAGAGTAGTATTAGCTCACATACTTTTCACATATACTAACACACGTTAAATGCTCAAATACAAGCAAGTATTAATGTGCAATATTCATACACACCGACATTTGCTCTCTCTCTCTGGCTTACTAATTACAGGCGACTATGCTCAGAAGACGGGAGTGGGGATTCGGGGATGCTACTAAGCATGGCACAAAAAGGAAAGACCGATAATATAAAATAGTATGTATATTTCTGTCTCATTCTTTGCCGACTTCATCCTACACATTTTTGTATTTGTGTCTCTCACCTGTCGATTTTTCCGTTGCATCCGGTTTGAAATCACAACAATTCTAAAGAAGTTCCACTTCAAAAATATTTTTGAAATATAAATTAACCGTGGATGACGTTGATAACATTCTAAATGAGTGAAACAAATTATGATAATTAACAATTATTGTTTAATATTGTTTCAGTCCTTTTCATGTAAAGCGAAAATATCATAATATCCATATATCAGATTACCTACTCTTCCGTCGACCGCTCACTTTTCGTGCTGGGAGCTATACCATAGTAATGATTTCGTTTTTCAATTTCTTGCAGTTCCATTTGTGAGACAACATTAAAAATTTGAGATTTGATCATCGCTCTGTTATATTCATTAAATTTTTTCACTGTTGAAGCTATGCCAGAAAAAAACTTGTCAATATCATCTTCCTCTTTATTTTTTTCTTTTTCTTCTATTATATATTTCATCAGCAATGCCGATGCAGAAGGTACATCATCCTGAAGTCGCTTTGCTTTCTTTAAATTTGAAAACTTTGATAAGTTTGTAGAGGTATCAGATTGTAGACGATCTTCAATTATCGAAGTATCTGACTGATCCTCATTACCAGTACTTTCGTCATCACTATCTCTGTGTTGTGAAGATACAGTTGTTCTAGCTTTATAATGGGGTAATAAAAAATTCATTTCCTTCTCATATAGCCATTGCCTATCAGGACCTGCGGCTTGACCACTTTTGTTTGTTTTCTTTTTAATAAACCTACGATGAGCTTCCCTTAAGTTGGACCACGTTTTCTTGCAAGTTGATACTGAAAAATTAATTTTATTATATAGGTGTAATTTTTTCCCCCATAACACAATTCAGCCACTATACACAGTGTGATTATGTATTTTGCCATTTTGTATGGGGAATTTATATCATAAGTCACCATCCAGCCCTATTACTATAGAATACTTTTTTGTTACACCTGTTTTGTTCACTACAAGCAATTTTTTTAAATGGGCCTCTTTAACTAAATACGAAACGGAATTACATATGAAAAACATTTCATAAATGTATAGTCCTAATAGTTTCTAAGAAAAATGACTTGCACATAGAAACAGAGATGGATGGACATAACAATTTTTAAGAGTTCAATTTTTGACAGAATGGTTATCTTACGGCGGGACTCTCTTCGGGTTAAAGATAAAGGTAATAGCCGTTTCGTGCAGATGCGGTGATGGGTTCAATGCGTTATTTGAAGGAACATTGTTAATGACATTAGATATTGACAAATAATTTAAAAATTAAAGGGCGTAAATAGATATTTAAAGTCTCAATGGCAACGACGGGCGACGGTAGCCACTTGCCAGCAAGTGGACCCGTCTGCTAATTTGCCTATAAGCAAACATAAAAAAAACAATTCACAAATACGTATGTATCATGTATACACTAATGTGGCTATGCTTTAACAGCATTATTTTTAATAAACCATATTAAATAAGACGCATTCAACCACAGCCTAAATCTTTAACACTATAAAGCCAATGAATCCAAAAAAGATAATCAAAATATAAATTACCTCACAGATGACGTTCATTGAAACTAATATTCTGATTTTACCTGTAAAATATATTTTTTTATTTCAATTCCTCAGTGAGATGCCTTACATGGCAAATTTTATTATTTAGATAGATAGATAGCGCCAAGGCTTTTTCAGTGTTGCTTAAGGTGTACATATAAAAAAAGTAAAAATAAAACATCATTCTTTTAGCATATATACATGGACTTAACTCTTTTGGATTTTTTATTATTACATCGGATTAAGACCAATTTTGCAAGAATTATATTTCATAATGGTAAAAGTGCAAAAACACGGAACCTGAAAATTACGCGTTTTTTGTATTCAAAGACTTTACATATGCTTTGCTATGGTATAATAAAGACACTAAAAACATCGGTAAGCCATCATTAAGGGAAAAAATTAATAAATGCATACAATTAAATACGAAATCGACGGTAAGCCATCATTAATGGAAAAAATTAATAAATCATACAATTAAATACGAAATACGTGAATTATATCGAAAGAAGTAAGCATATGTACCTTTGTAAGTAAAACCTCAGATTAATGATATTAACTTATTAAGAGACAAAGTTTTTAATTCACTTTGCTAAATGTCAGGCAAAGGAACTAAACCATATAGCATGAATATCAATATTATTCAATCAAACTGAACATCTTTGAATAACATGAAAATACGGAATTTTAGATGTTTTGCTTCTCGGTTTGTACGGGCTAATCTCAGAAACGACTGGACCGATTTAAATGAAATTTTGTATGGTGGTAGCTTATAGGATACTTTTGATTCAGAGAAATTAAAGAGTTCCCGGGGATAGTTAAAAACACTTTTCACGTGGACGCAGTCGCGGGCAGAAGCTAATCTTATAATAAATAAATATCTACATACGTGCTATAAGATACATATATCATATTAGTTAAATATAATTGAAGACGTGAGTGGATGAAGGTGATATGTCGCATATTCGGTTTTTTGTTTTTTTTGCGTTGATGACTGTTATAAGTCGATACCAAATGACTACAGACCTTAGACCATAGATATAAGGCATATTTAAGAAATAAAACGTTGCTAAAGGTGTTAAGTTCAGTTCAGTTTCAAATAAAAGTAAAACTTTTTTCTCGATTTACTCAGAATTGGAATTATGCGACTTATCACCTTCATCCACTCATGTCTTCAATTCTTATATAGATGAGATTACACATCGATGCATATTAATTGTGTAACAAAATCAACTTTTACATTGAAAGCAGGCACATCGAAATGTCCGTGAATAACGTTGCATTAACAAACTACAAATATATTAATTATCTTAGTTACAATAATATGAAAAATCTAAAATTCCGTACTTTCATGTTATGCAATGATGTTCAGTTTGATTGAATAATATTGATATCATGCTGTATGGTTTAGTTCCTTTGACTGACATTTAGCAAAGTGAAGTAAAAACTTTGACTCTTAACATTTTTAATCTGAATTCGGAGGACTGAGGTTTTACATACAAATGACAAAATATGGTGTTTTTTTAGCAATGCCGTAATAGTTGATTTTATAATTATTAATTACTTGAGTTTACCCCGCGGCTGCGCCGCGGGTTAACCTCTAGTGCGTGTCTCTTGTTTAAAGAGCAAGTGCTACAGGTTATATTATATTACAATGTTTTTATGTATTTGCCCACGGAAGATTCACTTCATTTTATATCGCTAATTATATATACTATCCCCCGTCTATCTGTCAACAAAATAAATTACAAAACTTGACCAAAAAGGCCAAAATGGTCTAAATGACCAAAAGACCACAGTGACCGACATGGCTAAAATGACGGAATAGGCAAAAACGACCAAAAAGGCCAAAATAATCAAAATGGTCAAAATGACCAAAGAGGCCAAAATGACCAAAAAGGCCAAACTGACCAAATAGGCCAAAATGACCAAAAAGGCCTAAATGACCAAATAGGCCAAAATGACCAAATAGGCCAACATGACCAAAAAGGTCAAAATGATCAATAAGGCCAAAATTACCAAATAGGCCAAAATTACCAAATAGGTCAAAATTACCAAATAGGCCAAAATGACCAAAAAGGTCAAAATGATCAAAAAGGCCAAAATGACCAAATAGGCCAAAATGACCAAATAGGCCAAAATGACCAAATAGGCCAAAATGATCAAAAAGGCCAAAATGACCAAATAGACCAAAATGACCAAAAAGGCCAAAATGACCAAAAAGACCAAAATGACCAAATAGGCCAAAATGACCAAAAAGGAAAAATTACCAAATAGGCCAAAATGGCCAAAATGACCAAAAAGGCCAAAATGACCAAAAAGGCTAAAATGACTAAATAGGCCAAAATTACCAAAAAGGCCAAAATGAAAATTATCCCTTGCCCATCCTCAGTATTTAATTTACATACGTGCCGAATTTCAGCCAAATCGGTCCAGTAGTTTTTCCGTAAAAGCATAACAAACAAACAGACAAATATCATTTTATCCCGGAAACTATCCCATTTTTCGGGATAAAAAGTATCCTATGTTCATCCTCGGTATCGAAAATATATATATATACTGAGTTTCAGCCAAATCGGTCCAGTAGTTTTTACGTGAAAACGGAACAGACAGACAGACAGACAGAGTTACTTTCGCATTTATAATATTAATAGGGATTTTGGTCATATCATATATGTTACATTTAGAGACTAATCCCGAAATTAAATAAGTAATTCTGTTTTTATCACAACTAGGTGAGTCGGGACGTTAAAATTGAACATTATTTTTATTGATATGACGCAGGTTTTTAACGTAATTAATTGTACCTATTGTTTATTAATTTTTTACCTAAATGACGGGTTTCCGATAACTTTAATGTCCTTATTATTATGCCACATCAGACCATATTTATAATCTTTAAATACTAAAGACACAATTTTCAGGTTCCGTGCTTTTGCACTTTTACCTTCATAATATTTCTATAACCTTCGACACATTCATAGACTAACAAACAAAGTGCAAAATCTTCGAGTTCATTCAAGAAACCTCACTTCGCTTATTCAATAACGAATTATTAGAAATCTATTATACTATTTACGTTAAAATATTACCTGGTACCATTAAGGTGTTGCTAATTTCCTGCCACGCTTCTTCCTTTTTGATAGTGTCACTATACTTGGAGTCATTTATATCATACAAGAAATTGTATTTCCGAACTTCTTCAATAAGTTGCTCTTTATTCATTTTGAAAGCAAAACGTGTAGACCGACACGTTCGAGTGAAAGACTGAAAATGAATTGAAGTGTCTGTGTGACAAGCTGACAAATGACACTGACGCACTAGGGATGCAAACATCGCTAAAAAAAACGTCAACGTATCGAGACATCGTTGTTCCGATAAAACACATCGATGTTTTTTGGAATGTCACCAATATACCTATACCTTTACATTCAATTTGTGCTTTTAATTATTGTTCATTATAGAATAATTAAGTAAACATTTTTTTCTTTCGTGAAATAAAATCTTATTATAGGATCAGGCTAATGAAAGTAGATTGAAAAAGCGCGGCAAATTTGAAAATTATCAGCATAGCAATAAATATCAACTTGTTCGAAACTGTTATTAGTAGTCCCAATTAGGCCTGGAATACACATGGTACTAGAAAAGCATGCTTGTTTGCTACTAGGTAGCATGCTCTCCAAGTGTATATTTGCTCAGGAGAGCACATACCTCAGAAGCATACTTATTGCTAGCATGCTCCTTTCTAGCACGTGTGCACATGCTCATATTCAGCATTCAAAATGGACGTTTCTTTGCGGAATGAATTAAATTCAGTTATATTATTACTTTTTATACCTTTAATAAAGAAACTTACAACGAAAGGGAACAATAGACAAAGGAAAAGGATTTAGGTGCGGAATTGGATTAGCAGAAAACAAGGTCTGGAAGCAAGTGATTGTTTACTAAATGAAATGAGACGAGAAGATATTGGTGGTTACAGAAACCATTTACGAATGCAACAAGTAAAATTTGATGAGCTTTTGAAAAAAATTGAACCATTCATAAGGAAAAGTCATACTCATTTGAGAGATGCTATTCCAGCGAAAACAAAATTGGAAATAACTTTAAGATTTTTGGCCTCTGGTGATAATATGCCTCTTTGGAAGTATTATACAGAGTCGGAAATTCTACAATATCGCAATTTGTTCCTGAAGTTTGTGAGACTATATCTACATGTTTAAAAGATTATATGAAGGTAAGTAGAAAATAGTCATACCCTAGTAAATTTAAACACACAACAAGAAATTCTTTATACTTTAATCATCGTTTATTTAAGAGCTAATTTCGCTAAAAGATACAGATATGAACACTTTTAAAATTAGGACTTTTTCCAAGCTTCTGATATAACAGTTTGTGACATTATGGCGCATTAGCTGTATCTTGTGTTTCAACATATTGTGCATTTGTTGTATTTTTAACCGACTTAGAAAAAAGGAGGAGGTTCTCAATTCGTCGGGATCTTTTTTTTGTTCATTTTCTTTGTATGTTCACCGATTACTCCGCGATTTACGTGATTCTTTTTTTGTTCGACGCGGAATAGCTGCCATGTGGTCCCCTAAAAATTTGACAGTTTGGCCCAGTAGTTTTCATTTTACGAACATTCTTTTGTTCCCGTTTCTTGGGACCTATATTTTTTAAGTAGCGCGGCACCATTCGTAGGTCCGCCCATACATAGCTAGACACTAAAAAGTAACAAATAACTTCTTCAAAACGTTTTAAATAATATATATTAATAATAATAGCTTTAGAAATAAGTTATTTTATGTATTTTAGTTTTTGAAATCGGTGTTTTAAACGAAGGATTTACTTTTTTGAGTTTCAACATATTGTGCATTTGTTGTGACTTGATTTTCAACATGTTCGCGTTTGTTTGAGCATCTGTCACGATGTACGAAGGAGAATTGTTGCTCATGAAGACGACGGAGATGGTGTATTGGAAATAATTGATGATAATCTAGCTACAGATAAAGTATTTTGTATTTTGCTCTGTATATCTATTGCAATGTGTAAAGGAAGATTTCTTAATTGTGCTGCAACACTTTGGCCAAAAAAATAAAATTCGTCTTGTGTATCTACCGTCTGTTGTCGTGGTGTTATATTTATGGCTTCAGCTATATTTTCTAAACGTTGTAAAGCATTTACAATGGAATTATTGTCGTTTTGTTTTTTATTGCGAACAAGTTTTGGTTTTCGAGATTGCTGCTCACTCTGTTTTAAATTCTTGTTAGATGTAGACTGTGAATCCAATAACTTAGTTTTCAATGTTGCTTCATTTGGGTTCTTTTTTGGTAGTTCGGTTATATTGTCTACTGTTGATGAATCATTAAGTGTTGAATGTTCGGAGTTGTTAGCAACTGTCAATACTTGTGTTTCCTGAAACCAAATTAATATTTATTAAATGTTTTTTTATTTCAGATTCCTTCAAGAGATGAATGGAAACCAATTGAAAGAGGTTTTAGAACGAAATGGAATTTTCCAGGTTGTATTGGGGCCATTGACGGAAAACACGTCAATATAATAGCTCCTGATGATACGTCAGATTATTTAAATTATAAACGATGACATAGTGTTGTACTTTTGGCATTGGTCGATGATGACTACTGTTTTTCTTACTTAGATATTGGGTGCAATGGAAGAGCTTATGACGGCGGTATATTCGCACAATCAAGCTTAGGGCAAGCCCTAAATAGAAAAATATTAGATTTGCCAGAAAACGCCGTAATAGTTGGAGACGCTGCTTTTCCTTTGAAAACATATTTGATGACACCATTTGCAATAACACCAACACGCAAAGAAAAAGTATATAACTATCAATTATCCAGAGCAAGACGCATTGTCGAAAATGCATTCGGTATTCTTGTATCGGATTTCGAACTTTTCAAAACACTATTACTTTGACACCACAAAAATTGATCGAATTCTAATGGCGTCATGTAGTTTACATAACTGGATTAAAATAACTTCTGATATGTATATAACACAAAGATTTACTGATTTTGAAGATAAGCTACTAACCGAAATAGTTTCAGGCTTATGGAGACAACTTATGTGCAGAAATTTGGACAATTTACAGACAACAAATTCAACCCGAGCGTCTAAGCAAGCTCTCAAAATTGGGAACACTTATGCTCAACTTTTTGTTACTACAGAGGCAGTACCGTGGCAAGACGCAATGATAAATATTTAATAAATAATATATAATTATGTAAAATTTAACGTTTACGGACCTATAGTAACACTAATATATAATAAAATTGTAGTTTTTTAAAAATGCGTTTTTTTTTTTATTCACCCGTTTTGCCATGATGGAAGAACAAACAAACATTAGCATAATGTTTAGGTAGGTAGATATGTACTTACTATTTCGCTGCTTATGGACTTGCGATATTCCATGGAGTCTTCTAGAAAGGAATGCATTTCTTCAAACCACAACAACGTGGGTTTGTAAATTGAACCATCGCTTTCAGAACGTTTAGAATCTTTCATTTTTTTAAGTTCAGTATGATAAATGGATCTTAAATTTTTAATTTTTGTTTTAACACTTTTTAGGGTTAAATTATCATCGTTCATCGATTCTAATAACCTTTGGTACGCATTTACTCTCGAAATTTTATTTTTGTATTGTGGTGAGCGTACATTCCATAAACACTCATAACTTCGGTAATGAAATATGAAATTTAAAGTTTTGTCATCGCCCCATCGAGCCATCGTGACTACGCGTAGTCACGCAAACAAATCAACTAGCATGCTGGCATAGAATACACGTTCGACTTGCTTTGGAGCCGTCGCTTTCTCCCCCGCGCCTCACACCGTGTGCTAACTAGCACGAAAAATAGACCGGCTTGCGATTTAGTAGTGTGCTTGTTCACAAGCATGCTTTTTTCGTATACACGTGCTAATTGTATGCTATTAAGTAGCATCTGCTCGAAACTATCATGTTTATGTGCTACTTAGTTCATTGAAATGTTACATGAGCTTTACATTTGTTAGAGGACGCAATTTTATTTTTGGGACATGTATGGGGGTGACCCCCCATTCAATAAAAAAACGCACCTACGGACTCTACCTCGTAGGTGGCGGGGATAACGGGGGACACTTTCAACCTGCTTAACATTCGATAAGTTAAATTTGGTAAGTTCTATGGTAAAGAAGAGTTAGGAATGAATGAAAAATTTCTCATTTTGCTTATAACTTCTTTAATTTTTAATTTAGGGCAAAAAGTTATAAAAACGTATTTGTAGGCAAAATAATTTACTACAAATTATGACTTTATAATTTTTTTGTAAGACGCATAGTTTCCGAGATATCGCGAAAAAAGTGTTTTCACCCCTTTTTCCCAAGATGGCGGCCGGGGGACAAGGATGGCGACTCCACAAACTTGAGGTTAAGCTTCTATTGACCCCCCACACATGTCCCAAAAATAAAATTGCGTCTTCTAAAAAACGCAATATTCGGTCCCTAAATTGTAAGATTTCAATGAACTAACTACGAGTATTCCAGGCCTTAGGGTATAGGGTATGAAAGAAACAAGAAGATTGCCATAATGCAGAAAAACTGGCAGTACTTTTTTTATTAACTGAATACTTCATCGTCAAACTACTAGCCGATTCCAACATTTGCCATACCATCGGTTTAATTTTGACATTATTGTATGTGTATGTATAATAGGGCAAATGTACGGTGGGTAAGATACAGAAACAGGGCCTACGTGTTGAATATGTCCAATTGTCCATGGGCAACGGTGGCTATTTACGATCAGATAGACCGTTTGCCTACTCGGAGACATATGAAAGTGTTGCAGGGTATGTTCGAAACCAGAATCAGAACCTTGTGTCTGGTATTTGCTGAACTGGACCCATTTGGTACCATCTGTCTTATTAATATGTAATGTCTCGTAATGTACCGTTATAAATGTTTTTTCTTTGTTTGTTTAATAATCTCTGGATTCGATTCTTGATATGGTAAATTTTGGAAAATTTTCTGTTATTTACTATGGTCTGGGTGTCTGGGATCGGCCTCCGAGTAGTGCGTTGTATATTACCCGTAAACAGTAGCGTAACTTGCTTAATTTGGGGATATACAATATGTATTATGTTAGCCAATTATTACTATTGTAGTAGCATAAATAGAATAAGTTTTAAGCATTAGAAAATGTTAATTTACTCTAGTGACTTGTCAATAGAAACCCGCGCGAGTTCGTTGTAAGATAGGCTAACAAGCAGACTAACCACTAACCACCTCCAGTATAAATATCTTCGTTTGTAATATTTTCGACTTTAGCCATAAACATGTTACCCCTTTTGATTGGGTAGGTGTTAGGTGTTTAATCTCAGTGCCACTAATTTTACTGCGTATCCTGGACTTCCCAAGACACAGCGAAGCTGTTTGGTGAAGGGAATAAGCAAAACATGTGATCTACGCAGAGGGGTAATTCCCATAACCCACCAACCGTGAATATGAATAAAAAGCCTTTAATTGCAGATTATATAGGTTCTTCTTTCATTTGAAAATTCCAAAATTCTTTCATACAAAACAGCGAAATAATATATCGCTTGAAATAATGTCGATAACAAACATCAATGTTTTTGTTAAAACATCGATGTTTTACAAACATCGATATATCGTTTTCATCCCTAGATACGTTGTCCTCGGGTGGATCACTCGCGGGCAGCGTGCTGTATACTAACCTGCGCGTTGACAGCGCTTGGTCAATGCGCAGGCAAGCATGCTAGCAGCGGGTTGCAACCGAGTGATTCACTCGCCGTCCGCACATGAACACCTCACGAGCGAGGCGGTGCTGCCATGGAATGGATATGATTAATAAAACTACGTTTTAACGGTTTTGATAATAACCAGACAATAACTAAAATCAAATAAATGACCGCGCTTTAAACCGTTAAACGTAGTTTTATTATGTATACAACTCGCTAAAACTTAAGAAAATATTAAATGTATATACTGTTGACAGAAAGACGGAACTGAACCCATGTTATATTTAGCATTGTTCGTGACACCTTTAACGTGAACTCAGGCTTTAATCTTCTAAAGCAGTGGTTCACAAACTTATTTTGTATACCGCCCACTTTGAGAATAAATAATTTTTTAGCGCCCCCATTTTTTCACCTACTTAAAAACACTATAACGTCAAATTAAATTAACTGATTATTGAGAGCTACATTAGCGGAGAAAACTTCATTCTAAGCGAGACTTTTACTATAGCCCGCAAGAGTTAACTTGAGACCTAAGCGCAGTAGGTAGTACACAACGGCGCTGAGGTTTCAAGTTAACTCTTATGGGCTACAACTGCCAATGCCAATTTTTTTTTCTGGGACCCTTTTAGGCCTGCAGCGCCCACAAGGGGGCGTTATCGCCGACCTTGGGAACCACTGTTCTAAAGCATGTAAAAAATGAAACAACACGTAAATGTATTTTTTATAATAACAGAGTGGCTTTCATCGAAATTCGTTTAGCCGTTCCGGAGCTAATTCGAGAAACACTTTCAGAAAACACAGTAAAACTATAGTCACTTATGATTATTACGACTTAAATATCAGTTTTCACATAATTTTATCCTTTATTTTGAAATCACAGACAGGCAATTATATTTTGTTTCTAATTAACACATTGCTACTTCAATACAAAAGGGGCACCATTCAAAATAACACTACTTTCAAGAGTCTATCAAAAAAAAAAAAGATTTTTTGATTATTACTCTCTCATCTTATCTTAAGCCGATTGTATACAGTTTAATACTAACTTTCTATTTTAATGAACAACTATTATATACTATATATATTCAAAATCCATATAAACAAAAATTTGAATTATTCAGTGTCATTGAATATGTCGTGTTCTATGCTTTTCAACCAAATTCAATCTGGTTGATCGGTCTAATACCAGTATTACTTTTACCTGTGTTCTAAATGTTGTTCGAAGCCTATTTTAAACGTCGATTTTGATATTATGTAGATTTAGAAAAATAAAATTTGATATTTTCATATTTGTCCTGCGAAATATGAAAAGGCTTAAAGGGCCTAGGCAGTAAAAATTATTTATTTGACTAAACCAATCCTAAATTAAACATTTTTTTCAAATTCATATTTAATTATAATATCAGTGCTAAATCAACAAGTTTACATAGACGCAATGCTTAACATTGCTATGTATAGATACTAATGATATCTAGCTAACAAGTTAAACTATTATATTTTTAAATGTAAAGCCAATACATTAAAGCAGCCTAGTACTATGGACGGTAGAAGTAAGGAGAAAGAACCACATCTATTGAGGTTAAACTGAAAGTGTTCTGCAGGGGTGAATTTTAAAGTTCAAAAATCGAACACAACGGCGGTAGTGTGCGAAGTTCACTCCGGTGTAATCGCTAAAGCATCTAACAGCAGCGTTGCCAGATGGGGGGGATTCCCTGCAAATTCGGGGGTTTTTTCACGTCTGGGGGGAGATTCGGGGGTAAAGATTCTTTGGGGGGACTTTCGGGGGGGTAATATTTTGTTGTGAGATATTTTGGAGAGATATTTTGAGTATCAATAATTCATCTACAAACACAATTCTCATCACTACAATTATTATATCTAAGTCACAATACGGTATTATTGCTTTATCTTAGAAGTATACTCTACTAGTGAATCATACTTCACTTCAATAGTTCATTTTAATAATCCAATTCATTCGTTCATTCATTTACGTTATTTATTTATTAAGCCGTCTCTACTCGTATACGTCGTATCCCATAGGCTACTTTCCGTTAGAGACTGACAATGATCACGTTCACAACTGCGGTTTTACCGTTTCACTTATTTGCTGGCGTCACAATCGTAAACTCAAGTGGAATGGTTATTTAACGCACCTATTGACACGGGTCATTGTGAGCGCCCCGTGAGGGAAAATGATGACGTCATTAGTGACGTTTTCGCTACGACGGTTGTTTTGCTTTTTTCTCTCTCCTTTAAAATAAGTAAAAACTATTTTGGAGATTTTTCTCAAAAAGCTTATTTTTGGGGATTTTTTTTTAAATTGGGGGTTAATTGACATGGTCATCTGGCAACGCTGTCTAACAGTGTATCGGATGCATCCGGGCGTATACAATACTAGAAACGACTGATCAGTGTGCACGGCAGAACCTTAAAATACTCCAGTTTGCTATGAAACTTTCAAACGCTCAAGATCTTATCCACTACTCATCTCTTAGAGTTTTCTCAGCTGCGTGCGAAGCCTAAACTAAAGCGATCGCAGCGTAACCATTTGTTCACATTATGCCCACTTCCAAGGTAGAAAGCAGAACAGAGGCGAGGGAAATGGGCAACGCGAGTATGCCATGTATGACATAATATGTTATGTTTATAAACTTGCCCCGCCCATTCCGTCAGCTGCTTTCCAACTCATTCGATATTCGGATAAGAGATAGGCGCCGTCCTATTGTCATCGCTCGCACGATGGTTGCGATGCGATTTCATCGTACGATGAAACTGGTCGCGCGATTAGAAGGCGCCGTCCTATTGTCATCGCTCGCACGATGGTTGCGATGCGATTTCATCGTACGATGAAACTGGTCGCGCGATTAGAAGGCGCTGTCCTATTGTCATCGTACGATGAAACCGGTTTAGAACCGTGTTTTAGAGCGATACGATCACAGTCGAAATGGCTCTTAACAGAGATGCACAGTTAATGCTATCGGGCCATATTTCTTTAATCGTCAATAATATTTAAAAGATAAAACGTGGACGACATAATATATCTACTTTATAAAAACAGCAATCAGCGCGGTGAAATTTACAATCAGTTTTTCGACGTACGGAAAAAAGAAGATTTTTACGAATATTTGTCTATGTCAACAGAAACATTTGATCCCGCGAGCGGCGTGCGCTATAGGAAAGGACATTCAGTACCGAATAGACAGTATTTCTGCGATGCGTCGATGGTCGCGCGATGAAATTTAGACAATTTGATCGCATCGCATGATCGCGCGACCGTTCATAGGACATTCAGTAGTGATCAGTATGTTTGAACGCACGGTCGCACGATCAGTTTTTGATCGCATCGCACCAATCGCGCGAGCGATGACAATAGGACGGCGCATAGAGTGTAGTGAGCTAAGTTGTTTTACGCTTTAGCTGCAGTTCCGTCGCCAATACAATACCTTTCAATAAACGCTGTTTTAATCCATATCTGGTACTTTAAAGTGTTGCCTAGCGCTCGTATAGACGGGACCGCCAGCATGCCATCACCTCTCTTTATTTATAGGAACATGACTTTATGCAGTTGGTCCGAAGAAATTATAGCTCTATGAGGGCTTTTGGGGTTTACAATTAAACCACTAGTTCAAGTCCGCGCTGCTATTTGGTACATTTATTTATTTTAAATTTTTTTTGGCATTTCTGTTTATATTCAAATGTTGTCTACCCTCTCATACCGCCGCTCTATAGTCGATGCGCGTGACAATGAATGTGCGGCGGCGGCGTAGGTGTCGTATACACGCGCCTCTATATGTTACTTAATTCTGATTTTTGATATTTTTCTTTCATTCCAAAAAGAGAGGTAAAATGACTATAAAATGGGATGAAATAATTCACTATCCTCTATAGAGAGTTTTCTTCGTTCAAATTCTAATTCTAAGAGTTGCATTTTAGATTGCATCATGTCTTGCATTAAGTTAAACATTTTATGTTTGATTGCAATTTTTTGCTTTAATACCTGTTGTCGTGACTCCAACAACTCTATTCGCTGTTGAATATGTGACTTTTTCGACTTCGACTTATTTATTCTCTTAGATTTTTGTTTTATTGGTCCGACTGCAAAAAAGCAAAACGTTCTGTATTAAATTAAATAGGGACAATTATGTTCTGGGTCATGAAAGTAGAGCATTCTTTACTTTCATTAGCACGGTAAATTTGAAAAATATATCAGTTTGACATTTATAATCATAGCGTAATAAAAAATACTATCTTGTTTGTACATTTAATTAAATGAGGTTACAAATGCTTTGTCTTATCATTGAGATGTTCGATGATAACATGGGATGCGGCATACGACCTAGGACTTGCCGCTCAGCGCACGCATACATTATCCGTGCAGGAACGGAAAAAGAATAAAATTCCCTCCGGCCGGGCGTCCTGTCGTAAGAGGCGACAAAGCAACCCAGGCGGTAGGGTATTTGCCCGACTGGGTGGCTACCACCCCTAGTCTAGAGTATGCCGCTATAACAACCTTGAATTGTGTTCCGGCATTAACCAGGTTCCAGTCTCCCTTAAGAGGGCAGCAGCGCATTTGTAGCATTTAGTGTTGCAAATATTCATAGGCGATGGTAACCATCTTCCATCAAGTGAGCCGTCTGCCTGTCTGCTGAACTCTAAAAAAAACGCTGGCGTCTGTAGGTGACCAATATAGTGCATTCTTGAAAATGACTAGTATTTAAAATACTGGCATTCCTAGTAGTATTTTTCTATCATTTGGAGCATCATCATCAAAACGGGGAACTGGCATAGCGACATACATTCACATCGGACTCGGAATAGAGATAGGATTGCACCGATGCAGAGGCGCTTAGAAAAATCTAACACGCTAACACATGTTATGGGTCCGACCATATATAATAAACTACCGGACAAAATCACACTTTCCGGCAGTTTAAACGCATTCACTTGTCGGCTAAAGAAGTGGCTAATCGAGCACACCTTCTATAGCTTGAAGGAATTTATGGATTACAAAGATTGACGACATACAATTAACTAAAGATTTTGTAATATATATAACCCTGACGTGTAACATAGTTACGAATAAATGAGTTTATGAGTTTACTGTTCCACACTATACTTGTCAATATGTGGTCTCCACACCGGACCTCTACTCCATCAGCCATCAGTCAAAATTTAAAACCAAATCTTTTATTTTCACAGTATATAGAAGTCACTTTAACTAAATTAATTTAGACATCATCATACATAATATTAATAGAACTTTTTACATGTGCAGGAATGGAGAAATAATACAATTTCCTGCGGCCAGGCGGCCTGTCGTAAGAGGCGACAAAACCACCCACAGTCAGGTGGTAGGGCATTTGCCCGACTGGATGACTACCACCCCTGGTCTAGAGTATTTCGCCATAACAACCTTGAGTTGTATTCCGGCATTAGTGACCAGGTTTCAGTCTCCCTTAAGCAGCAGTCCATAGGCGATGGTAACCGCTTTCCATCAAGTGGGCCGTCTGCATGTCCGCTGAACTCCTGCTACAAAAAAAGAAACTATTTATACAACATGCTTACCTTTAGGACTTTTTGCTGGTGATGAACCAGGTTCAGCATTAATTTCCTTCTTAATTAACATATTTAAAGGAGTGTCCTCATCATCTGAGGCGTCTTGTATTGATGAACTTGGTGCAATGTCTATTTCCAAATAATTTTGCTCTTTTGGAGGTTCTTCTTCAATTCTCTCTATTTTAATTACAACTATATCTGAAAAAATTCAACCAATATGCTTATTGTCTATGTACCAGGTTAGCAACAGCTATACATGGCAGATCGATCAGTGAAAACATTGCATTGGAGTTAGATTTTTTTTTCTCAATCTGGTCTTTTTAAACAATTCTCAGAATAATTCCTGCAGAATTCTCGAGACAGGAAGTAGCACAGGTTTCAAGTTTAAGAATTGCTGTCAATCAGCGAAAACAGTATCAAAATCAACCTAGTAGATTTTATGTGAATTCTATATAAATATACAAACTAAATAATAATGCATTGTTCTGCTTTTTCTATAAAGTCTATTGCAGATTTTTTTTTAATAGCTTCAATATTGACAGATATGGGATGTTTAGAACTTTATATGTTAGATATGTTCTTCCCAAAATAACAGATGGCCTTATATATACCTAGCTAATTTGGCAATTTAGAGGTGACAATCAAATGAGAAACAAATTAAATATACACAATCAGTCTTAATGTTTAAATTAAATACATACAAATATTTATGATGAAACCTGCACATCAAGATGATGAATATGTCATACTGCTAAAATTCCTTAGACATGTTGGGTATACCATCAGTTCTCCTAGAATGGGGAATCCCAAACCTAGCAAAGTAACATTAGTAGACTGATATGAATATATTTTGTACAATTTGCTCACTTTCTGTGTCTTTTGACATTGGTGGACTATGTTCAGTATCAATTTCCTTTTTTATGGGTATATTGCGTAGACTTTCCCCACTCTTGCTAGACGAGTTTGGTACAATGGCTTTTTCCGAATAACTATCATCATCCAAAGGTTCCTCCTTAATATATTCTTCTTTAATGGTAACCGGGTCTGAAATATGAAATATAAAGTTTTGTGACAAAGGTAATTATTCAAATCATAATTACACTAGATGGAATGTTAAGTGTTTAAATATATTTATAATATTTGTACCATATTACTTTCATTAGAAACATATCTTAATTTAAATTTAAGGTTTTACATAATTATAAGATTGAAACATTAGTAATAATAATTAAAACCAAATAAATATTAAAATAAGTATGTATATACATATATAATATAAGTTTCAAAAACGTTTACGCAACCATCCCAACCGGCAAACAACATGAAATCAGTATAAAATAACAAGACCTATTTGTATGACTATGTTTTTGTGCAATAAATTATTGGATTAGATAAAAGTTAGAATATTATAGAAAATTTAGTACTCAATCATATTGTCATAATTAATTAAGGAGACATAGACCTATGTCTATGTCTTCTTAATTGTTAAGTGTTGTCTATACAACACTTTACTATTCACCAAAACAAAAATTCAAAAAATGCACAAGATAACAGTTACTTGGTAAAACAAAAGGCAGCCTTATCGCTAAAAGGGATCTCTTCCAGGTAACCTGACATAATGAAATTCTTAAATTATCTAGAACTAAGAGATATACAGAAGAAAATATGAATGGGTCATATATATAATGTTGCATAACATATTGTTATTCTCTTAGTACTATAGACATAGAATGTTACATATCATTTGTGTGATTGCAGAATCTTGTAAAACAGTTTTTCATCAAAATTAGTATAGTATTTATTATTAATAGTTGGATGAAAAAAATAATTCTACCTGAAAATGTAGTTACAAGCTCTTGGAATAAAGAAATTCAGAATATCCATTCAATATGAGTATATTTCTCTTCTTTTTAATATCTTGTTCTTTAATCACTAGGGATGACTTTTTTAGACCAAATATCAACCATATGCAAACTTACAAAATTCAGTGACTTCTGACGCTTTATTAAATGACAATGAGGCACACTGTCTCTCAACAGACTTATGATCAAGAGTTTTACCGACTTCTGGGTCCTTCTGTTTTGATGAGCTTGGTATATTTTGTTCAGAACACATTTTCTTTAGCAAAGGCTCTCCCTCAAATTCTTTCATGTTAAGTGTATCTGGATCTGTAAACAAATCTGCCAAATACATGTAAGTTCATAAACAAGGGTTTCTAAGTGAAAACTGTGGTGTAAGGTTGGTGGGAACCTTCGAAATCTTGCGCTCAATTGCTTTTTATGCGTAACAACTTCAAACTCATGTTAATTTTTATTCTATGCCGTCCCAGGATTCGTCCTTTTTCTTCTACTATAATGCTATTTCGCGTACAGTATTTGTGACTATGAATCTATTGGTATACACTGTACATAAAATATAAAATACCAATTTTTCTATGTCTTTGAAAGAGGAGATAAAATTACTCGAACGTGATTATTTGTTAAAATTTCTGTAATTACTGATGTTATGTTAATTAATGTTTAACTGTTTTTTAAAGAAATATCCATACATTACAGTTATAAGCAACTACCTAATTTTAAAACGCTGCAGTGCTAAAATGAAATACCAAATCAAACAAACTTATTAACTTAATTCAGTAAACTTAAGTTAAAACCAATATACTCTTTGGTAAAACTATTAAATATTTATTGTTGATGTTTTCACAACTGACACTTGGTTGACATTAACAGCAAAAGTAATGACGTTATAGGGGCCCATTCACTGTCGTGCGTGGCAGCCACGCCAACGCTGGACTGCGAATGTTTTTGCAGCCTGCAATAGGTCCAGCAACAACGAGCAGAATCTCTCTTGAGATGCAAGCTCCCACTGCAGCTTAGCGAATAGGTCTCTAGAATCGCTGAGAGCAACGTCTGTGTCAAATGACTATTAGAATATTTAATTTTTTATACTCTTTATGTCCTGGTACCAAAGATTTTAAGTTAGAGCCACAACTCCAAACAAAGAAGAAGATATAAAGTATTTTAAGTCGACTTTTTGTTATACTACTTGACAAATTATAATTCAAGAAAAATAGACCATTTACTAATATTAACAAGAGTTCATAAAACATGTCATAAATGTATTTTTCAGAATTCTTGCATAAAAGATTACACTTTCTAATATATATTCAGATTCACCCAGTAGATTTAAAGAACAAGGGTTGTCATATAATAGACAGTCAGGCGTTTCCGTTCCATATACATATTGCAAAAGTGGTTAAAAGATTTATTATTTCCTTTTTACAGGTCGTTGCTGTTGCTTTTTCCTGCCAGTTGGTTGATAGTTTGCCTACCAATGATTATGACCAAAAAGTAGACGAGGTGATCTTTGCTGTTTAATTAGATTTTAGTACTAATACAATCCGTTTTGTATTTGGAAAATAAATGGCGGTCATTCATTTTAAACCAGCTATGCCTTTTGATTTTATTCTTAGATACAGAATATACTGAAAAATACTCTTATAAAATTTAACACTATGAAAGGTCGGTTCGGCCAATGACTGAGTTTTATTGATTAATGGCTTATTATTTTTTTAAAATTCTTGGACTTATGTAAATGGGTATAAATAATACGTGATAAAATTTAAGGTGTTTTGTTTTTTTTGTAATCGGCAGACAAACACACACATTGTATATCCTCAAATTTAGCAAGTTACGCTTGTGTTGTGGGTATATACAACGGACCACTCTGGGGCCGATCCCAGACACACAGACCATGGTAAATAAAAAAAAATATGTTTCCGAAATTTACCAGGAATCGAACCCGGAGCCTCTGCGTTGCAGTGAGGTAGGCCGGCAAAGGATTAGCCCGCTTAACCACAGAGGATCATATTGACATGTTAGTACTCTAGAGACCTCACTCTTATTCAAAATATTCTTTTCCTTCTGATTTAATTCCTTCTCAATAGGTTCCTAGTAAATGACAACTACTGACCGCAGGATTAATTGTTCATCTATATTATACTTTCGATCAAATAACGAAGTCTCCGACACATGCTACCTCCAGTGAACCTTTTGTTTTGCATGAAATCCCAAGCATTTTCACAATTTAATTATTGTCAATTTTATAAACTTTAAATTGATTTTATAGGGTTTTTCTGGTAAGTATACTTATTAGAAACGCCACCAATTTAATGCCTTTTAAGAGACTTTTTTTAACATCGATATGGTACTCTGTAAATAAATGACTGTAAAGTGTATTAGAAATGAAAACAAAATAACAAAATTATAAATATTTATTCGGTGTAATTTAAATGATGATGATACATCAACTATCTGCTCTGCAATAGCTCCATTCAGCGAAAATACCATAAATTGTTAGTCGTTCGCAGATTTGCCGACGACCACCCCTCCCGTTTCCAACGATCGCGACCTGTACAGGAGTACAGGCTAGTTGTGCCCGGTTTTTATACCTTACTGACGTTCATTTGCCTTATTTTCGATTTAAATTTAACATAAGTTCCATATAAGTAATGTCAAAATTTAACCTGTGGTAAGGCAAATGAATGAATAGTAAGAATCGGGTCAGGCGCGCATGGGTCGCGTTAATTGAAGTGGGAGGGGCGATTATCGGCAAACCTTCAGCGTTAATTAATCTTTAGGATACTTCCCTAAGCCGCGGCTGAGAGCCGCGACTGATAAATATTCACGGTCGTCTCGAACGCGGCTTCAGTACTGCTAACTTTCGCTACAGAAAACGCACTTCACTACTGAAAGTCAACGTGTATTGGAATGTTTTCGTCAAAATCCAAGTATTTTAATAATTCAATATATATTCTTAATGTATTTTTTACAGCTTCTCTCCAAAATACATCCCGATCTAACGCCTTTTAGGAGTTGATACATCGCGTTTTGTCTGAACACATTTGACAACATTGAAAACATTCAGATTTCTAACAAACGTCGGAACACTCAAGGAAGGAATATACCTTTAAGTCGCGGCTGTCAGCCGCGTCCTAAGCCTCTATTCAACGTTCTTGGAGCTTTATTCCAAGAGATTTAAGATCGCCAGAAAAATATTGGAGGGATGCATCTATAAAAGCTATAGTCAGCGTTCAATCTAATAAGGCACTAGGTCCTATAGTATACAAAATATTAATTTAATAGTAAGTAAATAATGAATATTAAAAAATGTAACTAAATTACACTTCAATACATAATAATACGTAAAAGGTGAATATATTAATTTAAAAATCACAATTTGGACAAAATCACGAATTTTTACTAAAGCTAATTATCGCTACTTTAGGCTTCAGCTTCACCGCAAGTGGCACGCTTAGCTTAGACAAGAGGTTAGTTGATCTCTTAGACG